>CM071570.1:145477566-145570669 GCA_036426205.1 Ascaphus truei | reverse complement strand
TAAAAACAGTTTGTTTTGGGAAATTCAGTTTTCGAGTCTCAAAAAGTCAGACTGAAGTATGTGTTGAAGGTCAGAGAGGCTATGACTGTGTGCATATAGGATTGTGTCATCTGCATACATGTGTTTTGAGGCTTCCTTACAAGCTGTGGGAAGATCATTAATGAACACTGAGAAGAGTAGGGGCCCCAGAACAGAGCCTTGCGGGACACCACAGGTGATATCCAGGGGGTTAGAGTTAGAGCCTGAGATGGACACATGTTGGGATCTTCCTGATAGGTAGGACTGAAACCAGTTTAAAGCATGTTTCCCTATTCCAGAGCTCTGGAGTTTGTTAAGCAGGATAGCATGATCGACTGTGTCAAAAGCCTTTGCAAAATCTAGGAATACTGCACCAGTGAGTTGTCCCCGTTCCATTCCACACTGGATTTCATTGCAAACTTTTAGCAGGATAGTTACGGTGGAGTGTTTGGGGCGAAATCCAGATTGGAATTGGCTAGGGAAATTTGTCTTGGTGTAGAAATCGCTTAATTGCGAGTGGACACATTTTTCCATGACTTTGGATAGAATTGGGAGAAGTGAGATTGGCCTGTAGTTTGAGACAGTGTATTTGTCCCCACTTTTGAAGATTGGGACAACTCTGGCAGTTTTCCAGGTCTTAGGTATATAGCCTGCAGATAGGATAGCGTTGACTATGGACGCAATTGGTTTGGCAATGGCTGGGGCACCAAGTCGTAGGAACCTAGATTGTAGTAAGTCGGGTCCACATTGGCTGCTTAGTTTTAGATTGAGGAGCGCTTGTATAATCTCCTCTTCAGATACTGGGCCAAATTGAAAATTATGGGCAGTGTTGGGAGGGGGTGGGACTGTAGGGATACTCCCAGGATGAGATTCATGTTTGGGGTTTGTGCTGCATTTCGCTAATAAGTTAGTGGCACACCACACAAAGTAATCATTGAATGCATTTGCAATGTCAGTGGGGTATGTCAGAGTAATATCCCCCTTAGTGATATTACTTGGTTGTTGATGGTTAGGAGGCTGGAATATATGGTTGATAACCTTCCAGAAGTTAGCTGGGTTTGATGTATTCTGATGGAGATTGTCAGGGTAATATTGTGCTTTTGCATGTCTTGTTTGCCTTGTGCACATGTTCCGCATGCATCTGTAGTGATTGAGATCCTTGGTAGTGCCAGTTACTTTGTAGCTTTTCCACAAGGCATCCCTGAACTGGTAGAGTGCTATAAGGTCAGGTGTAACCCATGGAAGGTGGGCCCCTCGTACCCTTATTTTGCGTAGTGGAGCATGGGTATCGCAGAGTTTTAAGAACTCGAATTGGAAATAGTCGAGCGCAGAATCAGGGTCGGGAATTAAATCGATTCTGTGCCATGGGCAGTTGGTAAGGTCATCCAGAAACTGTTGTGGGTTAAAGTTTTTAAATGTTCTAGTGAGGAGAACTTTAGGGCTTGAATGGGGCGGTTTAATTTTCCTTACACAGTACACTATTGCATGGTCACTGAAAATATCAGGAAGGATGCCAGAGGATTGGATTCTGCTGGGGTTTGAGGAGAGAATCCAGTCTAGCAAGGAATGGTTATGCGATTTCAGGTTTATACGTGTGGGTTGGGAAATGAGTTGCGATAGGTTAAGTGACTTGAGTTGTATCTGGATTTTGTGGTTTTTAGGGTCAAGCCAATTGAAGTTGAAATCCCCAAGAACTAGCAGCTCACTCTTCTCATTCAGAGAGGAAATGGAGCCAAGAAATTGGGTGATATCAGTCAAGGATTGTAGAGGGGCTTTAGGGGGGCGGTAGATGCCAGCAAGCAAGATGGGCTTAGAAAAGGGGAGGCAGATTTTGCCAACTAGAATTTCAAAAGAGGGTGGGCTTGGTGGGCAATTTAACAATGTAAATTGTAATGTGTCTGCAATATAAAATAACACCCCTCCTCCTCTCTTTGACCTATCTCTCCTAAAAATGGAGTATCCCTGAATGGCAATATTTGCATCAGGGGTTTTAGGGGATAGCCATGTTTCTGTAAGAACGATGGCTTTGGGTTTATGCATAAGGCACCATGCCCTTAGTTCGTCCAGTTTGTGCAGCAGGCTCCGGATGTTTATATGGGCGACAGATAGCCCTTTTTGGAATTCAAAGGTGGAATTCTCAGGGGCATGGGACAGAGCTGAAATGGGAGGACCTGGGTTAGGTTCAATATCACCTGCTAAAGAGAGTAATAGTATGAGTAGAAATTTGGTTAGTTGTTTGCAAGTTGTAGATTTGTGGTGTTTGCCATTTGAGTGAGCAGTGGTTGGTGTGCTGGTTTTTAGAGTTCTCCACCAACATTCAGTAGATAGTGCAAGGCTTTTGAGTAGTCCAGGGTGTATGGTGATGTTGGGTGTGGGCCAGGATGGAGGAGTTTGTAGTGGATAGAGGGAGTAACATCTCCATGAGGCCAGTAGAAAGAAAAAAGTTAAAATACATAGCAGGTTCATGATGCCAGAGGTAGGCAGTGCTGCAAGGAGCTGTTGTGAGCAGAGTGAGTGTGAGCAGACTAAACAGCAGGTGTGTGCCTGTTCCTTGTCAAATGTTTAGCTGTATTGCAATGCTAGATTCCTGTATAGTTAGAATTGCACATTTAAATTTGCACAAATGTTTTCTTATATGTACATGTTTTTTTCTTTTCTTACAGCTATTAGAAGCCACTCGCCTGCCAAGCCCGTACTCATCTTTGTATCATCCAGACGCCAGACCCGACTCACTGCATTAGAATTAATTGCATTCTTAGCAACTGAAAATGACCCCAAACAGTGGCTAAGTATGGATGAAAGAGAGGTAAAGTTATTCCTTACACTTCACAAATTCCTCATGCATCACTGCACAATGTCGTCACCATCTGTTTTTAAAGTTTTCCAACAAATCGTATTTATACCAATATGGAGGCGTGTGTCTCTATTACCCTAGCACAGGGGTTCCCAACTCCAGTCCGCAGGAACCCCCAACATTTCAGCTTTAAGGATATCCCTGTGCGGTAGCAGGAATAGTCTTACAATCTGACCTGTGATGTGTAGAACGGCAGTGCATCAGAAAAACAAGTCCTTAGTGCAGGCCTGCACAACTCGTTAAGTGAGAAGGGCCGAACTGCTCAAAGGAAAACAGATTTGGGCTGCATGGGTAAAATCATCATCATCATCTCTCCTCCAGCACCCCTCATCATCTTCATATATCTCCCCCAGCACCCTCATCATCATCATCATCTTCATATATCTCCCCCAGCACACCTCATCATCAACCTTTGCGAGACTCCCCATCTATCTCTCATACCCCCATCTCTCCCCCTCATACCCCCATCTCTCCCCCTCACCCACACACAATACTCCCACTTCACAAACAACACACAATACCCCCCTGCACACCACACACATCCCTCTCCCCCCTGCACCTCACATCACTCCCCCCACCTCACATCAACTCCCCCACCTCACATCAACCCCCCAGCATCTCACATTAACCCCCCAGCACCTCACATTAACCCCCCAGCAACTCACATCAAGCCCCCTGCACCACACATCAAGCCCCCCTGCACCTCAAATAACCCCCCCGTACCTCAAATAATCCCCCCTCCTGTACCTCAAATAACCCCCCCCCTCCGTACCTTAAATAACCCCCCCCCCCTTACCTCACATCATCTTGCTGCGGTAAGAGCAGGCGGACAGCAGGAACGCTCTCGCTCTAGAGCAGCAGGCACGGAAGTGCCTGCTAGAGCGCGCTCCTACCCTGCAGTCCTAAGAGCGGACTCGGGGGTGGGGGGGGGAGGCAGAGCGGACTCGGGGGGGGGGGGTGGGAAGGGGAGGCAGAGCGGACTCCGTAGGCGGAGGGGAGAGCAGACTTGGGAGGAAGGAGGAGGGAGAAAGCCGCCACGGGCCGCACAGTGAGTGTGGGGCAGGCCGCCTGTTCTGCAGGCCTGCCTTAGTGTATTCGTAACATCTGCAGTTAAAAAAACTCCCAATAAGCTGTATAACACCATAAAGTTACCCTAATAGGATTTAAGGGACTAGTACTTAATGCCACAGGCACCAATGAAGAATAGTACAACCAACGTCCCATATAGTGAGAATGAAGGGGTATGGCAACCCACAGGTATAGCTCACTTTTGAATTCCAGAATCCAGGGGAGTGTTCCTCAGCAGGGATAAATAGTGTGCAGTCCACCAGTAACAGAAGCAGGAACAGGTAGAAAAACGGCAGTGACCTGCCAAGGAAACCAGGAGGAAAGCTCACGGCAGCAAAAGGAAAAAAAAATTTGGGCTCCCGAAACGCGTAGGTGGATACTTGTTGGGGCTAGGGGGGACCTTTGTCCAATCTTTTTATGGCATAAATTTTTTTTTGCTTTTGCTGCCGTGAGCCTCCTCCTGGTTTTCTTGGCAGTGCACTGCCGTTTTTCTACCTGTTCCTCAATCTGACCTGTGGGGGATTCCTAAGGACTGTAGTGGGGAACCCCTGCCCTGGAAGATCTACTTCATTCTGAACAAATTGATCTCACTGAATTCCTTAACGGACCTTGACTTTGCTGAGTAGAAGATAGCTTGATTCACACAAATGGAAGTTTAAATCAGAATGTGTTGTCTTCTAATGTGATATTGAGAGATATGTAATAATTTGAATTCTTCTGGTAATTTATGGTGGCGTTTTTTAAATCCATATGGGGGGAGATATTTACAGACCTTGTACACAATTTTTATTACTCAAACTCAAAAATAAGGCTGTATGGGGTTTAAACGGACAAAAAGCCTACCTGCACAGTTTCCTGGTGTACTTGATCATTTATGTACACATAGGGTTTACAGGTGTCCAGTGTTGAACCGGACTGTCCTGTATTCGGGGACACTATCCAGTAAAAAATGAGAGGTAATAATGGGCATGTATGAGTCCAGTATTACCTCAGTGGATATAGTGACCTGACTGGCTTGGGGGGCCGGGGATTTCCCCCCGAGCAGGAAAAAAGCAGGGCTGCTGCTAGGGGGCTGAGCAGCTTCTTCCATCCTGATTGGCTGCTGCTGGATAATGCAGCTAATTAGTAGGTGTCAAGAGCCGGGGGGTGGGGCCAGGGAAAGGAGGAAACAGCATGGAGGGAGGTGTGTGTGTTTTCTGTGACTGCCCTGTAGGCTCGAGAATGCCAAGGAGGGGGGTGAGAATGACAAGGAGGGGGGTGAAAATGACAGGGAGTGAAAGAGGATGAGGGGAGGGTGAGAGAGAATGAAGAGGGGTGCGACAAACTTGGAATATGTGGGAGAGGAGTATTAAGATCAGTATTGTTCAGCCATGAGCGTGTGTGACTGCGGTCTGTTATTTATAAATGATCTGACCGTCAAGTTTTCTAAATTTCACTCCCAAGTGTGCACTGATTTGCACCATTTCTTATTCTATCTTGTAACAAAAAAATCATTTTTTTTAATTGTTTGAGCTTAAGCATTTGTGTGAACGTTAGTCGAACAAGAACTGCACCTTTAAAGCAGCAATACTACTTTTCTCCCCCCCCCCACCACCTTTTTGTTCTTATTTTAACATGTAAAGCACGTGACCGTGTATAATTGTACATCCTTACGTAAGCAGGCAATCGTTTGGTGTTCCTGTTATAAATCTGTCAAAATCCTGTTTGCGTGACTAACGAAATGGCCGCCTTCTAACTTTGTTCTGCAATCTGTTAAATGCTGCAGCTGCAATGTAACATTATATTACTAAGTGTAACACATTATTGTTACAGCTTTCAGAGTAATAAACATTCTATTGTTTGGAATACTGGCAACAAAGTATCACAAACAGATCTGTTGCTAAGGACAGAGCTCAAAAAGGTATCAGAGCCTGTTTCCAAAGAGGAAGTGGATATGATTTTCTAAATGGTTGCTGTAGCAACCAAAGCGTGATGCGTACATTAAACAAATCATTAAAAATGGCAGGAGTTTAAAAAAAAAAAAATGCACACAGTATTATCTAATACTATAGAACTGAGTTATTTAAAAAATAATATATATATATATATATATATATATATATTTATATAGCCCTGTTCCCCCCCCCCCCCCTTCCTCTGGAAACATGTTGCTGCTACTGATGTCTGTGGTGCGGTAATACCTGTGAGGGTCCAGGAGAGCGGGGTAACAGGACAGGCTTTCGGTGATCCTTAGGTTCTTTCCATGTGGTGACAGCGCCTCCAGTCACACAGCAGGATGCAGTATAACTGCAGACAGTGCCTACCATGACAGTCTTAGGCGTCAGGCATAGACACTTTGCCCGTGCGGAGGCGCGCTGAGACTCAGGGAAAGCGGTGCTTTCCCTGGCCTTAGAGCGCGCGCCGTCCGTGTGAGTGTCTGCGGGCGGGCCAGTGACGTCACGGAGCTGGTTTGCCCTCATTGGGCGAACCGCTCACGTGACCGGCCCTGCGCTCCAGTGAGCGCCAAATCTAAAATTTAGGTAAGACACACGCTTCCGCAAGCGTGCGCGAGCCCCTTCTAAAGCCGCTCTCATTGCGGCTGCAGGGGCTCTGTGCTGAGCGTGACAGCGCCTCAGCACAGGTCTGCAAGGCTGATCCTACTATGTCCCAGGCCTAAGGCTGAGTCCATGGTCAGCGCTGACCCGCACTGAGGCGCGCTGACGCTTGTCAGTGAGATCCTGCAGCCGCAATGAGAGCGGCTTTAGCAGGGGCTCGCGCACGGTTCCGCAGGCGTGCGGAGGCGTAGCTCTTAAAAATTTTTTCGTTTCGGCGCTCACGGGAGCGCAGGGCCGGTCACGTGAGCGGTTCACCCAATGAGGGCGAACCAGCTCCGTGATGTCATTGGCCCGCCCCCCGACACGCCCCCGGACAGAGCGCGAACTAAGGCCAGGGAAAGCACCCGCTTTCCCTCAGCCTCAGCGCGCCTCCGCATGGCTGCAGTCTCTATGGACTTAGCCTTACTCTTATACTTCAGGCTAATAGACTGCAACTCAGCCAGAAGAATATAAAACGGGATCTTTATCTATAGCAACAACCGCAGGATGGTATGACAGCGTTGCATATAGTAGAGTAGGGATTTCAGGCCCTGGGATGGTGCTGGCCAGCAGATAATGTGATGAGGCCTTGTGCTAAGCACACGTCTTGGCTCCTCCACCTATGAGGGGCTGAAGGGAACTCCAGCACACACACACCTCTCCCCAGGAGGAGCGGAGGAGGACTGACTCCTATAATTTAGAACATCCTCCCTAATGGAAAAAGAGAGGGCACAGGGTCTGCACCATGATACAGTAAGCTGCAATACAGACCCCGTGTCACCACCTCTCCGGAGGTCACTCAGGGAGGCTGCGGGAGGGGGAGGGGGGAGTGCAAACCCCACAGGATAGCCTGTCACTGTCTGTACCTGGGAGAAGTTACGGAGAACTTACCTGACAGGAGGGGGGGGGGCCAGTCCTCGAGGGCCGCAAACAGGCCAGGTTTTCAGGATATCCCTAAATCAGCACAGCTGGCTCAATTAGTGGCTCAGTCAATTAGACCCACTAATTGAGCCAGCTGTGCTAAAGTAGGGATATCCTGAAAACCTTGCCTGTTTGCGGCCCTCGAGGACTGGAGTTGTGCAGGCCTGCCATACTGGTTGTTCCAGGTGGTGGTTTCCTCCCAAAACCCTAAAAACAGATTTGTGTAGCTGGGTGCAAAATGTGTACCCATTGCTGTACCACATTTTTGTAAAAACAACTCAACCTCAAAATAAAAATATTTGTGGGTTCCAATTAATTTGATGGTTTATAAGATTCATGTTTATTTTGGGCACTAGGGAGATCGCTGGAATTGTCGAGATAGTGTTCGATAGCTTTTAACCCTTTTTGATGTTGTATACAAGTGCATTTACATCACATGATGCCCAAAGATAATTGTCATTCCCTTTTGATATTTTGAAGGAGTGTGTGTGGTGCTAAGATAGGATTGAAGTTCTATGACCAATGGTTGTAGGAAATGATCTACACTGGCGACACACTTTATTCGAGCTCGGCTAGTCCCACGAATTCGGGTATACCTGGGTGTATTGAGGTTTGTGACTGTTTTCTGCCCGAGTGCATTGAGGTATTTTCCAGGCAGGGATTGAAGCATTTTATTCCCGCTGGCTGCAATACTGCACAGTATATATATATATACTGCATTACAATTCATGAATTTATGCCATCTGGTAGACACGCGAAGCATTGCAGCCTATTAAATCCTAATCATTATCATTTAACAGATCAGCCGCCCGTCAGCCAGGCATGAACCCAGGCTGGGAAGGCAAATGCAACGGGGCTTGTCAGAGGTGAGGAGCGGCGCATTCCAGGTATCTGCCAGGTACATACTGGGTATTTGCTCGAATAAAGTGTGTCGGTGCAGTATGTATTGTGATTGATTTGTGGTCAGACAACCTATTCCGGAAACAATAGCGTAGGTCTGCCTAGAGAAGGTGTGATTTTATGAATCTTCGTGAAGTGGTAGAAAAATGCCAGAGTGTGGTGTTCAATAAACAAAAATTTGAATTCTAACTTGGTAATGACTTGTTGGAATTTAGCGTCTAGCAATGTATCCTTCATACGTTTAGTATACTGCCGAGATGGGTCTTTAGTTAGTTTCTCATATGTGGTTGGATCACTAAGAATGCAGCATGCTTCCTTGGAATAGTCTACTCTGTCTTGAATGACAATCCCGTCTCTTTTGTCAGCTTGTTGAATGACTATATTCTGAATGTAACTAAGGCTTTTCAGGGTTAGTTTTTAACTAGCAGAAAGATTTTGTTTGTGTTTGAATTTTTTCTAAATAGTGCCTGTTGTTCCCGGTTGACAATTTGACAAAAAAAAAAATGTCAATATGAATCCCTTTGAAATAGGTGGGGAAGTAGATGGGTTCCAGAGGCCACTATTTTGGGGAGCAGAGGGAATGGAGGCGCAAGGGGTGTTTGGAATGGAGGATGGCTTGTTGAGTGGACGTGTCTGGACTATCCTCCAGTAGTGCAATAAGATTACATAGATGTTCTTCATCTTGATGGTCCGATTTGAAAGCTGATTTGTCAATACCTAGATTGCTGTCTTTTACAGCAAAATATCTTTGTAGGGTCTGTTTTCTAGTAAATTTGTGGAGGTCAATAAATAGGTTGAAGCTATTTGGTCCACTAGTTGGTGCAAAGGAAAGTCCTTTTAATAGGAATGTTTTTTTCTGAAGTATTGAGCGTGTATGGTGATAAATGTCATGTATTTAATGGGATCTTTCTCTGTATTTTCTCTTTGTTTTTGTGTTTTCCCATTCCTCGTCTCCCTCTTCTGACCGTACTTGTCTTTTCCGATTGGGTGAATGTGGACTCTGCATTGGACTGCTCGGGGCTTGAAATCTCCTCATACCCCCCTGAGGGGGAGGTGTTGGGGTGATGGCCTAAAACAGACTGCTTAGGTGGTAGTGTAGTGTGTTTGGGTATAGCCCCTTCTGAGGTGGAATCTGTGGGATCCCTGGTGTTATGTGTGTATTTTGTTATATGACCTCACAGGGTGGGAAACATGGTTCTGTTTGTGTGTGAAATAGGGTTTTGAGGAGCGCTCATCAGGTGCTGGATAGTTATGTGGAGCGTTACATTTATAATGTTTGGCATTTTAATTCTTACTGTAGTGATTGTTATGGTGATTTTTAAAACGAAATGGTCTTGTCTATTGTGCCTATACTGTGAAAAATGGGGCTGGGGTTTGATCCCTTAGATCTGATTCAATCATTTTGTTTGTTGTGGATGTAGTCATTTTTATCCCACAGGAATTTCCTTTGTTTCGTTAAAATAACTTATATCTCGTGTTTATTAGTTCTGTGCCATATATCTCTATTCATTTTCTGAAATTCTGTGTTGTCTTTAAAAATCTCTAATTTCTCTTGGGTGGTTTTAATATTGTATGTGATATCGTTTAATTTATCCTCCCTGTATTTAATTAGAAGTTTCGTGAATTTAATTGAACGTGATTCAAGGATATAATTGAACGTGATTCAAGGATATTATCCCATTCTGTGTTGATTTCCACTTTGTGTGTCTCAAAGGCTGTTTTTTAATTATACGTAAGCCTCCTGGTACAAGTTTGTGCCTTACATAATTGTCTAGAGAGACCAGGTAGTATAATTTCTTAATTTCTAGTAAGATACCTTTTTCTAATTCTCTCAACAGGTACTTGGGATTAGTGTTGGGGACTATTGGGTCCTCTATAGTGCTACATCCAAATTGAAACATTATATAGTTAAATACTTATCTGTTTATCTTCTCATAAGCAACGGTCATTTAGTTCAATTTTTGACCAAAGTATTTTAAGCCTACGCTCACATCACAGTATGTCCCCCCTGTAGGTCCTAACACTGCTGCGCCTGCAAAAAGCGCTCATAACCTCTCTAATGGAGGGGGAGCTGTCTTAATAGACTGATCATTCACAGGTGCTTAGCAAGAACTGCCATTAGAAAGGTGGGATGGGCGAGCATAACACAAGGGAGGAGTGGGTCACTAACCTCCAAATTGATTACCAATTGAAATTTACAAACACGCAGACCCTGTAAACGCAGAACACAAACCCACCACGTCATATATATTTGTGTCAAAAGGAGTGCTACTAGGAAGTACGAGAACCAAAAATCCAGTTAGAGTGGAAAATGCAAACAATACTTTTGCGATTTATTGGTATGGTTGTGTGTTAGAAGTTACATAATGTTACTGTGTTATGAATTCAATTTGATGTTGCAAATTATAACATTGTAGTAGAAGACGTGCTGGTGTTTTAGTAATAGTCTATTTTATGTTTGATATTGCTAAAAATTGGTTTCAGCTAGCACATTGGCATGTGTATAGGTAGATTGCATATATACAGTACTGTATGTATTATTCTACTTCAATTATATTTTAAAGTATAAAATGTTATACCAGAGCATACTGACACTACAAACTAATTTTGGGGGAAACCTCTAGTTCATGGGTGCGCAAATTAAATGCCCGGGGATCGCGCAAGGCCTTTATAAGGCTGCGCTTATACTGCCGGTGACAGCGATGCGACGTCATGGCAAAACAAATGCATTGCCGCCGTTGCGTGCGCTTATAGTAAGCGCGACGCGATGGATTGGTCGCGATCGCTGGAAGTCATCTCTATTTGATTTTCCAGCGACTGTTGCAACGCCGTCGCCAGCACTATAAGCGTAGCCTAACACACTTCCCTTCCCTTCCAGCGATGCGTCGTCATGGTAACCTGCCGTCAAATAACGCCGTGGGGTCACGTGGCATCACGTTACCATGGCAACGTGACATCACATGACCCCGAGCGTCATTTGACGCCGGGGCTGAGCGGGAGGAGAGCAGGCAGGAGTGCGCACGGGGAAAGGTTTGTGCACCCCTGCTCTAGTTCTTGTTATAACACTATTTATTTATTTATAAAATGTTTAACCAGAAAGTAATACATTGAGAGTTGTGCTCATTTAGTAATACAATGTGAGTTGTACTCACAGTTGAGCTGTACATATGGCTAATCAGAGAAAATATTCATTGAGGAGCTGTGTTTGTAACTGAGCTTTGCTTATAGATAGGGTTTATTTCAAATAATAGTTGAAAGCGAGTTCCAGACATAAGGTGCAGCAAGGGGAAATAATCTGAAACCTAACAGGGCTATAGAGACAAGTGCAGTAGGATTCGGTGTGTGTATGTGCCCTATTTAAAGTCTCAGCATTAAGCGAATATACAGTAGCGATTTGAAGAAAAGCGATTTTAGAGAATTTCGCAAATGCACATTGCTTAATGCTTAGCTTGCAAACCCTGCCAAAGCCACACATTTCCATTGGCGAATGTTTCGCGCATCTCTAACAGAGAGTCATCTCTGTTTTTGTGCAGCCATTCTTCATTTCTTCTTCCTCCAAGGCTACATACTTTCCAAGTTGAGATACCAGATACTCTGTTGGCATTATCATTAAAACCAATCATACAATAGTAACTTCAGTTTTTGGAACTAACCGATGGATAGTGTTGGGATGTAGTAATGTAGCCAAACTGGGTGAGCTGTGGGTCAGTGTTCCTATTTAGAAGAGTTGTTAGTCATTGGCGCAGTGCGTCCCTATTCCATGACTTGTGCTAGCTTTCGCTTGCTTGTAAATTCTTCCCAAATTAATTTATAAGTCTCCCGTTAAAGCAATGAAACACATGTCAGAGTGGCACTAGCTAGTGATCTCTGTTTGTTTGAGAGTTTTTTTTTTTTAATGACAATATATAAGCACTAGGTTTCTGGGCACATAGTAATAGATTTCTAACCCCAAGGGACGTTTTTCATAACCACTAAACATTAATGACCAGTTTAATCTCTTAGGGTTTCATCTCCAATTGAAGGCAATGTGGGTTTTTTTTCTATTTGTTCTGTTTATAACAAAAAATGTTTTATTATGTGCAGAAAGATGTGGGAAAGAAGTTTTCGAACATTGTGATGTCAAAGGGAGGTATTATTGTCTTGGCTGAGGATCGTTAGTTACAATTTGTCATGTGGTCACATTTTAGGCAATTACCGCTTGGATGAATACGTTTTTAGTAGGGGAAATATATATTTTAGTAGGAAAGAGTAAAGCTAGTCTGATTTCTGTGAGAGCACGATGTCTCACCCCCATCTGCCAGCAAATCCCAAGAACTGATTTAAAGGGGCAATCCTGGCGACACCTTTGTTTTTTTTTAATGGGTTTGAAGCAGGGGTTCTCCGAAGCTGAATAGCGTTGGTTTCAGCTCTGGGGATTCCCTTTTTCCCGAGATACTTACCTTGGTAGGGGGTGCTGGTAGCTCTGCACAGTTTAAATGTCCCCCGTCAAGTGGACCAATAGGAAGTCGCACAGGATGACATCACAGCTTCCTATTGGCCCGCAGGACCTGGGACATTTAAAGCCGCCGTATTGAGGGCACCGACTTGCCCCACTTGGACTTCTACCAGCACCCCCTTCCCAGGTAAGTATTTTTAAAAAAAAAACACAAAAAAAGTATTGTGAGAAGTATTTCTTTAAGTCGTATTTTGGTTTCTAATGGAAAGTATCATACATATTTTAATATGCTCAAATAATTTGTAGCCCTAATTAATCTAAAAGGTAGGAGCTTGCAACATAAAATAAGTGATCAAAATGTGATGGTAGATGTGGGGTAGGGAGTACTACTACTTTTATTTTATTATTAATAAACCAAGAATACTACTACTTTTTTTATTTACGAACAGAGTACCAATACTCTTTACTTGGAATTTCCAGTACCGCTTTTTTTTTTTTTTTTTAAAGAAAAAGCAGTTTAGCTAAAAATGTTTAATTAAATATTATATATACTTCTGTAATATAAAGTCCATGGAGCCCATTGTTGAATAGGTTTCCATTTTCTTGGAAACAAGACGCGTTATCACTCCACTGCTTCTTCTAAAGCACTTCAACCCCTGCAAATCATGCAGTATGCTGTGCTAAAAGTGTTTTTAAAAGTAGTACGTTGGATTCTAGTAAAATGTTACTACATTAAACCCTGACCATCCTGTTCTAATTAACCTTTGCAGCACCTTTCACTACAGATAGGTGTACCTTCCTGCAGTGACCTTTATTATAAGTGAAAACATGTCCACTTGCTTCATGCCTGTGCTCATAGAGACGTGATGCACAAGTAGCAGAAAATCTCAACAATCGTGAAAGATTAACCCTTTAATCTAATCCGTTATAATAGAGAAGCAAAACTGTAGAGTCTGGGATAAATATAAGCATCTGCGATGTGCAGTATATACGAGTTATTCATCACAGACCTTTAAATCTAATCGTTTTTGTTTCCCACACAAATACATTGCTCTTGACTGCAATGAGTTAAAAAAAAAAAAAAAAAAAAAAGATCCTGCATAATTGTTTTTTTACTGCATTGCCATTAACCGTACTAATTAGATGCAACCAATAATATCACCTTTTGGAGCGCTTATGTATTGCAGCAGCTTGCCTAATATATTCATTTGATTTTACGACCAGTTTTTTTTGTTTTTAGCAGTTAACATAGTACGCTAACATGTATACCCTCAAAGGAGCTCCTTTTTATGACACAAAAGTGCGTCATAAAAAAATGAACACTTCATTATCACAGAGACGTTTTGCTTCATTTAACATCTGTAACAGATGTGGTGTTAGTAAATCTGACTCTGAAAGACTTCCTAACTTTAATGATTGTGTTTCTTGGCACATCCTTCTTTCATTGGGCATTGCAGACAATCGAGGGGCATTATTCAGTAGCATATGGTCGGAGTCTGGTGTGCCTTGAAATGAGAACCCTAATAATGAGGGTTCTGCGAAAATCGGAAAAGCAGCTCTGCAAATATGCTTTGCGAAAGCATGGGATTTCAGCATCTTGAAACAATATATCACACTCAAAGGGACAGAACTGGGCTGCACAATCTGTTAGCTCATTCTTGTCCAATCTGGTCTCGTCTTTTCTTTTGGAGCCAGCATTGTCGTCATCTAACTGAATTATATCCTGGCTCAAATGTTTTTCAGACACATAGTAATGTATCTACTCAAATGGAATCCCATCTTTCTACAAAAGCTTTTTAACACTAATAAATGGAACACGCCAAAAAGTAGGTCTCTTAACCATAAGTAAATGGTTCAACATTTTTACACATGCACATTGAAGGAGGAATTATCTACTACTGTGCTTTGAAGAAGATTGGATTTGTCATTGAAAGAACTTTTATTTGTTAACATTATAAGAAGAAAGGGCAATCCACATTTTTTTTTTCCAGCCAATGTTCCATAAAACATGCATTTGACATTGATCACAAATGCGTGTTCTGTTGCGAATGTTTTCAAGAAGTGGAACGAGCGATGAGGAACATTGGCATTCAGCGCACTGTCAATAAGAGACATCTTTTTATTTCAGATGTTTACAATACCAAATATAGGGATTTATAAATGAATACCTGTGATGTCCCGTAACACTAGTGCTGAATGCCAGTTCCTGCTGAATGCCATGGGATTGCAGGACCACGTTGTAACTCATTTGTTCGCAGTGCTTAACAAAGTTCTGCTATAAAATATTGCCAATGTTCAGGTTTGCTGCAATGTTCCATATCACTAATTCTTTGTATTATAGTGTTTCAAGCAACTGTATCACTTGACTACTTTTAGTATAATGGGCAAGTTAATCGCTTTTTTTTTAGCTTTTTCCATAACGGCACATCCAAACCTTGCAAGAGCTGAGTTGATCGACAACTGCATGTTTGTGTTATAATTAAGTAAGCTAGCCTTCATACAGTTTTTGTACAGACACTCAATCCCCCCCAAAACATTGGTTACAATCTTGCAGCACAAAAAAGGCATCATATACAGGAAAAAGAGTTATACTAAAACTAATTCATCTTGAGAATTGTAAGCCCCAAGATTTGTGCCGATAGGTAAAATAGTTTTGTTTGCTGAAGTGATTTATGTGAAAGTTAGGAGGAGGTCAGCAAGAAGTGACCAGGGCTTCCTGCTGCTAGCTCCACAGTATATTAGTGCATTCTCCTGCTCGCCTGCTAAGGGTTCTTTCCTTTTTCTTGGCTAAATTACTCTGCTTAGCAGGACATGAGTAACTGCACCGCAGGGCACCACAGTAATACAAGACTGTGGAACAAGAAAAAATATTCACCACTAATTTGTTATAGCAAGAATATCTCCGAATATATTCTTAGCACTAGGAATACTATTTGTTCTTACCTGTATAATGGAGAATAAAAAAAAAATAAAGGTCTGAGGCCAGGGAATGATCAACAAATTAAAATGTAAAACCTATAATAAAATGGTGCATTATGAATAATAGGCTATGTGATGCTGATGGTTATTTCTAAACCTCTTTCCATTTATCTGTGAGATGCACACATGCAGCTTTACATAACCGAATCTGAAGCAGCACAGCTGTATAGTGCTCAATATGGGTTTTTCTATTATGACTTTTATCATTTCTGTTAATTGGTACAAATAAGCTTTACTTCACTAATTTTTGTTTGATACAATGACAAATACAGGTGGGTTGTGTAATATAAATCCTCACGAGGAGCTTAATGAAAGAACGTGTCACGAGGCAGAATATATTAATACCTTTCAATGAAAAATGTTATTTCTATTACTACAATATGTTTTTACTTTTTAAACATATTTCCCTTTAGGATAGTAGATTGCATATTAATTTACAGCTAAAATAAACAAAATTTGATTTTGCTGACATTTTGTTTAGAACATGATCATAAAATATTGACCCAGAGGCACATGTTTGCAGAGGATCGTAAAGAGAAGTGAGTTTACACAATGTAAGGGCTGTTATATAGTGTGTGCGGCCGTGCGCGTGCCTGTGCGAAGGCGCGTGCACGTACCGCACACGTTTTGTGTATATACTGTGCGCGCTCGTGTGTGCGCGTATGTGGGTGCGCGTGTGTGTGTGTTTTAAAATAAATAAAACCTGAAATAATTTTTTTAATACGTTATACATACATACATACATACTCACATACATACATATATACATATACACTCTATACTTAAATTTTCAGCGGTGCGATTTCTTTCTTTTTTTCTTTTTTCCCCCTGTCGGCGCCATTATAGAAAGTAAACTTCCACGCGCGCCCGGCACTATAGAACGGGCCTAAAGCAAAGTAGTACAAAAAAGAGATAGTGGCTTTTTTTAAAGCTATGGAAGATAAACATTACTAATGCTGGAACACTGTCCACCATGCTGTTTTACTCAATGATACAGATTTAACTTGTCATCACCCATGCAGGCCTGGTTTCATGTTTTGACTAATCATTATCTGTGAACAAAGTTGCCTTAACATTTATCATAGATGTAGAACTTTGAAATGTTATTTCTCATCAGTCACCACAGTATAAAAAGGAAATATATGTATGGCAATTTACGTATGGAAATGTCATCACACAGAATGTCGTTAAATCATCATATCCTATAAAACGTATTCAGCGTACGCCTCCAGTTCTAATGAGGCCACACTCACGTCAAGGAGAGAGAAAAACTGGCGCACAGCCACTCGCGTCAAGCAATGCCATGAAAGCCTAGTTAGCAGCATCAAAAATAGAGATTTAAATGAAATATGAAGACGATGGAATAAAAACGAAATCTTTCTGTAAATAAAGAGTAACAGTTTGTTTACTTTTAGGAGATCAGAGGTAATAACAGATATTGTACTGCCATTTTGCTAACACTATTCCATTCCTTTTACATAGGAAAGGATCTTCTGTAAATTTGACTTCTTGCATAAAGAATAATATTTGGAGAAACCCATTTTTAAAACCATAGTTTATGGACTCAATAGATAAATTTACAAATATTGACTTTTGGTTATAAAGTTTAAATTCATCTCGAGTTGGTATTTTTCAGTGGTTTTCAGCCAGTGTCCTATAATCCTCTGTAGTTGCACTACGATTACTTGGAGTTCCTCGAGGACAATTTGGGAATTGCAAATATTTTACTCTTAAGGCAAAAACTTTTTTTGGCCATATTTGTTCATGTATTCATTAGAACATCTTTCTAAATGTTATGTAATGTGTATATAACATAGAAATCTGTATTTTGTGCACTGGACATAAAGGTTTTCTGGGGTTAGGCCAAGTCACAATAAAGGGTTAAGGGATCCAGCAGGTATACACTATATGTTTAAAGGTTTCTCCAGTTCTTTAAAAAAAAAAAAATCTTGAGTAGCATGTGCTCTTCAGTTTACAGTTGGAGCAAAAGCTATATGGCCCACTAAATATTACTCAATTCTGCTGGAACATTGGAACATATTGAAAGTGACACATTTGATTGATCAGAAGTCTTATTTTATAGTGAGGTTTGCACACCATTCTACTTACTGAAAGACCAGGCTTTCTGGAATTTTCATTACATAGGCGACCCAGCCCTTACTCCGTACAACCCTTAAACCATCCTCACGTTAAATTTCCCCACGATATTGATAGATTTAAAATTGGCCACCGCCAAGTAAGTACATGTATATCCCACGAATTATCAATTTTGTATTTTGATCTGGACCGTGTGGATTACCAAGAGCATTCACTCATTTGTTACTACACCGACAGATTCAGAGCTGTGAAGGGGCTCCCAAATATTTGACTTTTGTGTGAGACCATCCTCCACTTTGGTGCAGGGAATCTTGTGACTGCCGGGGGGGTGGTCTGTGAAGTTGAGAGGCAACGTCAATGACGGAAGTGGGGTCAATGAGGGGTGC
Organism: Ascaphus truei; assembly: GCA_036426205.1. NCBI lineage: Eukaryota > Metazoa > Chordata > Amphibia > Anura > Ascaphidae > Ascaphus > Ascaphus truei. The sequence goes on along the minus strand of CM071570.1, from coordinate 145,552,438 downwards.
AAAGTTAGTGACACAAGGGGCTGTGGTCCATGCAGAGGTAGAGTTATGGCTACTGGGAGCAGTGCACTTCACTTTTTAAGTGAAATTTCTTTGCTGGCACCTACCAAATGAAAATTTCTGTTGGAGTAAATCGCCTTCATGGTGTCGGAAGTGATGTCACTTCTGGCAGAAGAGGCCGTTGGCGACGTCAGTGTTGGCAGCTCTGTGCGCATGCACAGAGGCCTCCCGCACTTGTCGTGCATGCGCAGAGGCCTCCCGTGCTTGGCGCGCATGCTCAGAGGCCTCCCATGCTCGGAGCACATGCGCATAGGCCTCCCGTGCTCTGCGTGCAGCCGCAGAGGCCTCCCGCTTGGTGAGCATGTGCAGAGTCCTCCACCGCTCGGTGCACATGACGCGGATGCGCAGAGGCCTCCTGCGCTCGGCGCGCATGCGCAGAGGACTTCACAGCAGTAGCATTGGGCAACAAACACACACACACACACACAGAGACACAGACCGACAGACCGACAGACACAGACCGACACACAAAAGGAATTCACAGTTAATTCTATAAATATAGAAGTGCAAATAGCTAAAACGGGTGTGTGCCGAGCACGTGTGTTCTAAGTCAAACTTCTTTGCGTTTTGTCACTGAAATTGTGTTTTGATTTTTCATTGAAAACATCACCATCACAAATACACTTTCTGTGACAAAACAGTGACAAGACAAAGAAGTTTCACTTAAAATGCGCGTGCTCGACACACACCCTTTGTTTGTAATATAACTCGTCTGTTTGCCTTAAACTAGGCAACCAAGCACTTGCCCAGCACAATCTTTAAAACCATCAGCATGTTATATTTCCTTACCCCACAGAAATTATTTGACTCACACCATTGATGCCACAGCCTTTTTTCAGTTCATATATATCCCAATTATCAATTTTTTTTGGAACCGGGCCCAGGTGACCTTTCCAAGAGCATTAACTCATACACCAACAGATTAACAGATTTTACCCACCATTTTTCTTTAAGCTTTCTCCATGCTGCTGGCCAAGGTCATATTAAAAATGTCCATGTTGAATAGATTAACACCATCATCTCAGTACAAGTCTGTGCAATTGTTATCAATGTTCCTTTGCATGCCATTTCTTAATCATTAATTTAGTTATTGTGCAATTTATTCACTTCCTGAATCTTTAAAAACCCTTTCTGTGACCTGGATTCCCTCCATTGCCTTCTTGGAACTATGTCAGACCAAACTTTTATATTACTTTATGCTGTCTTAAGTCCCTTTTCATGTTTCTAAATAGGTGAAATGTTACCAGATCATTCTCACCTAAATTTATAAGAAGTATGCTTGGTTGACACCACCATGTTGTGAACCTATAATGTTCTGGCAGTAGGTCTTTCCATCTTACGGTGTAATTCTATACACTGGCGACACACTTTATTCGAGCTCGGCTAGTCCCACGAATTCGGGTATACCCGGGTGTATTGAGGTTTGTGACTGTTTTCTGCCCGAGTGCATTGAGGTATTTTCCATGCAGGGATTGAAGCATTTTATTCCCGCTGGCTGCAATACTGCACAGTATATATATATATTCTGCATTACAATTCATGAATTTATGCCATCTGGTAGACACGCGAAGCATTGCAGCCTATTAAATCCTAATCATTATCATTTAACAGATCAGCCGCCCGTCAGCCAGGCATGAACCCAGGCTGGGAAGGCAAACACAACAGGGCTTGTCAGAGGTGAGGAGCGGCGCATTCCAGGTATCTGCCAGGTACATACTGGGTATTTGCTCGAATAAAGTGTGTCGGTGCAGTATGCATCAAAGCAGCTGTTTGAGTCATTTTCAGCTGAATACTGACGTCCATTTGAATTTGTGACCTCAAAAGCCAATACAGCTTATAAAAGAATTACCTCCTTAGTGCCCTTATTCCATTACATCTAAACTCTGATATCGTCACAACCAAAGTTAATCCCATATGGGCTGCTCAATGCTCTTCTACTGGACCAATACATGGAAGATTGACCAATATCCATATTGTACGTGCAGTGACTGTTGTGTGTTATCTAGATGGTATGACATTGAAGAAGAGAATAGAGACATGGTATTACTGTAATATCCTGTTATGATGTTGAGGCAACATATAATGTATGTTTATCTTTGTTTTGATTTTTCTTATTTTTGTATGTTTCACCTCAACTCCAATATATCCCTGGAACCTTGACTATCCCCATCTATCTATTCTTTTTTTTCTTTTTATGTGGACCATTCATGGCAGCTACAGTACTTTTGCTGCCCCAATACGGGTTGAATGGGTTCCAAAAATGTTTTTTTCTCGACCTAATTTCCCACTGAACAAAATAACTTCAAGCTCAAAATATGCACAAGAGATGGTATAACTCATTGACAGGCATTTATAAATGTAAAAACGCCCAGTATGCTCCCAACTTTTGGTGTGCACTGGTAGTAATCTGAACGCTGACTCATTATCTGCCCCTTGACATAAGGATATCTTCACCGCATTGTTTTATGCTCTGTATGGCATTGTTTGTGGAGGCAATATTGTATGTAACTGCACAATTATTTAATTATATCATCATTTACTGACCTCCACCATTGCGGATTAGACATGATGTATCAAGCAACATTTCCCCCTCACTTTTGTAGGCACAAGCCCTAGTGGTGACATTATGAAGTTTGTTGTTGGTGGAGTATGAAATGGGCCTTCCATTTTACCTAGGGCAACTTCCTTTTCACCGACTGTGTGGGTATAAGTATTCGAATTTTCAATTCCTCTCCCCCTGCGTATCCCTGAAAGGATTTCTAAACCCTTTAAAAAATAAATAAAAACTTGCAGTATTGTATTGTATGTCTTTATTTATATAGCGCCATTAATGTACATCGCGCTTCACAGTAGTAATACATGTGGTAATCAAATAAATAACATCATGGGAATAAGTGCTTCAGACATAAAAGTAACATTAAGGAAGAGGAGTCCCTGCTCCGAGGAGCTTACAATCTAATTGGTAGGTAGGGAGAACGTACAGAGACAGTAGGCGGGAGTTCTGGTAAGTGCGTCTGCAGGGGGCCAAGCTTTATGTATCATGTGTTCAGAATATCCACTGTGCTATTCATATGCTTCTTTAAGCAAGTGTGTCTTATGGTGGGTCTTAAAGGTGGATAGAGAGGGTGCTAGTCGGGTACTGAGGGGAAGGGCATTCCAGAGGTGCGGGGCAGTCAGTGTTAAAGGTTTAAGGCGGGAGAGGGCTTTAGATACAAAGGGAGTAGAAAGAAGACATCCTTGAAAAGAACGCATGAGTCTGGATTGTGCATAACGAGAAATTAGGGCTGAGATGTAAGGAGGGGCAGAAGAATGTAAAGCTTTAAAAGTGAGGAGAAGAATGGAGTGCGAGATGCGGGATTTGATCGGAAGCCAGGAGAGGGATTTCATGAGGGGAGATGCTGAGACAGATCTAGGAAAGAGTAGAGTGATTCTGGCAGCAGCGTTTAGGATAGATTGTAGGGGAGACAGGTGAGAGGCAGGAAGGCCGGACAGCAGGAGGTTACAGTAATCAAGACGGGAGAGAATGAGGGCCTGAGTCAGAGTTTTAGCAGTCGAGCAACAGAGGAAAGGGCGTATCTTTGTTATATTGCAGAGGAAAAAGCGACAAGTTTTAGAAATGTTTTGAATGTGAGAAAGGAGTCGAGTGTGACCCCTAGGCAGCGTGCTTGGGCTACTGGGTGAATGATTGTATTTCCAACAGTAATGTGGAAGGAGGTAGTAGGGCCAGGTTTGGGAGGAAGTATGAGGAGCTCTGTTTTAGCCATGTTGAGTTTAAGGCAGCAGAGGGCCATCCAGGATGATATAGCAGAGAGACATTCATAAACTTTGGTTTGTACAGTAGGTGTAAGGTCAGGTGTTGAAAGGTATGTTTATGTGTCGTCAGCATAGAGGTGGATAATTAAACCCAAAAGATGTTATTAGGTCACCTAGAGAGAGTGTATACAGAGAAAAGAGAAGAGGTCCCAGGACAGAGCCCTGGGGTACCCCCACAGAGAGATCAATAGAGGAGGAGGAGGTGTTAACAGAAGAGACACTGAAAGTACGATGGGAGAGGTAGGATGAGATCCAGGATAGAGCTTTGTTCCGAATACCAAGAGTATGGAGAATGTGAAGAAGAGAGTGGTCTATGGTGTCAAATGCTGCAGAGAGGTCGAGTAATATGAGCAGAGTGTAATGACCTCTGTCTTTGGCAGCATGGAGGTCGTCAGTTATTTTAGTGAGGGCTGTTTCCGTGGAGTGAGCAGTGCGGAAGCCAGATTGTAGAGTGTCTAGGAGAGAATAGGTGTTGAGAAAATGGAGCAAGCGAGAGAATGCAAGATGTTCAAGGAGTTTAGAGGCAAAAGGCAGGAGGGAGACAGGTAAATGGTTAGAAAGACAGGTAGGGTCAAGCTTGCTGTTTTGAGTAATGGTATGACTGTTGCATGTTTGAAGGAGGATGGAAAGGTTCCAGAGCAGAGGGAGGAGTTAAAAATGTGTGTGAGCGTAGGGATTATTGTAGGAGCAAGAGGTTTTCGGAGATGGGAGGGAATGAGGTCAAGAGGGCAAGAAGTAGAGGGAGAAGAGGCGATCAACAGCGACACATCCTCTGAGACAGTGGAAAAAGAGTCAAGGAAGGTAGGAGGAGAGTTAGGAAGAAGTGTAGGATGGGAGGGAGAAACAGAGGGGATGTTCTGGCGTATGGATTCCACCTTTTCCTTCAAATAGTCAGCAAAGTCCTGAGCGGAGATGGAGGAAGGAGAGGCAGCTGAGGGTGGTTTGAGTAGAGTATCAAAGACAGAGAACAGTCGGCGTGGGCTAGACTTGCGCATGTTGGTTAGTGAAGAAAAGTAGGATTGTTTAGCTTGCGAGAGGGCAGAGTTGAAACAGGATAGCATAAATTTGTAGTGAAGGAAGTCTGCGAGAGTAGGAGATTTCCTCCAGAGGCATTCAGAGGAACGCAGCATGCGCGTGTGGGAATTTAGCCAGGGTCTTGGGTTAGAAGGGCGAGGGCGGCAGAGAGAAAGCGGGGCATGTAGATCAAGAGAGGAGGACAAGGCAGAGTTGTAGTTCTTGACCAGGTTGTCGGGGTCTGTAGCAGAGCTGAGAGAGGAGAGGGAGGAGCGTAAAGTGGACTCAAAGTCAGGTAAGTGAATAGAGCGCAGGTTTCTGCAGAACCGGGGGGTAGATGGAGGTGGAGAAGGAGAGAAGCGAGATAGAGAGAATGAGGTGATGGTCAGAGAGAGGAAAAGGGGAAATGGAGAAATCGGAGAGAGAGAAGTTTTCAGTGAAAACTAGGTCTACGTAGTGGCCATCCTTGTGGGTGCTGGCTGCAGTCCACTGTTGAAGGCCAAAAGAAGAGGTTAGAGAAAGAAAGCGGGAAGCCCAAGAGAGAGAGGAGTCATCAATGTGGCAATTGAAGTCTCCAAGGAGAAGAACAGGGGAGTCTGAGGAGAGGAAGAAAGAGAGCCAGGATTCAAAGTGAGACAGAAAGGCAGAAGGGGGATGAGTAGGGGTAGGTGGGCGATAGATGACCGCCACATGGACAGGGAGAGGAGAGAAAATCTGGACAGTGTGAGCCTCAAAGGAGGGAAAAGCAAGAGATGGAGGAATAGGAAGGGTTCGGTAATGGCAGAGAGAGGAGAGCAGGAGCCCCACGCCTCCACCCCTGCCATCAGTGCGCGGAGTGTGGGAGAAGGAAAGGCCACCATAGGAGAGGGCAGCTTCCAGAGCAGAGTCAGACTGATTAGCCAGGTCTCAGTTATAGCAAATAGGAGCAGAGAGTGGGAGAGAAAAAAGTCATGTACAGAAAGGAACTTGTTAGAGAGGGAGCGAGCATTCCAAAGGGCACAGGAGTAAGGGAGAGAGGAAGGAGGGTGGCAGGGGATGGGTAATTGGCAGGCGAGGACGAGTGCATGTAGGAATAGGGCATGTAGGAATAGGGCAGGCACCAGGATTGGGAGAGATATCCCCAGAAGCAAGGAGGAGAAGCATGGATAGAAAGAGGATGTGTGAGAATGATTTGCAGGGGTGTTTTTTAGTGCAGGGGATATAGCTGTGTGGTGTCAGAGGACGCAGGTAAGAAAGGAGTTCATATGAACAGAGAAGTGATGAAGGAAGGAGAGATGGAGATATATGGATAGAGTTAGAGACATACTGAGGCCAGTAAAAAGAAGTGTATAATTTGAGAAGAAGTGAAGTCACAGCAAATATAAATGGTAAAGGCAGCATCACAGCATTAATGATGCAGTCTGGTATAGATGATATCCTACCTTCCAGCGTAGTTGAAATGCAGGAATCAGGGCCAGATGGGGGTATCCACTTCCTCACTTCTTTTGAACTTCCTTTTAAACTTGAGTTGTTCAGTAGTCCTGCCACTTATAATGGGCCACGTGGGCTGCAGGCAGACTAGCTGTTCTATCTGGGTTTATATGGGCCTAAAAAGTCACCTGACAGTGTTGTTCTGTCTGCTTAATTAGCACATCTGAGGCACATTCAAACAGATGGTTTTCTACAAAGGGTGTTCCCTGCCTAGGTGTCAACGCTTAATTTGATTAGGGGTAGACAGAAAACAGCATTCAAATATGGTTTTTACCTAACATTGTATCACTTGCATATACTATAATACACACAGCAAAGGCTTCAATGAGAGGATTTAGAGATGGTTTTTACCTGAGGAGAGAAGAAGGATAAGATCCATTATGGTAAGAGTTCCTTCCTTTTAAACTTGAGTTGTTCAGTAGTCCTGCCACTTATAATGGGCCACTTGGACATGGGCTGCAGTATGTCAACTTTTTCTTGGTTACACTGATTCAAAGTATTATTCTATTTAAATTATCTAGGTTATGTGCCCTCTTTAATCCCAGTTTTACAATACCCCTGTCTTTCATTAAACATCTGGGTGCTGGCCACCGCTGTGACTACTATCATACCTAAATTTGCATCCTGCTTGCCACTTGCAGCGGCTCTTATACAGCCATGTCTTGTATGTAATGGTGTTTCCCCCACCCAGTGGGAGATGTGGCCCTTACGGATCATGTGGTGCATGATATCTGCTGGTAACAGGAGGGCTGAGTCGTCCGGCGGTGGTAGTGGGGATACAGGACTAGGCTTCTGGGGTTCATACCCATCATATCTCTTTAGCAGTGCAGTGCCTCCATCTGCTGTAGGCTCCAGGAACTGACGGTGATCTTCCACGGTAGAACTTTTACCTCTCCCCCAGTAAGGTCACGCACCAGGCAGGAGGTATAACAACAGGAACGGTTTATTATCTCTTCTGTACAGCACAGTAACAGACAAGCTTCTGCCCGATGCAGTAACTCTCAGCTACCAGTGAAGGATGGTCCCTGGACTGTCACTACAGGCCAAGGACACCCGCAGCCATCCTAGCTCTTCCCTTCCTCTCTAGCATAGGTATGGTCCACACTCACTCTCCCCCCGGTGGGAAGAGGACTGGAGAAGGCCCAATAGTCAGCCTCTCCACTGTGTGACTTGCCTTCCTCAAGTGGGAAATGGCACTACCGAATTTGGGGCGGTACTGCCCTTAAGTACAGCCAGGAGGAGGGCACCAGGTCTGTCCCCTGATTGGTCATGCCCAGGCCGGATGTCACTGACTCCCGCTGTCACTCAAGTGCAGCTCCTCGGAGGGGGAAACCCCCATATCAACTACTGGCAAGGCCTGCTTGTACCAGGGCTTACTGCCAGGAAGGAAGCAGACTAGTAGCCACAGATGGCATGGCTACATGTATATAATGTTTACCCTGTTCACTTATGTAACTATGTATTTGTAACCATGTATTATTTGTCATCATAGCTCTATGCCCAGGACATACTTGAAAACGAGAGGTAACTCAATGTATTACTTCCTAGTAAAACATTTTATAAAAAAAAAGCTGTGTGTGCTGTGCACGCGCATAGTAAGTGAAACGTCTTTGACTTTTGTCACAGAAATTTACTTATAACGCGCGTGCTCGGCACACGTGTCAGTCAGTGTATGTGTCAGTCAGTGTGTGTATGTGTGTCAGTCAGTGAGTATGTATGTGTGTCAGTCAGAGAGTATGTATGTATGTGTGTTTGTTTGTGTGTGTGTCGGTCACTGTGTGTATGTGTGTCGATCACTGTGTGTATGTGTGTCGGTCACTGTGTGCATGTGTATCAGTCACTGTGTGCATGTGTATCAGTCAGTGTGTGCATGTGTGTCAGTCAGTGTGTGCATGTGTGTCAGTCAGTGTGTGCGTGTGTGTGTCAGTGTGTGTGTTAGTCAATGTGTGTGTGTGTGTCAGTCAATGTGTGTGTGTGTGTGTATGTGTCAGTGTATGTCTCTCTCTCTCTCTGTGTTGTGTGAATGTCTCTCTGTGTCGGTCAGTGTGCGTATGTGTGTCAGTCAGTGTGCGTGCGTATGTGTGTCAGTCAGTTTTCGTGCGTATGTGTGTCAGTCAGTGTGCGCGCGTGTGTGTGTGTGTGTGTGTGTATATGTGTGTCAGTCAGTGTGTGTGTGTGTGAGTCTGTATGTGTGAGTCAGTGTGTGTGTGTATGTGTGTGAGTCAGTGTGTGTGTATGTGTGTCAGTCAGTGTGTGTGTATGTGTGTCAGTCAGTGTGTGTGTATGTGTGTCAGTCAGTGTGTGTGTGTGTGTCTCTCTTTCTGTGTCCTGCCCCCTCTCCTCGGCACCTCCCGTCCCCCCCCACCCCAGGGCGGACGTGCGGCTCTGTCTGAGTCTCCCCACTCCCTCCTCCCCCCCTCTCCCCCACGGAGATGCGGCCCACCGGCCCGCCGTATGTGAGGGGCTGATAACCGTGATTAAGACCCCCTCCCTCCGGCAGTGCTGCGTGGGAAGCGGCGCGCTCAAACCCCCACGCTTCCCCGGTTACCGGTAGCAGGAGCCAGGAGCGCACGATAACGTCTGTGCGCGCATTGCGCGTCACATGCTGACGGAGCAGCGGCCGTCATGATCCTGGGGCTCCTCTCCCCGTGCACCGGCGGCCTCGCCGCCGCTGGCAAATCCACAGCAGTCCGTATGGTGGGGAGGGGAGTTACGTCACTTCCGTTTCATTTTCGTCTCCTTCGCTCCAGTTTTGCCCCATGAGAATAGGTGCCACTAAAGAAGTTTCACTTCAATAAATGTTCCTTTCCTTACTGTGCAACTTGGCTGCAAACTAGGCCCCTTTTGAGACCCGAACTTAAACTGGGTCTATACGGAGTCATAAGCATTGACTATAAATCAGTGCTCTTATCATCCCAGCCCAATGTTAAGATTCCTTGCCAGTGCTTGACGGTACTGCACATCATATTCTAACTATGATGATCACTGGGCACTGAGTTATAAAGAGGCACATTTTTCTGGGTATTGTTCACCTATTACACCGGCCAAATATATTAAAAACAGAATACCAACTGAATAGTTTTCGAGTATACTTTTTTTTTTTTGTCCTTGTCCTTTTTGTCTGCGTCATTATCATCCTTTCTCTTTGGGCTGGTAACAGGAAAGATGTCTATATTCGCCTTACTCCACATTTTCTGTTTCATTTTGTCCAGGGGATGGCACATTATGGAACATATTTCCAATGTGGCACTGCACTAAGACGTTTTGTCCTATGGTGGGCACAATGGTTTTTGTTGCAACACCTATGGCCCTTATTACCCCAGTAAGCTTGGAAGCCTGCTGTGATGGCTAAGAAAATAAACTAGTGATAGAACGGCCCCAAGAGACAACTATTCTCGCAGCCTGCCATTGCACCTGTGCTGGCTCAGTACCATCATGGCTATCAGAACTGTCATGTGTGTTACGACTCCCTTTTCATGAAAATACATCGACCAGTTTTGTCATGCCTGACAGAAGGTTATCTATTTATTTTTTTTTAACCCATACTGCTATCTATTACAGAGCCCTCTGCCCCGCTCTCACTATATTTGTCCACGGGTACACCTTCATTATTACATGCATCGCCCTCTGCAATATTAGCATGCTCACTCCCTTCCTAGGGTCTCAGTTGTTGCCATGCCTCAGTCCTGCTTTCTTCTTCTCTGCTGGCCCTGAGAGTCACATGGCTGTGACTTTCTTTCTCTCCAACTGAAACGTCTGGCCTCCCTACTTTCGTCCTTGGAACGGCTGCAGTCTACTTTCTGTGTTGGCAGCTCTTGTATCTCCTGCTGTGATGTAACCACGGTTGGGCTAGCTTTCCCCTCTTGTCTGGGTAGGATTCCCCTTGGTGAGCAGGGGTACGTGCCACTCTCCCTACCTCTTCCCTCCTGTTGTGCCTCTGTACTTTCTAGCAAGGTTACCATTTTTCTTTGGCAAACATTTTACCCTGCAATTGATTACAGTGGTTGAAATACCAATTAAAATCAGTATGCGGATACCACTAATATTCAGAAAATTTCAGGAAAAAAAGCGTCTAGGTGAGGAGAGGAGCCATGTTCTTTTCTGCCTTTTTGGTCGAATACAGCTGTTGTAGAAGATATTAAGATATATTTTCTAATTTTTTTTTGTAATATTTTATTGTAAATCAAAGCATATATTTATTTTTTTTGCTGCAGATGAATGACATTATTGGAACAGTAAGGGATTCTAACCTAAAGCTGACGCTTGCATTTGGAATTGGCATGCATCACGCAGGCTTGCATGAAAGAGATCGAAAGACCGTTGAAGAGCTGTTCGTTAATTGCAAGATCCAAGTAAGTGTTTTCACAAAATGTAAATACTGTATATGAATAATCCCTGTTCTAGCTGATGGCATTGAATAGTGTGATGTAGTCATCGCATATGCACTAAAAGATTAACTTTTTTTTTTTTTTTTTAGGCTCTTATTGCAACCAGTACTTTAGCATGGGGTGTGAATTTTCCTGCACATTTAGTCATTGTTAAAGGAACTGAATTTTATGATGGGAAAACAAGGCGCTATGTGGATTATCCCATTACAGGTAATGATGCAAAATAATCATATGTTAAAAGTAGGACATTGACCATTTACAGTGTATAGTATTTTAAATATATATATCATATAATATATATATATATATAGATATAATTATCTATATCTATATTATAGATATTACATACACACACCCACTATACACACACACATTAGTCACACCACCACACACACACGTGTCATGTTTATGTAATTGCAGATAGCTATATTATATATATATATATATATAATATATATATATATATATATAATTAACATGTATCCCCCGTTTAAGACAGTCCTTTACGTACACTCGCGAGTAAGGACTTATCGCACAATAGGCAAATGGCAGCTCGCTTACATGCATCGATAAGTGGGAAAAAAGGTAGTGCTTCACTTTAAGTACACTTTCGCTTTACATACATGCTCCAGGCCCATTGCGTACGTTAATGTGGGGTATGCCTGTATACAGGCATACCCCGGTTTAAGTACACTCACTTTAAGTACACTCGCGAGTAAGTACATCTCGCTCAATAGGCAAACGGCAGCTCACGCATGCGCCAGTCAACACGTCCTGAACAGCAATACCGGCTCCCTACCTGTAACGAAGGTGTGCGCAAGCGGGGAGACTATAGAGCCTGTTACACATGTGTTATTTACATCAGTTATGCACGTATATGACGATTGCAGTACAGTACATGCATCGATAAGTGGGAAAAGGTAGTGCTTCACTTTAAGTACATTTTCGCTTTACATACATGCTCCGGTCCCATTGCGTACGTTAATGCGGGGTATGCCTGTATGTACTTGGCATTAAACCACATATTTTGCTTTCACTTTTCAGTTAGACTAGTTCGATTTCAAATATTTATTGCAAGAGACTACATCATAAAGGCAGACAGATGAACTATTGAACAGCCTGTGGACATACATTTCTGAACTGTTCTTTGTTTCTTACACATTTTTAACAATGTAATTTCTAACTCCGTTTGTTGAAGTACTGTTAGCTGACGTTCCCCCTCCTATTAGATGTGCTTCAGATGATGGGGCGTGCTGGCAGGCCTCAGTTTGATGACCAAGGCAAAGCTGTTATCTTGGTTCAGGACATTAAGAAAGACTTTTACAAGAAGTTTCTCTATGAACCTTTCCCAGTTGAATCCAGGTAAGTAAATCCTGTTTAGGAACAGGTTTCTATTCCACATTAAGTAGAAGATTTGCTGTAGGTTGTGATACCTTTGAGTGGACCAACATTAGCGTTCTTCATAGTGTACATAGAGAGCTTTCAAAACATCCCAGGCTTCTTTTTCACGTGTACTGTGGCAGTATAGTTATAAGAAACATAAATATCCTAATGTGACGCGTAAGGGTGGATATCAACTCTGGAGGGAGTCTTCAAGGGGGGTGGTGAGAAAAATAAATAAAAGCAGTAGCTATGTCAGAGGTGGATAAAGAGCAGAGGTGTCAGGCTGTTATGCTCACGCCTGCTCTAAAATGTGTGGCAGGAAGTGGATTAAATGATACCATAACATGTCATGAATCTAGTATCTTGATTTAAGCAATTGTTTACAACGTCCAAAAGTTCAATATATTTAAATCCCTATGTTATTCTCTTGTGTGTATTTTAAACCTTCCCCTTGAGAATGAAAACATGACAGTGAGAGGCCTGCTTGGAATAGTGCTGTCCTCCACAAGCGCTAGTATTCATGCCTTATACCACGGATCTCTGGTGATTCATTCTTGTCTGAAGGGCCTGTTTGGTTTCTCCAACATTGTTAACATTGGTGAATTTTTTACATTTTATAAAACACGCAATATATTGTTATTGATATACACCAATGCTGCATCAGTAGCATAAAAAGTATTACAACTTACATCAAATCTGCTCTTCTCCAGGAGAAATCCTGCTACTAGAATGTGGAACGCCACATGAATGAGAAATGTATACAGGCATACCCCACTATACGGACCTTCACTTTACGGACACTCGCTAGTACGGACATATTTTCAAAAGTATCATTCCCCTGTGTCCGTACGCTCGCTTTGCAAGTACGGACACTTATTCAGCCTACAGACCGCCGTAGGGTGACGCGCTGATTCCCCTCGCCCAATTGGAAAACGGCAGCTCGCGCATGCGCCTGTGAGTAGGACACAGGCACGTCCTGAACAGCAATACCGGCTCCCTACCTCTACCGAAGCTGTGCGCAAGCGGAGAGACAATAGAGCCTGGGAATTTCATCACTGGAAGCCGATTGCAGTACAATACATACATCGATAAGTGGAGAAAAAGGTAGTGCAGATAAGTGGAAAAGGTAGTTCACTTAAAGTGAACTTTTAAGTACATTTTCGCTTTACATACATGCTCTGGACCCATTGCGTAAGTTAATGCGGGGTATGCCTGTGATCACAGATTATGGTATTTTGTAATATAACCTGCATATATTGTAATTGCATTCTATTTGCCATCTGGAACAATATAATTCATCCAGTGTCATCTTAAATGTGTATCTACATCGGTCCTGGAAATGAAAAGGTGCGGGCACTCGCTTCACCCGCACGCCCCCTCATTGTTTTCAGATTTCAAGTACAACAAAAATCAGAATAAGCAGAATGTTTAATGATTCCACCTGCTTCTCCAACACATGCTCCCCTCCTCACCTGCTTCTCTAACACATGCTCCCCTCCTCACCTGCTTCTCCCCCACATGCTCCCATTCTCATGTGTTTCTTCCCACATGCTCCCATTCTCACCTGTTTCTCCCCACATGCTCCCCTCCTCTCCGGCTTCTCCCCCCACATGCTCTCCTCCTCTCCAGCTTCTCCCCCACATTCTCCCCTTCTCACCTGCTTCTTTCCCACATGTTTCCCTTCACGTCTTTCTCCCCTAACTTGCTCCCCTTGTCACCTTCTTCACCCACATGCTTTCCTCCTCTATTTCTCCCCTACATCCTTCCCTCCTCGTCCTGCTTCTTCCTAACAGGCTAGCCTCCTCTGCAGCTTCTCTACAAACATACTCTTCTTCTCTTTCCAACCCTCCTCTCTTACTCTCCCTCTTCTCTCTCATTCTCCCCCATGCTTTATCTTCTCCCCTCAATCTCACTCTCCCCATTTCTCTCTTCCCCACCCTCTCTCTCTATCCCCCCCTCTCTCTCCCCCCTACCCTCTCTCTCTTCCACAAACCCTCTCTCTCTCCCCCAAAACTCACTCTCTCCCCAAAAAGTCACTCTCTCCCCCAAACTCACTCTCTCTTCCCCAAACCCTCTCTCCCCCAAACCCTCCCTCCCATCTCTTCCTCCCACCATCTCTCGCTCCCCCCCCATCTCTTGCTCCCTCCCATCTCTCGCTCCCCTCTTGCTCTCGCACCCCTCTTTCTCTCGTGCACTCTCCCCTCTCTCTCTCCCCTCTCTCTCTCCCTTCTCTCTCTCTCCCCTCTCTCTCGCTCCCCTATCTCTCTCCCCTCTCTCTCTCTCCCCTCTCTCTCGCTCCCCTCTCTCTCGCTCCCCTCTCTCGCTCCCCTCTCTCGCTCCCCTCTCTCGCTCCCCTCTCTCTCGCTCCTGTCTCTATCGCACCCTCCTGTCTCCATCTCTTCCTCCCTTCTCTCTCACTAACCGCAGCCCACTAAACTCATCCCCACACACAATTCCCACCCACACACACAATTCCACCCCACACACACACAATTCCACCACCCCCACACATGCACACAATGTCACCCCCCCCACACAAATGCACACAATGTCACCCCCCACACACACACATGCGCACAATGTCACCCGACACACACACAGACTACAATACCCACACAATTGTATTTACAGTAGTGTCTGTGAGATTAATTATTTGGGATTTGTCTTTATCAGCTGTATGTCTGATTGTCTTCAATATTTCCTCCCACTTCCCCAAATCCCATATTTCCTTGTTTCTTAGACCTTCCTTTGCCCTTCTGTTTTTCCTTCTCTTTCTAATGCGTTTCTCCCCAGTTTGCCTAAAAAATAATTTTGTGCGACCCTCCTTCGAAATGGTTTAGGTCTCCAAATACTCATATTTTCATTGCCTTAGTAGTTCCACTGTTGATCATCATCAACAATCATTCGACTGTTTCATTTTTTTTTTTATTGCTGTATCTGCACACACTACCCATTTAAAAATAATTTGAGTCTCTTAAAAATGTCCTTTCTTTCTTTTTTTTGCCTTCATTAATACAATGTTCTTCTTTAGTTTCAATTCTAATTATTTGAAAACTAGAGATTTGTCTAAGGTGTTTCACTTCTTTTAGTTGGTTATCTAGGGTCTGCCTTCTTTGTTCCAATTTGCTCGTTTCAATTCCTTTTAGGAGTGTTCCATGAGTTCTTTGGATCACTTTGATAACATTTTCTCCAAATGTTTTGTGAATTCCTCACTATTTATTTTATGTGATTGTGACACATTCATTCTTCTGCCTCTTGGTATTAGTTTGTATAGAAAGAGCAGTTGTACACATATACCCGCCTTAAAAACAGGTGAGGCAGAGTATCACAGATGTAAAGGTTAGGGTAGACCTCAGATACACATATGTAGCAAGCCGTAACGTCGTCGGTGCCGTTTGTTCGTCCGCAGCACTGGAGACATCAAGTCTTGCTGCATCTGGTACAGGTGTAGCCCTAGTCTCATATTTACAACTCCAGAGGGGTTTGTGTCCCGACAAATATTGCTAAAAATGCTGATAGATTAAGCTAAATGAAGATACAGGGCTAGCAGGGGCAGTTCCCACACTTCAAGATATGTGTTTATGTGTCGCTGATGCGTGTTTCGCCTTACAGGCTGATTCAAGGGGGCCCAAAGAAGGCCTCTTCCTCCATCGCAGAGGAAGATCATTTATTTTCATAGTTATTATTTAGTTTTGCAGATCACTTATTCACCTTTGAAATACTTACAGTATTCTGTTGCATCGTACCTGCATTATGCCCAAGTCTAACATACTGTTCATTCATTCATTCATTCATGCTAGTCATGAGAGATAGCATGCAAGTCATGCTACACTATTTATTGAGTAAAAAATATATATATAATATTCTGAAATTGGGTATTCTTTGTTGTTTTTTTCACTTCCTGTAGCTTGTTGGAAGTACTCTCTGATCATTTAAATGCTGAGATTGCAGCTGGAACCATTGGTTCAAAGCAAGACGCGATGGACTACATCACATGGACATACTTTTTCCGTCGCCTTATGATGAACCCAAGGTGAGGCCTCAATTAATAACTGGTTTGTTTTCTATCATTTTGAAGATTTTGGATAGAAGTGTCGACAATATGGTTATAGATCCTGGACTTGTATATACAGTACCAAGTGCTCCGTGCCAAAACTGCAATATTGTCATGAACTTGTTTCAGTTTTGCTTTGGAAAAGGTTCTCCCTGGTTTGGAAATGTCTGTTTAAGGAACAGTTACTTCTATACCACTATATATAATCAAAGCATATACATAAAAAAAAAAAAAATGTACTGTACACTGCATTTGCATAATTTTTAATAGGTTCTAAGATTTCATTATATATAATGAAAGCACATATTTAAAAAAAAATAAGAGGTACTGTACGTTCTAGTATCTGCCGTATGATAAAATATTTTAAACTAAATATTATGGCTTTACTAATGCAAAAAAAAAAAAAACGTTTGATGGACAAATAATGTATTTCATAGTTTATAAAATAGACTTTCTCCCTCAGTGCCTTACTATGCTATGTATACCTTTTTTTTTTTTTTCATACTGTAGCATAATTATATGCTGTGCAGTGTGAAATCACACTGCCATGAAATACTTGAACAATTGTTATGGTGCTTTTGTGAATATTCCTATATATGTGAACAAAGCATATGTTACAGCTTTGCATCTTTTTTTTTTTTTTAACAGGAATGTAATGGATTAATTTTGTTGAGGTTGTTAAAAGCCACTGAGGGTTAGTTGTCTGGTGTAGCAATACTTTCAGCAATGCTTTCTCTATAATAAGGGGATTTAAATGACATTGTTCAGAATCTGTAAGTGCCATATCCCTATTTGCTTTAACTGCTTTGTTGACCATTTTCTAAATATGTTGAATCTGTGTGTGCTATTGTCTGTGAAATGGATTCTTGGTTAAAAGAGTAAATGAGCTCCTGATTTGGAGGGTGGAGTTGCTGGCAGGTGGTATTGTTCTTAGGAATGTTAAACAGGCACTTGCTTGAATGGGCTGTTAATGAGCCCTGATGCACTCATAAGGAAGAGACAGAATGATCCCTGTAAGTCATCACACGAGATATGTGTAGGTATATATGTACATATACACATACACAGAGAGAGATGTGTATGTATATAATATATATATTATTAATAATAAAATGAAAACATAAATATAT
This sequence comes from Ascaphus truei, assembly GCA_036426205.1. Lineage (NCBI taxonomy): Eukaryota > Metazoa > Chordata > Amphibia > Anura > Ascaphidae > Ascaphus > Ascaphus truei. The sequence continues at coordinate 145,535,129 of CM071570.1, read as the reverse complement.
ATATATATATATATATATATATATATATATATATATATACCCACACACATTATTTATATATATATTTTTTTTCTGGTTTCATTTTATTATTAATAATAATAATAATAGCATGTTCTTGTATAGCGTTGCTAGTTTTACATGGCACTTTACAGAGACATTTTGCAGGCACAGGTCCCTGCCCCGTAGAGCTTACAATCTATATTTTTGGTGCCTGAGGCACAGGGAGATAAAGTGACTTGTCCAAGGTCACAAGGAGAATTGAACCAAATTCCCCTGCTTCAAACTCCGTGCCAGTCAGTGTCTTTACTCACTGTGCCACTCCTCCTTGGAACATACAAATTGACAAATACCCTATGTTACTATCTTGACCTATTGTATGCAGGTATTCATAATTGAGGAAAGGTAAATAAATCACTGCTTTCAAACATTTATGATGCAGTTTGTAAGAACTGTCTTGTGTTTTAACACCCGCTCCATTAGCTAAACAATGTTTATTAATATGAAAATCCTGCATTTCCCAATTACAGTGCATTTTTTTGTTATGCATTCAAGTGTGTATTTTTTATTCAAATGTTACCAAAGTTATGAAATGAACATATATAGTTCTGAATTATTGTCTAAGCTTTCACCATTATTTTAATCAAAGACGACCGATTCAGAATTGGCAAAATTCTGCCATACAATAAAACCATCTGATGCAATTTATGGTTCAATTTCTATGGTTCATATTTGATTGGTTTTAATTGTTTATATTTTTTTCAAAATGTTTTAGTAGCAGTTCATTTTTATATAGTTTGAAGGTCAACGATTGATAAATTGTTGGGTCTGAGGTGAAGTCTTGGTAGGGATTTTGTGTTTGCTGGATCCATAATAGTTAAACTCGTCCTACATACATTTTCCATCTCATTTTAGGCATGTTATATTTCATCTATCTATCAGTGTTATTAGAAGAACTATCGTGCTGATTATAGATCTACTGTATAAACCTATATTAAATGGTATCAAATGACCAACAATATTACGTTTTGTCGTAGGTCACATAAGGATTCAAAAGCCCTTTTAGAGTGATACGTTGTTTCCAAGTGTTTATGTTGTGTTCTCCCCTTCTCAACTTGGCTTAAGAGGTTCAGAAAAACATAAGTTTTTAACCATTTTTTGTTCTACTTGGTTTGCACGCGCTGTACCTAATAGTCTTCTTACTGAAATGATTATGGGAGATTTCCTTTAGTGGGCATTTTTCACCCAGTATCCTACAGTATATACATTTATTCAAGTATAACATACCTTTTTTCTGGACTATTACTCTAGCAGTTCTCATATTTATTTTGATAGATACTATATATTTACATTTAACCAGTGTCGTAAATTCATTGGATTTTTAATGTGACTAACCAACTTTTGTTGATTCTAAACATGTATTGAGAGTTATTAGTTTTCATTAATACTAGCATTGTACTGCTTTTAATATGTATTCATGTTTAGCATTTATATCGTGCTATGGTTACCACCATACTCTTAATGATTACTGAGTGAATTTCATGGGATCAGTATAAGTAATTAATTAGTATTAGCTGGTTTTCAAGCAATAAGAGTATGGGACGATCCATGAGCACCTCATCCTGTGACGAAGTTGCATAGACGCAATGAAACGTGTAAGGTGATTCAGATCCCCGGCGAAGGCATATGCAGGACGGAACGACGGAGTGAGAGCTCGGTCAAGGACTTTACGGTTCATCACTCAGGGACCATTCGGAAGAAACTGATGAATCTCCAAGCAGTCACCACTTGCCGGAGGACTGAGTTTGGAGCGTACCTGCACTACTTCCGGTTTTCGGGTCATGAGAGAACCACGCAGTGCAGATAAGATACGAGGAAAGACCGTGCAGTGTATGCAGCCGAGATGGGGACTGACTATTGAGTATTGCACTCATTAAATGCGATTTAACATCCGATGTTAGTGAGTTCAACCATTGTTGTTTTTAACTTTGTATTAAATTGTTCAAGCAATATTATACTAGGAAAGTGTACCTCTCTTTCTCTCTTTTTTCCTCTCCTTAGACCAGCGGTACGCAAACTGTGGGGGTGCAAAATTATTCAGGGGGGGGCACGGGCGGTTGCATTTAAATTAATGCCGGGGGACTGCGTGAGGCCTCTGCAACTAACTTACCTTCTCTTCGGCAACGCGGCGTCAAATAACGCTGCAGGGTCATGTGACGTCGTGTTGGCATGGCAACGTGACGTCGTGTTGGCATGGCAACGTGACGTCGTGTTGGCATGGCAACGTGACGTCGTGTTGGCATGGCAACGTGACGTCGTGTTGGCATGGCAACGTGAGGTCACGTGACCGACGTCATTTGACGTCGGGAGCCGGAGAGGAGGTAAGGGAGGGGGGGCGCGAGCAGGAAAGATTGCACAGCGTTGCCTTAGACTATGATTGTGGTCAGTTTTCCCTGTGGAGAAGGCAGCCTGTGACTCCCAAAGGTTCCATTGTGATGGTAATTTTTACTGCTTGGACTCTTACACATATAAGTGTTATTTTTTTCAGCATAATCATTTATGTTTCTAGTATTTTTAAGTGTTCCTTTTAAACTACTATAGTTTTTTTCTAGTTTTTCTAATGAGAACATTCTGTCATTACTATACAGTCACTTTTAGCGCTGTTTTATATTTGTTGTATATATATGTGTATATATATATATGTATGTGTGTATATATATAATTATATGTATGTATATATCAGGCCTATTCAAGATGTAAGTCCTCTGCAAAAAAAACTTGTCTGTCTTTAAATGTGAATACAGTAGTTAATGTATTATCAGAGTGTCCACAGAGTCAAAGAGCCAGTTCTTGGCTCACAAGGGATATTTATTCAGTCTTTTATACTACAAGCCACTTGCCTACTTGAAAGACCAAACATGCTAGTTTGATTAACAGATATTTTTGTTACCGGTGAATACATATGAAAAATTATAAGTAGCATTTACATTGTAATATGGTTTGCTTGTATGCTTTCTCCCCCCCCCCCCCCCCATTTGTTTTTACTTTTTAGTTAATATAAAATGGGAATTATAAAGGCAAACAATCTTAAAATATTTTGTTTCCTATTGTTATTCCTCTCCACTCTACTATCTTCATCTGGATTCATTTATTAGTTTATAATAGAAGGCATTGAATGCTGTATATAGTTATATATCATTTTTAACCTCTTTATTGCAGTAGGGTTGCAAATGGTTTTTTTTTAAGCTATAAACGGCGTTAAAAGCTTTTACATTTTTAATTCAGGTAAGACGTACGTAAGAGAACATTTTCTATACACATCTTTTGTGAAGCACTTACACTGTATTTTGTTAGTCATGCATTGCAGATGATAGTTGAAGAGCCAAAATCCCCTTAGCGTTGAAAGATTTTCAGAATGCGACTTCTGCAGGCAAAATGCTTTTCATTCCTAGTTTCGGTGAACACACTTAGTATTAAGAAGAAGATTTTTCTTTCCATATTTGTTTAAGTGAATTGCATGGCTGACAATCGCCAGGGGAACAGGCTCACCACCTAGAGGATTTTTACATTTTGTTTTGAAAGGTTACTTACTACAGTACCAGTCACCTTAAATGTCCTTACTAATGATATTGTGTGTCTGTATAGCATGCTATTATGAAATAAACTGTGCATAAGCATGATAGTGAATAGTAATAACAGTAATGTGGCCAAGATATAATAATGGTATTAAAAGAACATAATCACTCTTCCTTAATGTGGTTATTCAGCTGCTAACATTACACATATGATTATATTACTTTATATGTCTGGTGCTGATCATAATGTAATTAAAATAAATAAAATGATGGCTAAAGAGAAAGTTATTTAGGTACAAAATAGATTTCAGTCTGATTTCCTTTCAAATTTGGAGGCGTAGTGCAGTACAGCATTTCTCTAACCATGCAAAACTTCCCAATGCTATTGAGAAAAAGTTTCTAGGACAATTAATTAACAAAACAATGGCCCTCATTTAAACCAGCATCCCTCGACAATTGGATAGTGATTTATTTACAGCCTATGAGCTGGGGAGCCCTCCAGAGCTAGGCCGCAATATTTTTAGCTCCCAGACCCCCTGGCTCCTGAGATACTTACCGGTTAGTTAACGGGGTTTCTTATGGGGAGTTAAGTTGCTATCCAATCGGAAGCTGCAAACAATGAAGTTGCTGTTTCCTATTGGACCGCAAGATTTGTCGCCATTTTGTTTCCCGGATGAGGAAAGAAACACTATGTTGCTATGACACCATCTTCCAATGCTGTCAAATATTGTAGTCCAATTCATGGGAACGGCAGCTGCTTCACAGCATATTAAATAGGGGCCAATGTTTTTAAAGAAAATAAATTGTCAGGTACTGTATCATTTTCTTGTCACGGGAGACCAGGACTTTTAACACCTTTTACCTTCTGATATCACTTTCACTAGGCAGGACACAGATTGTAGAATAAAATTAGGTTTATTCTGGTAAACCAGCAGGCATACACAAAACAGGGAAAAATATACATTCACTGGGGCCTGGGGAAGACACTAGCCTCAACTAGGTGCAGGGCGCCTGCTTCAGGAAGGCTTACCCTGTCTGCTCCATGTCCACGAACACCACAGAGCTATATTCGGTTTCCCCGCTGGCCGCGTCTTTGTTCGTTTGTAGAACGTGGCCGCATCTCTAGAACTTGTCCTTAGCTTGGCTATTCCGAGCAAAGAACCTTTGAAAAGCCTGCCTCTGCTTCACCGGACCAAGCCTAGGAATAGTCTGGCATTCTGATCGGCCAGTCCCCTTACATAGACCTCGGTTGCCTATGTCTAACATGGAACAGAGACTGGTGGCCAATCAGATTACGGATCCTAACGGGACAGCTAATTACAAGCTGGAGGCTCGTCTTGCTGCAACAGTCAGAGGAGGGGGCATGCTTAGGGACTCAGGTTGCCAGCGAGCGGGAAATTCAAACTGGCCAAAGGGAACCGTGACTACGAGCTCCGTCTCGGCAATGGCTTCCCCTGACCATCCCATATCTCCCACTGGGTAGGCTCCACAGTGTCTGGAAGGAGTCTCCCCCACCGGGAGCCTTGTACCTGGACCTGGTTCTCCGCCCTTCCCCGCTCACCAAATGGCCCGACACCTCATCGCTCGGATCCTCCCCTTTGATCCACTATCTCTATGCAAGCACTCCGGCTAATCGAATTACGGGGCTGCCTCCATGGAGATTAATAAATTTCTAAAACTTGTCCTCAGAACTGGGTTTTAGGACTTGTTCTCAGAACTTGGTTTTAAAACGTGGTTGTTGAACTTGAATACTATGAATACTATTATGAAGCGTTATAAGCCTGCTAGCCACATCAAGGCATGACCATTAGCAGGTCCTAACACTATGTCTTGATGTGGCTAGCAGGCTTATAACGCGTTGGCCAAAGGGTTTAACTAGATTACCCTTTTTCAAGAGATATATAGGTATTTCACTGTGTATTTTTGTCATATTGGATACAACTTCAATTGACACTTAATATATATATATATATATATATATATATATATATGGTAATGTTTAGGGTTCCTTAGAGCTTGCTGGGTATCGGTGTGTTTATTGCCGTTTTTAAGGCCATTTTCCTCTGCACCATTGCCTCTAATAGTATTCTGTAAATAATTCTAACTACACATTATTCTGCCTTTCCTCCATCCAATATAACCTACTATTGAACTAGGCCTGCCTGCTGATGTACTTGTCAAATATATCTTTTTATTTTGCTTTCACATATGGATGTGATACTTGAACCCTAAATATGAAGATAATTCAGAAGCTTCAGACAGTTCAAAGAAGTATGGATAGATGTATTCTGGGTATTACCCAAAGGGACAAGGAAAAGATTGAATGGGTTTGAGCGCAAACAAAAGTCTGTGACATCAACCCAAAGGGGAAGAGTGGGCTAGACATATCACAAGAAGAAATGGCAATTGTTGGACAAAGATGGTACTCGACTGGATTCCAAGGGAAATTAAAGGACCAAGATAACGACTGAAAGTAAGATGGGAGGATGAAATCAGAAAAAAATTGGAGCCACGTGGAGAAGAGAGACTTGCAACTGCAGTGTCTGGAAGATCATTGGGTAGGCCTTCATCCAGCAGTGGATTGACGAGGGCTGAAAATAACGATGATAAAATATATATATATATATTTTTATTATTATTTAAATGGGACTGAAGCTTTAAGCTGAATATCACATTTCACGATTTCTTTCTCTTCCAAATTGCAACATGTACCCTTGTGATGGAGATGACAATAAGAATATAATTCTGTGCCGCTTTTGAGATTGTTTATATTTATATACTTTTGTAAATTTTTATGATACCGAGGGGCTCGTTATTCCTTTTTCCCATTGGACTACTAATAGAAGTTTGACTGTCTAGCCCATGTGCTAGATGCTGTTAGTATAAAACTGCCTTTGACTTTCACACCTCTCAGGAGACGAGTAATTGTTGTGTTCAAACAGCCTGTAATTGTGATCCCGCTGGCTTTCTCAGTACGCTTCTGGCTATTAGAATCATTAAACAACTCAGCACCTGTTAACAGCATTGTAAATATTCAACCCGGCTTGTATGCTGGTTGAGACCAATATAGAGAAGGCTCGCAGAGCCCAGCTTCATAAATTAGAGCCTCTGACAAGTCAATTATTGTGAAACTGGGTTTCACTGTGAATTAAATGAAATAACATGCTGATAAAAATGGTAGGCTGTCTGTTTACAGCAAGGACAAAATAATGACTGGATGATTCAATGCAGAGAGCATGAATCTGCATTGTGCTCATTCTTTAGCTGTAATTAAACAGTTTCACAATTTTTTACTTTTTCCAAAAGTTTAGATCAAATGCTGTTACTGTTATGGCCCAAAAAGAATTCCTGTTTACACTTCCCTGCTTCCTCAGGGGTAAGGAATAGTCCATATTGCTATTAAACTAGATACTGTATATGTAGGCTCTTATGCTATCTATGTAAACCCAGTGTGGTCAATCTTATTGATACTTGACTAAACCCCCAGATTTCAAGATCTCCCATCACAGTCCTGGGGTATTGAATACTGTTGATAAAACTCTTTAAGCAGTAATGTAGGGTAAGAAAAATGTGCAAAAAATGTAAGACCTACTAAAATTATATACTGTATAAAAGTGTACGACAACAATAATGCACAGCTGTCCTCTGTAGATTGTCGCCTGTATTTGTGTGCAGTTTTTTTGTTTTGTTTTTTAAACAAGCATTATGGCAGTCGGTGTACCATGGTGATGTACATATAATGTGACAGGCATAAGGAATCTTTACCTGAAGATATTATAATGTAATATAAGATGCCTGAAGCCCAGGGATATAAAGTGATTTGAATAAGGACTTAAAGAACTGACCCTGAAATTCAGACTGGGCTCAGCCACTTGAAAGTCAATGTTCTTACTACTAACTTACTACCAATCCATACTTTTTGTTTGGTTTGTATTCAAGAAAAGGGAATGCAAAGCTTAAGCCAAACTTGACAGTTTGTAGAGAAATTTGTGTAGTCTAAATCTCCTGGCAAAAGATCCCGATATGGCAGACTTTATTGCTCCGTTTAAATGGGTGATAGAACAGCTTCTACATCTGTACATTATCATAATTATTATTGTAGCAGGGTACCCTCCCTTGCCTTTTCCTTGACAGTGATCCCGTCGCGTGGGAGGGTTTAGTGAGCTTTGTCGGCCATGTTGTGGTTGGCGCGGCCACATACATATGGACTGTGTGTAAGGCAGCGGCTATCTTGAGGTTGGCGCTGCAGGAAGGGGAGGTCCTGTCGTTAAGGATCTCCTCTGCGGACTGGAGACAGCGAAGGGAGAGGTAGTGTCCGGGGAGCTAGTCAAGCCACCCTGGACTTGGCCAGACCCGTTCCCCATAGGCCCCAGGTAGTTCCCCGACATGGTAGTGGATGTATTGCAGGGTCGACCAATAGTAAGGGAATTGCCCCTTAGATACAGACGACTCAGTGGAGCAGATGGCACCGCAGCGGAGGATTCCCCAGGCCTGGCGGAATCGATCGCACTGTGCTACCGGATGTAAGGCGAGAAGGGAATTGTGTTGGAGACCCTGCATCATGGGACCATGCTTGCCGCCTATCTACAAATCCCCTGGTGAGTGGCCAGGAATGTACCACCATGTGCACCAACACCACACCGAGAGGATAGCGCTGCCCTCACATACATCTGGGTGGGACTATTTGGCCGGATCATTGGGTTTTAGGTGCTCAGGGCACCCTCAGTACTTTGTTTGTATACTGTATTGCTGAGACTATGGGACCATAGTATATAGGTTGTATATACTTTGTTGTGATTGTGGTTATTGGAGGTATACCAACTAGGTATACCGGTTCCCGTGAGGGTCTATCCCGCCAATGCGGGGATCCTCACGGATGGAGGCGCTGCACCAGGCTCCCCAAGCACGGAGGCTTAAGCCTCTTGTAAGCCTAACAGGTAGCACCATAACAGCCGTAACACGCATATCTCCCTGAGGAGGAGGGAAGGGGTGTTACATTATTATTAGTTGTTAATGCCAATTACGGAAGATGAGCCATAGTATATGGTACTGGGTACTGTCTTCAGTTTCTCCTCTGTAACTAATCACTTTTCGCAAATTTCTATATGCCATTTCTTTATACAAGTACCTTACCCAACACACTGATGTTTTCTGTATTTGGATAGTTACTTTTGATACACAGATGTATTATTCATTTTTGTTCTTAATCTTAAAACATTCTGGATAATCAAAACCATGGCCCTTGTTCTGAAAACTGTGATACGGCACAATCGCATGGAAAGCCTGATTGAAGACAATGGGTCTTTGTGTGATTGATGCTATGACAGTTTCTGGAATATGAGCCCATGTCTCTTTTGTTGATGAAGGTATAATGTGTGATAGTGCCACTGGGGGTTATTATAGAGATGAAAACATTGTTCAGACATGTAATGATTACCTGAAGAAAAAAAAGGAGACAAAAACATAGACAATGCAAAAGTAGCAATTCATTTAAAAATGTATGTAAAATGAGCGTGTGGAAAATTGTATTTAGCAGTACAGTATGTGCTTCAGCTTTGGAGCAGTAAGTGAATCATTTAAAATAAATCTCATAATAACTTTTAAAAAATATACATAAAATTGACGCTTCTTCCCCTTATTTGTAAGGTGCTGTGTTATCAAGTATGTTCTCTTATTCAGTGGTGTGTGGCTGTCTTTTTTTTTTTTGCAGATTCTTTGAAAAATATTGCAAATACAAAAAATATATAACCCTGCTTTTCACCATTATCTCCCAGCATACAATGCTTCCACTGCAGCCAGGGATTCTGGGTAATGACATGCAAATGAGCACACAGGGTCACCTTTTGCTTCTGATCTGTTTTAACATGGACACCTATAAGTTTATGCTTACTGTATTACACAGCTTGTGAAAAATATAAAGTTTCCTTTTATTTACCTTCTGCATATTAAATAACAAAGACATATCCCAAACTACACACAAAAGCAGGTATTTCAGAAACGGAAATATAATTTGTTTATGCTTCTTTAAGTGGGTTATTGAAGAACAAAACAAGAACGTGTGTCATCCTGTAACATTCTAGTCAGCTCGTGCATATAAACTCGTTCTGTTCCAGCGATCACAGATATTTCTCCTATTTTTTGTTGTTGTTTTTTTAACATACATATTAACTTTCTCAAGAACGTGCAAGGTGGGTATATTCCTGTATGTTAAAGAGTAGAATTCATTTGTATGGTAATTTTTAGTGTTCACAAAAAGATGGCGCTGGACATTAAATTATTACTGATTTACTTTAGGGACATTTTACTTTTAAATGAATCTGTGGTAGTATTTTTAGTCGGTTCAATAATCAAAAAAGTATTAATACTCAATAAAAAAATAGTGTAATTGGTATTATACATGCCATAATGTCAATGTTTCAGTTCAACAATAAGGGTTTTATTTAATTTATTTATGGAGTACTGACACATTTTTGAGTTCTTGAACGGTTTCGTGGTGGAAATCCAGTTAGACTTCTCAGTAGTATAAGCACACTCATTTCACATTTTTTTAATTTTTTTTTAATAAAATTGTAATGTTTTAATTGGTTTTGTGCAGTTCTCAAAAGCCTTAACTGGATAAAATGTTGCCGTTTTTACTCTCAAACTATAACTGTTCATTTCTACACAGAGAACATGTCCTAATAATTACAGTACTCTTGTATAGTGCATGGTTTGAGATTCTGGGAAATAGGGGCTGCAATGCGTAGTCTAATTTTTAATGCATTGCTCAAATATATTAACAAATACATTTGCATAGTTCTGTGTGCCGGTTTTGCCTTTCTGTTTTGATCCTCGGAATCCATTTCTGTGCTTTTCTTATCTCTGATTTGGGCATTGATTTTTTTCCTGCAGTTTCACTATCACAATGTAGAGGCCTATTTCGGTCCTCATTCGGTATCCATAGTGGAACCAGACATTAGATTTGATAAATCTATAAAACATAAGGTTGGAGGTTATAAACCATACTAAAATCAATAATTATTAAGAAATCTTTGGTAATATTAGATATTTGCATACTATGTACATTTATACACCTATAGTAGCAGATGGTCCAGCAATATTTTAACTTGGATGTAAAGGGGAGAAGAGAAAGAGGGCGGTAGTTATAGAGGGAGGTTGGGTCAAGAGAGGGTTTCTGTGGAGCAGACGGATGTGATGAATGCATGCTTAAAAGAAGATAGGAATGTGCCGGAAATGAGAGAGAGGTTAAAAAGGTGAGTTAGGGTGGGGCTTTGTGCACCAAAGAGGAGACTCGTTGTAGAGATGAACAGGTTAACCCCAGAAGAAGCTGTCACACACAGTGAAACGTATGCATGTCCGCCCGGCGCAATTCTGTCCAGTGGTGTTCATCTCACAACGGTCGCCAGCTGCTGCTCGTTAGTAGATCTTTCCTGTGGCAGCTACTTTCGATCACTTTAGAAAGCTGTGCCTGTATAGCTGATCCGGTTCTAGTAATGGCTACAAAGATTTTTTTTAGTCCATTACCCATAGGGCATCTTTGTACCCACTCCCATCCCACTACACCCCTCCCCCCCCCTTTACTGCAGGGCTCTAGCGCTAGTGAATTCTATAGACAGCTGACTTATAACAGGACATCTCCATGCGCAGAGAGTTAATCTAAAGTACTTTACACTGCTTCACCCTGCAGCTGCGCTAACATAAGGCAGTTAACTGTACTTACCCTTTAAGAGAGACACTAGGGGAACTGATAATTCAATCATATTCTTCTGATCAGTGGTTCAAGTCTGATTGAACCCTAGAGTGATTTACTGTCCACTTCTGCCTTACTTGTTAAAGAGTAAATACTAAGTACTGTATACAAGACAATACCATCATTAAATTTACCTCTCCATTGGGAGATTGCTCTGTGTCCCAACACACTGTCTATAATGTTGTGCCCTGATTAAAACGCATCATAGCTACCTAACTAGGGCTCTTTAAAGTGTGCATCTACATTGTTGCTATTTACAGCCATACATATCTGAGGACATTCTAATGCAGATTATTACCTCTTCCACTGAGCCCACATTAACAGGCTTCATACTAATATAGGAGTAGGTTAAGGACAGAAACACTGAGAGAAAGGGGCAAAATATTGACAGTGTGGACTTTGAAGGACGAGGAAAAGGGGGATATGATTTGAAATGTGTAGCATCGGGAAAATAGTATGCCTACTCCCCAACACTGTCTAGTCCTTGGTCTGGGGGTGTGGATAAGGGAACTTTAATAGATCATAACAATGTTTTTTATATATAGCATTGATTAACAGCAATTTAAACATTGATGTATTTTTTGTTAAATGTTCAGTGCTCTTGTTTAATAGATTTGTTCTTTCTTTGGTTTCTCTAGTTACTATAACTTGGAAGATGTTGGACATGAAACTATGAACAAGTTCCTTTCCAATCGTGTGGAGACGTCGCTCATTGATCTAGAATGCTCGTACTGCATAGAAATAGCAGAGGTATGGTACTTTACACATTCAAGTGTAATTCACACACTTAATCTTGTTTATTTTTATTTCCTTACTTAAAAGGAAAGCGGCATGTCTCTTGTCCGATTTCTTTAGTTTTTGTTGTTGTAATAAATGCAGCCGTTCCTTGCCTTTTAGACAATGCAATTATCTAAGCTGTCGATGGATCCTTTCTCCAGTGATCGATCAGTGGAGATCCTGCTTCTCAGGGCATGCAATATGATTGCCTTATTCAAAGGAGGAAGTGGTGTAGCTTCCTAAATCGTTGCAATAGCAACCCAAGGAAGCTTAATACAGCAAAACCCCGTTATAGCGCGACCCATTATAACGCGAATCGGTTATAACGCGGTCTGAGCATGGCTCCCGAATTGAAAGCCTAATTTTGCCAGCTTACCTGCATCTCAAATCCTCCATTTTGCTGCCTTTCGCTCTCCTCTTCCAGCTGTCCTGTCCACGTGCTCATCTCTCTCTCCTCTTCCTCTTGCTGCTGAGCAGAGCAGAGAGATATGAGCACGTGGACAGCAGGAAGAGGAGAGCACTGGTAAGGCGGCAAAATTGAGGAGATTTAAATCTGTAATGAGGAAGCTCGCTGATGCCGGTGAAATTTTAACGCGACCCCGGTTGTAACGCGGTCTTGGGGTTGTGGACCCCAAGGACCGCGTTATAACGGGGTTTAGCTGTACCTTCTTTTTTTTTAACCATATATATATTGACATTACGTTAATTTACAAGTAGGTTTTAATATGAGAAATTCCACAGCTGCCTAAATAGCTAGTATTAAATTAGCAGGAGCACAGTCCAAGGGCCGCATCAAGGCCTTTCCCCGCAAGCCATGAGCTAATGAGCCCTGGTGTACATTACAATGCAATATAGTGTAAATAAGATAGGAGAACCATGGTACCTTACAACAACCTGTTCTTACAGTTTTACTCCACTTATTTATTTGCCATATTACAAAAGGGTTGGAAGGGAAAATATGTTTCTGTATACATGATACAAACCTTTTCCATAGAGTTGATAGAATCTAGAGGAGCTTGATAAATGTTGGAGAGGACAACGAAAGCTCAGTGCTGAAAAGAACAAAATATTGGTTTGCATTGGGGGAAAGTTTTAGCAATCACAGACAAAGAAAGAAATAGTGATGCCACTTCTCAGATCACTGACAGCACATAATATGTGTTCTGTGTATTGTCCGTTTCTGGTGTCCACATCAACAAAAGGATATTGATGTTCCGAAGACTGGCAACAAATATTGTATGATGCAGGAATTCCATACAAAATCTCATTAGGAGAAACTTGAAGACCTTACTTACACTGTACACTAGTAAAGAGAGAGGTGGTGTAGGATAGATTGATCAAGACTTTCAAATGGCTCATAGGTTTAAATAAGATATATGCATTCTGTATCATAAAATACCAGATCAGTCATTCTTCAAAACTAGTAAGATACAGCCATTCAGCAGAAACGGGAAGAGAGCACAAGCATACAATTGGGCCAGGTGTATGTTGTGTAATAAAAACAAGAAGAAAAACAGCGCACAACGCAATAATGAAGTATGTATAAAAAGTGTCAAAACATTTATACGGTAATAAATCTGCGTACATCAAAGAATTAAAAACAAGCATTCCATGTAACAAGACACGGGTTACCAATTGCTGTATCAGGATTCGGTAGGATCGCTCACTCTTGGTCTCCGTGAAGGTAAAGTAAAGTCCCTCTTTAGGTGTGGGTGCACAGTCTCTAGGTATATAAGCATGGATGTCCTTTCTTCCTTCTCCAGTTCAGCAGCCTGGTCGACAAAAACAGCAGCCCCCAGAGCGGGCCTTAGGAGATGACGTCACCGGGATCGACGTGCTGGGCAACAGCATACACCAACCACCAACTGAGTACTCTCGGCACAGTGAGCATGGGCAACAGGTCACTGATCTCACCACAGTCACGCTGTATAAGTGGCATAACGCCACGAAACGCGTTGGATTATTCTGTACTAAAGCTGAATCCTAAATGTTTAAATCCTGATTATCTGGGCACCACTGAGGCGGGGTACACATAGTGTATTTTTAAATACCATATCCCCTACGCTTCCGGCAATTCGATCGCCATACAGTGTGATTGTGGTGAGATCAGTGACCTGAAGGGGACATCCGTGCTTATAAACTTAGAGACTGTGTACCCACACCTAAAGAGATCGATACCACTCTAAAGAGGGACTTTACTTTACCTTCACGGAGACCAAGAAGTTACCCATCTACCCGACGTGCATCCCATGGTTCTAGAGGCCGGAGACCGCGACAGTGGGGACGTGGAGTGAGCGATTCTACCGAATCCTGATACAGCAATTGGTAACCCGTGTCTTGTTACACGGAATGCTTGTTTTTAATTCTTTGATGTATGCAGATTTATTACCCTATAAATGTTTTGACACTTTTTATACATACTTCACTATTGCGTTGTGCGCTGTTTTTCTTCTTGTTTTTTTCTGTACTATAGGGGTGTTGAGCCACCCTGATACTGACAGCAGCAGACGCCAGCATTTGCTTCTGACAATACACAAGGTTGTATATGATTTTCACACTATGGTGATCAATATCACAGAGGGTTAATAATTAATACGGATTTATTTTGGATGGTTTATTGGTTGTGCATGTCACAAATATTTTTTCTTCTCGTACGTTGTGTAATGTCATGTAAACTACCTTACTATTTCAATTAGTAGTTCATAATAAGAACTCTACCCTGCTTGACGAACATTACCTGCATTACCCAATGTTAAACATGACTAAACATATTCTGTTCTGAAAGTCTCTTCTTTATAAAAACAAAGTCTCAAAATATTTGGGACTCTCCAATATTTACGCGTGTTAACTTCCCACATTTTTCTGATGCTTAGTGGAATCACTACAATAGCTTATCGGCTCTGGTATTGGTTATTTCTGCAAAAACTAATTACTACGGTTTGAGGGTTGAAACAAATAAGCTTTTGAATGTTAAAATAAGCCAGAGGTATAACTTGGCACCCTGCGGCATGTTCCGTTTGATGAACAGAGATTCTCTTCTCATACATGAGAAAGTGTTTTTATCCACCATGAAATTTACCGTCCGTTGTGCAATTTTGAAATGTAAATATTGAGTATTGGCTTTCACAGCCCACATAAGAAATATATTGTAGTTTTTACTCTCTCTTTTTTTTCCCCCCTCAGGATAACCGTAGTATAAAACCACAAACATACGGCCGCATTTCCTCCTATTATTATCTAAAACACCAAACGGTTCGGATGTTTAAGGATCGCATGAAGCCTGATTGTAGTGTGGAAGACCTGCTTTCAGTACTGACAGTAAGTGGATACTTATTTATGTTAGTGTATCATATTATTGTATTACATCCTCTTGAGTCAACATCTCGTTGCGAATCATCCCTATCCCATTACTCTTCTTAAAGCTCCAGCGTCTTTAGCTGTTGTGTTTACTTTTATTTTGAATTATGTTCAGAAGAGAGCATTTACTGCAGTGTTTGACACGACTATTAATGCTAAATGGTGCAATCCGTTGTATCGCTTGAAGTTGGATTAGAATTCCTGCATGAAAAGATTTGTATTTTTTTCCTGATGTATTCTCCCAAGTAACTCATGTCAGATTTATTTGCGATTATGGCTTTATCATGCTGGGGAAATGAAGAATGTTTTCTAGTTATTTAACATAGCTATTAGAGGGGAGGGAGAACGTGGTATGCTAATTTGCAGCAAATAAAAACTGTATGGGGAGAATGTTACCTTTTTGTATTCCGAGATGCATAATACGGTAATATGAAAACTGTTTCAGCTTGTGTAATATGTGCTATGGAACATGTGAAAGAATAGATGTATCATGTTTCCAAATACAGTTAACTCTGCCCTAATTAGATGAGTCTTAGTAAAGCATGAATTTAAAAGTTAAAAGCAAACTACAGACTTGTCACTTCATTGGTGAGGAACCTCTTAACGCTGAAGGGTACTTCCATGCAGATGTTAATTTAGTTCTAATTAGTAATTACGTTGATTTTCTGGCTTCCCTATTAAAGCTGTAGTTTTTGTCTGTGCAGGAAAGATTCAGCATTTTAGCACACATATTTGCCAAGTTGATTTCTTTCCTGAACATTGGGAATTAATGAGACTCCTAATTGCGGCAATTGCTTCACACCTCCATTGTTAACCAGTGACATTGCATCTGTCTTGTATTGATGCCCTCCTCCCTATTATGGAAGCATTTAGCAGTTTTGGCAACAGGGAATAACATGGCATGTGGTAAGTAGTTTAATTAGATATAAGTGAAAGTGCCAAGGGAAAAGATTGAAAAAAATTGATATGGTTCCTCTTAACGGATAGACACCAAAAAGTTAACATTTATTGTAGAAAAAGTACGTTTGCACTGTAAATAATGATTGCAGTATTAAGTAGTAGAGAGCATATGTAGGTAGACCTCAACTTTGAATCTGTTTTAACCCATTATAAAGGAAGACATTCCGAACCTAATCACTTATGCTGACCTGCAGGCTATTCCATGTGTTCCGACACCATTACAAGGGACATAGCAAAGCTGGATAAACCTTATACAGTATATACATTTTGTGCACATAAAAACAATTGCCAGCTTAGTTTCTACCAGTTATGTGGAAAGGAAATTATAGTTATATCCATGCTATGTATGTGTTACATATTTTCCTTTAATTTTTAATTTGAACAGCACAACAATTAGCTGGCATTACAAAAAATGGCTATATGCCGGTTTCCTACATTTTTATATTTCATAAACTAAGGATGTTTTTTTGTGCGCTGGCGGGTCTATTTTTAAAATATAGCTTGTTTTTGCCATCATTTTTTTTTTTTAAATCCATTTCTTTAACTTTTTTTTTTTTTTGCATTCTTATTTCAATAGCATTTGCTTAGAGGTAGGTACATGATAGAAAAGATTTTCATATGACTTTTTTTTTTTTTTTTTTTTTTTTTAGAAATATAGTTTTTCTGTAAAAATGGGAACCTCCTGCCAATGTAATAATGTATCTAGGATTTCATACAACACAAATTCTATTTTGCACGTCTTCTGTGTGTTACTTTTCATAAACATGTGCATTATCTTTTTTCACTTTTCTATGTTTGTCTGCATTGAAGTACTGTTTGGCAACTTTATGGTATAGTATGTTAGACTTGTGTACTATATAATGTAACAATGCAAATAGTCTTTTCAGATCAAATAGCAATGATTAGGGTTGGGAGATAACAAAAACTCCTATGATAACGATATCAATAAATGGATCGAGATAATGATATTTATAGTCTGAAAATGTTCTAGTAAATCTAATTAAAATGTATTATCAAAAGAAAGAAATGTTCTTAAGAATTGTTGCAAAATATGTTTTATGTATTTTCAATATTTAAAAAAAAAAAAAAATATCTAAGGCTGCGGCCACGCTGCCGCTGAGTGCGCTCATGCTTGAGAGCAGTGACGTCACCACCTCTCCAAGCATGAGGGCTTGGCTGTCCTTCACAAATTCGAGAGCAGGAGCGAAGGGGCGTGGTGTTTAAGGGCGGGGGCATGTCATTGGCTGGATTGGGGCTGTGTGTGTCTCTGTGTGTCTGTGTGTGTGTGTGTGTCCCTACAGCGCTCACCAGTCTTGACCTAAATTATCGCCCTTCCCCCTTCAAGCCATGCTGCTACCTCCCCTGCCCTCCATTCTGACATACACCGTCCAGCAAGGAGAGAAAGAGAAAAAGGGAAAGAAAGGCGAGAAAGACAAAAGGAAAGAAAGCGCGAAAAAAAGTGAAAGAAAGGAGAGAACAGAAAAATAAGGAAAGAAATGATCTCCCTCACATATTTTACCCCACATTATAACTCCCTACCGTCCCTCCATTAATCCTCAACCTACAAACTTCCATCCATTCTCAATCCCACCCCTCAAAACTCTATACCACTTAACAAAATTATCACACAATACCACCTTCTCACCATCCCCCATCCCACCTCTCACCCCCCCATCCCACCTCTCTCTCCCCACTTCTCCCCCCTCCAACCTCTCTCCCCCCCTTCCACACTCTCCCCACTATCCCCCACTCCTCCCCCCCCCTTCCCACCATTCTACCTCCCTTCCCCACTTCCCACCCCCCTTTCCCACCCTTCCCCCCCCCTTCCCACTCCTCCCCCCTTCCCACCTCCTCCCCCCCCTTCTCCCCTCTCCCCCCCTTCCCACCACTCTCCCCCCTCCCCCCCCTTCCCACCACCTCTCCATCCCCCCCCTTCCTTCCATTCTTTCACCGCTCATCCGATACTGTCTCTCTCTCTCCATTCTGTGTGTCTGTCTCTCTCTCCACATTCGTTTTTGCCTCTCTCCCCATTGGTTATTGAAGGGTCATGTGACCCTGCTCAGTGCTTGAAAATCACATTCTCCTGTCTCTCCAAACGCTGAGCTTTGGAGAGCGTACATGCACCGGACGAGTGTGGCCGTACATCATATAGTTTCATTGAAAGGCAAGCGCCAAGCACGGCCGCAGCTTAAGGCTAAGGCCCCGCTCCCAGAGTCAGCGCTCCCGCACTGCAGACAGGCAGGGCGCTGACATACACAGACCGCCGATATGCGGTCTGTAGGGAGCGAGAGCCGGAGCGGGAGGTGGGCGGGAGTGGGAGGTTTGACAGGGAGGGGGGGCGTGGCTTGAGCGGAGGGACCCGCTACTCTCCCCCCCCTCCCTCCACGGACTCGGGCTGGAGCTGCTGATGGTAAGCAACACACACACACACACACATACTCATACACACACACACGCAGGCACTCATATACACACACACACACACGCGCACACACACAGGCAGGCACTCACGCACTCATACACACACAGACAGAGGCAGGCACTCACGCACTCAGGCACACACATACATACACACACACACACACATACATACACACACACATACACACACACACACACACATACTCATACACACACACACGCAGGCACTCATATACACACACACACGCGCACACACACAGGCAGGCACTCACGCACTCATACACACACAGACAGAGGCAGGCACTCACGCACTCAGGCACACACATACACACACACACACACACACACACACATACATACACACACATACACACACACACACACAGACAGGCACTCACGCTGCTTTCACTTCACACTCCTCCCCGCTCCCCGAAGCCTCTCCTCCTCCCGAAGACTCTCCTCCTCCCGAAGCCTCCCCTCCCCTCCCCATTGGCTCACAGCCACACCACGTGACGCGTCAACGCTAGGGATCACCATTTTCTTGTGTCCCATAGCGGCTGACGCGCCACAGCGTGTAGTAAGCTGTGCAGCCAGGGGGGACTGGGACCAGCTCGGGAGGATTCCCCTGCTGGTGGGGAACTCGCGTGTGGCTGCCCGCGCCAACGAGCGCAGCGGGACCGAGGCCTAAGGCTGGGGCCAAGGGGCCGCAGACCGTGCGGAGGTGTCCGCACGCTGAGCGATCAGATTGCCTTAAGGCAGTGATCGCATCCATGCAGGGCGGAAGGGGGCACCATGGCCCCAGCCTAAGGCTGCGATTATGCAGCCGAAACTGCAGGGCATGCGTCTACAGGCTGAAATCTGTTTTCTGATTGGACGGCCGCGTCGCGTGACGCGGCAGTCACAACCCGAAAACACATTTTGAAAACGCTACAACTGTCTCCCGCTTTGCAGTAGCAAGCGGGGAGACAGTCGCATTTGGTATTGGCAGTTTTCACTGTCTGTACTAAATTGTTTTTGCGCCGCGCGGTGTCACTACAGGCGACACCACAGGCGTTTTTCTGTATAATCGCAGCCTAAGGCCGTGATTATACCAGAAATTGTGCACGACGCCGCGCAGCTTCAAAACAATCAAATGCAATGAAAGAGCACATACCAATTACGACGGTAGTGCCACGTCGTACTGCAAAGCTTCTGTCTCATGAAGAGATTTGAGATAATTTTTTTTCACAAGCGAGGGCCGCATCGCGTGATTGACAAGGCATCTTATACAAACCAGGAAGTGATGAACTGGTCATTTCTCCTCTGCTGTAGTGCTACAAATCACTTCTTCATGCGCACATGTAGCCGCTATGTCACTACGATGACATCACCGGATCGCTCTACAGCTGTGCAGTTTCTGGTATAATTGAGACCTTAAGGTGAGAGTGATGGGATGAGGGGTGGATGAATGCGGGTGATGGAAGCAGTGTAGGTGAGAAATGGTGAAGTGTAGACCTGGAAAGGGTTTAGAAATGAAGGGATTAACCCTTTCGTTACAGGAGGGATTGGATCATATTTCTTTGCAATGCCCTGCTGCCTCTGGGTTAGTGAAAGGGTTAATAAAAGGTGGATGGAGAAAGGAGGTAAGGGCCAGAGGCGTTAGGGAGAGAGGTGTGGAAGAGGGGGTTGAGTCCCAGGGGAGCAAGGCGAGGGTTAAGAGTCTCAAGGGGGGGAGGTTGGGAAAGGGGTTAAGAGTCTCAGGGGGATAGGGAAGAAGGGGTTAAGTATGCTAGGAAAGGAAACGAGTGAGGTGAGGGGTTGGGACCTTTTGGTTCTTGCTGCAAGCTGTCTCTCTCACGATGTCACGTGGCGCTGCCAGACGCTCCTCCTCCGTCTCTGCAGTGAGACTCGCGGCCGGTAGAGAGGGAGGATGTGATTGAGAGCAGCTTGTATGACATCTCTGTGAGAGACTCCACAGGCTCACAGCTTCAAAGCTGCACCTGCGGCTCCCACACTCCAGCAAGTAACACCGCAGTAATAAATAAGCTCACATTATTGACAGGTTAAAAAATTAAAAAATATTGCCCACCCCTAACAATGACCATGTGATAGGAAGGACACACAATGTGTTTTTTGAGTTACCATATTTTTTATGATCTAGATACTTAAAGCTGCAGTTCAGTCTTTTTTTTTTTTTTTTTTTTTAATTTATTTTTTTACTTCAAAAGTTTCATGTGTGCAATCTCTAATTACCTAAAGAACTGTATAGCTGCAGGTCAATTCGTTCTCCATTTATTGATCGGCGAAATTTGGTGACATAATTAGTGAAGGGATCTGTTTTTAATCTGCTTCTGTCCGTCAGTGGAAGCTCATGAATATTCATGAGTCTCCCAGTGACGTGTGCTCGCTTCCGATCTGCCGCTGTGTGGTGTCCCCCTTCTGCCCCGATCCCTGTGGCTGCATCCCTGCCCGTGCGGGAGATGGAGGAGGGTTGCGCTGCCCCCGGAGGGGGGGGGGACCTATGCAAATTCTCATTTACCTCTGCTGGAGGGAGAATAACCTCAATGGGTCTGTACTGCACAGGAACATGAATAAAAATCTTGCTACTTAAAAAGTGGGGAGGAGTGAGCTTAAAACCTGGGAGGAGGGGACACTAAACTCCAAACAACTGATACCAGTTGAAAATCAATGTATTTTGAGTCCAGAAAATGAATACAGGCATACCCCGCTTTAACTACACTCACTTTAAGTACACTCGCGAGTAAGTACATATCGCCCAATAGGCAAACGGCAGCTCACGCATGCGCCTGTCAGCACATCCTGAACAGCAATACCGGCTCCCTACCTGTACCGAAGCTGTGCGCAAGCAGGGAGACTGTAGAGCCTGTTACAAATGCGTTATTTACATCAGTTATGCACGTATATGACGTTTGCAGTACAGTACATGCATCGATAAGTGGGGAAAAGGTAGTGCTTCACTTTAAGTACATTTTCGCTTTACATACATGCTCCGGTCCCATTGCGTATGTTAATGCGGGGTATGCCTGTATATAGTGTGTGTGTGTGTGTGTAAGATATATATAGTGTGTCTGTGATATATATATATATATATACATGTAGAGGTATCAGTACCGTGTTAGCCGAGCTTCAATAATCAAAAAATAAATAGATGATACCGGTCTGTGGCTAACGAAATGCTTTTATTTGTGCGAGCTCTCGAGATACACTGATCTCTTCTTCCGGCGATGTTACAATGAATGAAGCAAGCAAAAGCTATACTATAAAACAGTGTCTATTGGAATGTTATCTGTGCTGGTCCTTCCCCCGGTGTGGATGTGTTTTATGGCTGGAGGTGTCAAAAGGTTCCTGAAAGCAAGTGATGAAAGAGTGTGTATGTGTTTCAGTGTGAATAAAAATGAATGGAGAGCCCACAGTATATACAGTGCTTTACAAAAGGTGTGTGTGGAGTGGGAGTGGATATAAATGGTGTGGGTAGGTGTGGAAATGTGAGAGTAAGTAGCACAACTAAAAGTGTGTGTGGATACTATGTGGTCCCCATTGGTGTATAGGGATGGAAAAACAAGGAGTATAAGTATGTGTTAGAGACAGCTGTGTGAGCATACAAATAGCACAGTATGTACAAACATGGCCTAGAGCGCTCATGGGAAGAGAGTTCACTTGTGTCAGTAATGACTCATAAAATTTCGATCTCTGTTTAGGCCACTGCTAAGTGTCCCGAACAGTTGCATAAATTTGTATTCATGCAACTGTCTCTCTTTCGGTGTTTTAAGATTACCTTTGAGTATGGCAACCCTCAGATCGTTCATCTTATGGCCAGTCAGAGAAATGTTCGCCAACAGGACTGTCTCTTGTTCCGCGTGTGATGCTGTGGCGGTGCAGGTTCATTCTCTTGTTTAGCCCCTGCCCTGTCTCACCTATGTAGTAGCTACTACATATTACATATATTACATACATACATACATACATACATACATACATACATACATACATACATACACACACCAGAATATATGAGTTCTTCAGTATTTGTTGATACCTTTTTTTTATTTGGACCAAGAATTTGTGTCATGGGACAAGCTTTCAAGAGTTTTCCTCTCTTCCTCAGGTCAAGCAATACCATAAAATATATACACACATATACATAAACACTGTGTGTGCGTGTCTATGTATGTGTGCGCATGTTTATGTGTGCGTGTATATGTATGCGTTTGCGCATGTTTGTGTGCGTGTATATGTATGCGTTTGCGCATGTTTGTGCGTGTATAAGTGTGTGTGCGCATGTATGTGTGCGTGTGCGCATGTTTGCGTGCGCATGTTCATGTGTGTGTGCATATGTGTGCGTGTGCGCATGTATATGTGTGCGTGTGTGTGCATGTATGTGTGCGCATGTGTATGTGTGCGTGTGCGCATGTGTATGTGTGCGTGTGCACATGTGTATGCGTGCGTGCGCATATATATCTATATCATACACACACATACATACACACCTAAGCTCCGCAGGGCCCTGTGCCTGCAAAATGTCTCTGTAAAGTGCTATGTAAAACTAGCAGCGCTATACAAGAACAAGCCATTATTAATTTTAATAACACACATTGAATTGAACACATTCACATACACACAAAATTAAATATACATATTGTTTACAGTATGATATATACAGATTTGATTTTAAATGAGTTGTTAATATTTAACATTAACTACACAAGTGCAATGGAATAAGGTTTAATTAATTAATTCTGAGCTACTCTCCTTTTCTGCTGCTGCTGCTGCTGCTGCTGCTGCTGCTGCTGCTGCTGCTGCTGCTGCTGCTGCTGCTCCTGCTGCTGCTCTGACAATTCTGTGGGGAAGATCATGTGACCAGGCAATGACTGATACATTTGTGCTCCATGCTCGTGCACGGCTGTGGAGGGGGCAGGACTCACAAAGGGGTGTGCCAGAGCCTGTTACAGAAAAGGAACGGGTTATGCCTTTCTAAAGGGTTGCTATAGAAACAAAAATGCTCGTTAAATTAGAATACATTAAAAATTGTCTTTCAAAGTTGTTTTTTAAAAAAAAGAAAATGCTACAAGTATTTTGTCACAGTACAGAACTGATTTATTAAAAAAAAACACATGCAGGATATTGACTGAACTGCAGCTTTAATGGAAATATTGAACAAAGTGAATCTCATACAGTGAATTTATACAGTAAAATGGTTTATAATACGATGTACTTTAATTATTTTGCTACCAGCTTCTCTCTAATCAGCCAAATATTAGTCTCTTCATTTCTTGTTAATAAAAATGTTGGCACCATACTAGCTATCATTTCAAATGCTTCGCATATTACATTGCATATATAAAAGCAATTGTACAATGCTGCCCTTTTTCCTTACACATTGAATGTAGTTGAATCTTTATAGCGATGACAGCAGGTTGGATAATCCGATCTAGTGACTTGTCTGTTCCGCAAATATTATATCTGTTTTTCTCAACTATGCCAATAAAGCAGATATTGTAATGCTTTGCATGCTTACCGAAAAACGACTTTAATTATACTGGATTTTGGCAGTCTGTGGAGACTATTTTCTGTAATCCTGACCATTTTAAACATTCAGTAGTACTGTATAGCTCTTATTACGGGATTGTTTTGATCTGCAGTTTGGCAATTACTCTGACCTGGCGCACGGAGGACTTTCTAAGCCACTCCAACTGCACAGGACCGAAAACACTTTCAGGAATAATTTGCCAGTTTGGTGCCAGGTGTTTAAAAAGTCTATCCTCCTAAATCTGGTTGGTTTAGATGTTAGTATAAGGTTTGATACAATTACACATACCTCCTCCAATATCCACACATAAGATACGTTTGAAAGCAAGCATGCTTTATGAACGATCTGCTTTATAGACTGACCTAAATCAGTAAAAGGTCAGTACTTCTGCTGCCGGTTATTTATATTTAAAGGTAGAATGAAAGTATTATTACCAATCCATGAATAAAACATATTAATGCATGGCCAATGTTGTGCTTTTTCTTAGTGCTGTCCTCGTGGTGACTACATGAGGTTGACAAAACCATATTTACATAGAAACACACTTACATGGCCAGCAAAATCCTTTGATTTTGCACATAAAATGAAAGCCTGAATGCTCATTTTTCATATCCTAAATCAAACATGATGGCTAGAAATAAAATAGAAAGATGACTTGGAAGACGCTCTGCAATCACATTTTTTATTCCAGCACTTTGTAGTCTATTAGGTTCATCATGCAAATAATCATATCATATGCTATAACGCTTATTGATGTGCACAAAAGTATTGGCATTCTTCATGTTCTAACCTTTAACCTCCACTGGAGGGCATGTCTTCCTATGAGGTTTTCAGATCTTAAAGCATTATGTATCTCAACATCAATTAAGCTATTGGTATAAAATTAGACATAGACACTACCTCTTAAAATACTGTTATATGCCATGATCCAGTCTTTGAAATCATCCCCCCAAAAATAAAAATAATTATTACTGGGGCTCTCCACTGATTCCCAAACTGGGTACTGATTAGTGCAGCACACACCAATGAGGCTTTTTACGTCCTTCCTCTTTTGCCAAGACATGGAGGCACTTGCCTCCATGTACATTGTCAATTCACTGTTTTGATTTGTATTATTTAAGGCAGTTCACACAGGTACAAGGAATGGAACACAGAGTTGGAATGGGAATGATCTGCTCTATCATTTTCTGCTCGTAATTGAATGTGTGTTAAACACACAACGCTCCTGTAAGTAGACTCCTATTCCTTCTTGTATGTAGCTGTGTGTCACACACGGTCTGGAGTAGCATGTAAGTCACCACAGCACGACCAATGTTGCAAGTCACGGTAGTGACTGTACCCACCAGTTCATACATGAACACATTGCAGGGTCACAATCTATTCAGCAAATCTGCCAGTAACCTGCAGGAATCACTTTCTTTACAAAAACAGAAGTGCTCTTTATTGTAGAACCTGTTTCTTTATGAGCAGGAACACTTACCAGTTTCGCCTGGATAAGATAGCTAGCTAGATCCATAAGAATAAGGGCAATTTTAGCACCAGTGTATGAGGAGATTAGTGTGGGAAGAGAAGGAGGTCCAATCTATTGCTAGCCCTTGGTCTTTTGTTGTTACTGTTGCTTTTCCCCCTGTAATACCTTCATCATTACTCATCAGTAGAACTGGGGGGTAGGAATCCACTATATCTACTCCAATGGAAATGTGTAATTTTTGCTTTATTTTATCCTGGCATTTATACATTTTCACAACATGCTGTGCTCCAAGAATTGTAGAAATGTCTCACTTAGCTATATAAACTGGTAAATGTGTTATGCATAACATCCACAGCACACTGTGTCTTCAGCTTATGAAAAATCACTTGGTATGTGTGTTGTTCCAACCTAAGCGTACTTTAAATGCTAAGGATTTTCATCTGCAAATAATCACTTAATTTATACGTTCAATGTTCTTATACTGTGGAGTTCCCCCCCTAATTTTGGAAATATTTTGCAAGTAATACAAAAAACCCACTGCAAGGCACGTTGATTAAACTGAGTCAAACATTCCTGAGATTGAGAATACATATTTTTATTTATAGAAATATATTGTGTAAGGAAGATACATCAGTATCAGAAGATACATAACTAAGAAATAATTATAGAATTAATTAAGAGAATGTTACGAGTCTAACTTGAACAGAATCAAAGTTAGAGAATTTAGAGTTATGCATCTATGACTGACCCATAGGCCTATCTCCCTTCCTGCATCTCGAGTCTATAAAATAGGCAATGATAAAAAGGCATGCTTCATTATATGCTACTGATTAGTCACAGGTGCTAATGCTAGGATCTGCTTGATGCACCACACTGCAGCTTTAGGGTGAATCTCTATTAAATGGCTACAATGTGGCACACAAGTATTCATTTGCATTTGTGTTTCTGTAATGTGAACATCCATATCATGCTTTAGGATAGAAGTGGCCATCTCCAGTCCTGCAGGGCCACCAACAGGTCAGGTCTTAAGGATAAATTTGCTTCAGCACAGGTGGTGCAGTCGAAGGCTGAGCCACTGATTGAGCATCCTGTGCTGAAGCAGGGATATCCTTAGAACCTTTCCTGTTGGTGGCCCTTGAGGACTGGAGTTGGCCTCCCCTGCTTTAGGTTTTTTGGAACCTATGATAAATGCATGTTAATAGACAAAAAAAATGAAAAACTTGAGACCAATATGATTACCAGAACTATGAAATACAAAAAGGTCAAAGGAATTTAGAATTATTAAAGGCCAGCTATACCCAAACATTTTTTTAATTTTTTTTTTAATAGTAATTATTGAAATATTTGTAACTTTTTCTTAATGAACATTGAAGTTATAAATAGAGATGGGCAAAATTGTGTGTTACATTCTAAAACCAAATACAATGTTGTCAAGTATAAGTATAAATACTGTATACTGTATGTATTATTTCTTTTCCCTATGGTTTTACATTTATTTTAAATATGTTTTTATGCTTTATTTAATTTTTTCACATTTTCCTGAATATTTTCATTTTTCCATAATTTGTTAAAGGTTCAAGACCAAACAAATAGTGTTTTGGCAAAACTAGAACCAGAACCAATTATGATCATATTTTTTAATAAAAACCACGTCCATGCCAAAAACGCGAAAACATTTTGGAACGAAAACACGCGTGAAACTGCTCACCCTTATTTATAAATATTTGATAAAGTGGAACAAGCCGTGTGCTGGGTGCCAAAGATGGTAACCAAATCCCAAAGGGAAACAGAAAATGGTTAACTGTGGTCTACAGCAGTAGCAAGTTGTGTGTTTTGTGCCTCCCAAAAATATAAACTATTTTGGCACGATGCCACACAATTTGATGTGCTAGGAAAGGTCATCTCGGCCTGGTCATATATATTCCACATATCAATGTTATAACTATGTCCTATAATAAAGATGTGGACCATTTTAAAGGCCAACGTGAATCAAATTATTTTAATACGGGAATGAAAAGGTACTGTACCAAGAGGAGGAAGAGTAAAGATTTGTCCGGGCAGGCTTGGTCATTTGTTACGCGCAGATCCCAGCCGTGCTGATGGAGAGGGAATAGCAGGATTAAGATGAGCATACATCTGGAGAGAACAAGGACAGAAATATTATGAATGTAAAATCTAAGAAACATGCCTAGGGATTAGATGACAGTGCTACCTAATTTGTATAGGTGTCTGGAACCTGTTAAACATTAAAGTGAAAGGAGCATTCAGAAAGAGATTTAAGTGTAGCAGAGAATCGAGCAAACTCTGTTATTCTCACCAAGGTACTTGAGAGTTAAAAACAAAAAGGAATTGTGAAACAAAATGTTGTGCTAATAGGACACTGCAATACTTTCCCACCTGCAAAAGCATCCAGGAAAGCTATTATTTAAAACATATTAATATTATTATTTTAAACTACAAACAACAAACTATCTCAGGCTAATAGGAGTATTAGAATGCATATTCTTATTGAACTCACAGAAGTTGAAAGATATATATATTTTCAAATGGAAATATTATTACTGTATGCTCATTTGCATGTCTTAGACAGGTCTGCAATCCCGCCTTTCACCATTATCACCCAGCACACAGCACTTCCACTGCAGCAAGGGATTCTGGGAAATGACATGCAAATAAGCACACAGTGCCACCTTTTGCTTTATATATATTATATATTTATTATATATATATATAGATATAGAATATATATAGATATATAATAATATATAATACAGTGTTAGACAAAAGTCGATACATTATGATATCTAGTATATATATATATATTAATGAATATATATATATACTATTCATTATATATATATTCTATCTATATAATATACTATACGACTTGTGTCGGTTTGGTATACTTATAAACTTAAACATTGGTTTGTTGTGACGGAAAATATATATATATAGTAATATATATATATATATATCTATAATATGCAAATATAGCGTATGCTCGATCTGCATGTCTTAGGCAGGTCTGCAACCCCGCCTTTCCCATTATCACCCAGCATGCTACAGCACTGTCACTGGCAGCAGGGTATTCTGGGAGGAATATGACATGCAAATGAGCACACAGTGTCACTTTTTTGCCTCAATAACCATTTTAACATGGTCCCATTAGAGCTTAAGCTTGCCTGCATGGTCCAACAAGCTTTGAGCACAGCCAGGGTTAAGTTGCTACCCCCCAGCCAGAAAAACCGACCCACAGACAGCTTGTTTTCGACCTTGATGGGTCTCATCAGTTGTGGGTTGATTTTACTGGGAGATGCAAGAGAGGCTATGTGCAGCGGTGCTTGTAAACTGTGGGGCGAGCTCGACCCCAGGGGGGGGCGCTACCCTGCGACGGGGGGGGACGGGTGTTTACAGAGAGGCCCCCGGCGCTTCCCGAAGGCAACTTAAATTAAGTTGTCCGGGGGAGCTGACAGGGCTCTGCTAAAACCTAACTTCCCAACGTGGCTCTGGCGGCTTCCTCCGTGCGTCCGCCATGGCAAACGCGGCGTTCAACATGACGCTCCGGGTCATGTTAACGTCACGTGCTATGGCAATGTGAACGTTCATACCGGCCGGAGCGCGGGTAAGTTGGGGTTGGGGGGTGGCGCGGGCGTGAGGGGACAGCCGGCAAGGGGGTCGCATGGAAAAAGTTGCGCCCCCTGGGCTATGGGAATAGGCTAAACCATAAATCGAGTTAAGTTAATGGTGAGTAAAAAAAGTGCCAAAACCATCCGCAGGAAAGCAAAATATGCGAAAATAGCCTGATAGCCTCTCGCATGTCTTGAGAGCAGGTCTGCACCCGCCTTTCCCCATTATCAACCAGCATACAGCACTTTCACTGCAGCAAGGGATTCTGGGAAATGACATGCAAATGAGCACACAGTGTACTTTTGCCCTCAATAACCATTTAACATGGTTGGTTCCTATAGGCTTAAGCTTGCTGCATGGTCACAGCTTTGAGCACACAGCAGGGTTAAGGTGGCATACCCAGAAAACCACCCACGATAAACTTAACTCAGATTATGGTTTAGCTATCCCATAGCTTCTCTTGCATTCCAGTAAAATCAACCCCACAACCGATGAGACCATCAAGGTCGAAACAGCTGTCTGTGGGTGGTTTTCTGGGTATGCACCTTAACCTGGAGGTGCTTAAAGCTGGACCAGCAGCAAGCTTAACTATAGGGAACCATGTTAAAATGGTTATTGAGGCAAAAAGTGGACACTGTGCTCCTTTGAGTCATTCCCAGAATCCCTTGCTGCAGTGAAAGGTTGTATGCTGGGTGATAATGGGGAAAGGCGGGGTTGCAGACCTGCCTAAGACATGCAGAGAGCAACAGCTATATTTGCATATTTGCTTCCCTGTGGAGGGTTTTTGTCACTTTTTTTACTCACCATAACTTAACTCAGTATTATATATATATATATATATATATATATATATTTCCGTCACAACAAAACCAATGTTAAGTTATAAAGTATACCAAACGACACATGTAAGCAGAAAATAAATGTATGTGTGAAACTGGAAGAGGGCAATTGTCTCCATGTTAAATTACAGATTCAGAAGTTCTAGTTAAAGGCAGGTTCCCTCTCTCTATGAGTGACATGGTTTTCTATAAGGTGCAAGTTTCGCCCTTTCTACAGTAGCAAACATGCCATCACTACAAGGAGTTCTAATTTGTAGCAGCCAGCAGGACTAACATTTAAACAGGCATGAAGTATAGCTGCAGGATTGTTAATCTCCCTGTGGCCTAATTGCAGATTAGAAGAAAGCCATAAGGTTGCCATACCTCACATTATGAAACCGCATGAAAGATTTACATTGCTTTGGAGCACTCCCTGTGGATGGAGCAGCTCGGTGCCTGATTCTTTTAGTTGCGTTGACACATGCTGCCGTTGTTCTTGAACACTATTGTGAATTCCTAATTGCAGGCATGCTGCAGTTGTTTTTGTCTTCTCCCAGACCTTCTAAAATGCAGGCGAGGCTGTCTTTGTGTAATGTTCAATTCTGAAGCAATGTTTAAATTAACACCACCTGATGCTAGCTAGTCTTTCCAGCATAGGATATTCAAAGGGTAAGTTACAGCAGCTATAACCACATATTTCAGCTCGAATGAACAGAAAAAAAGCAAACGAGTTGGCTAATTATTTTACAAAAGCGCCCATTCATAATGAAAAAACATGATGCCTCTTCCAGATAATAATGTTGCATGCTGTCGCAGAAACTTCAATAAATAGAGATACAAGATTTACAAGGTTTATTGAGATATTACATTTGCCATCAAAGAAGGGTAGTATCCTCTTTAATAAGAAAAATATGGTGACATTCTGAATGAATTGGTATGAAATACTTCACATCGGATATTGAGGGTGAATTCAAAGAATACTGCAGTATACGTTTAAACATTTTTCCTTTGGTAATGTATTAAAATAATATATCTCAGGACTTCCAGTATGGCGCAAACAAAGGGAATACACCTTCAGGAACCTCTGCTCACCTCCCGCCCCAACGCCAGTCTGCAGACTGTTTATTACTTTTCACTTCTATCATTTACCGGATGCCTGGCAATTAAAATGTAATGGAAAAATATCTGTCAGCCTTCTTCAAAGATGCCACATGGAGGCTACAAAGGTGATCGCCTGG
This sequence comes from Ascaphus truei, assembly GCA_036426205.1. NCBI lineage: Eukaryota > Metazoa > Chordata > Amphibia > Anura > Ascaphidae > Ascaphus > Ascaphus truei. The sequence continues at coordinate 145,503,611 of CM071570.1, read as the reverse complement.
AGAAGAAACGCATGGAAAATAACATGGCAGACACCGGCAGTTATGGTAGGGAAAACCTTTCGCCACATAACATTCCTACCCAGGAAGGAATTGCTATAACAGTCAATAACTATATTGAAAATCTCTTAGGCCGAGGCTATATTAGGCATGCAACGGAGCGTGTGACGTCGCGCCTGGAGCAGAGGCAATTTGTGGCATAGGGGGAGATGCGATGAGGAGGCGTGGCTGTGACATCATGGAGCTGGTTTGTCTTCATTGGCTGAACCGCTCATGTGACCCAACCGCCACACGCCATAATCAAATTATGTTGGCCTTTTGTTTGCAGCGTGCGCGCTCTCGCCATGGCCGCAGCCTTAGACTCCAATGTGATGCAGCTTAAATATGCCATAAAAAAAGTCAAAGACCTAATGTCGCAGCTGAATTCCAGACTTGCAATCTGGCCACGTTTAGTTGGGGTTTCTTCAAATGTTTGCGACCTACAAAAATGCTATAATGACATCAAAAGTTTGTTCAAAACTGGAGGATTTCGAAAACAGATTAGGAAGAAATAACGAGGCTTATCAGCCTTCTAGTATATAATTTTTGGGGGGAAATGTGCTCAAAATCTTATGCAAGGAGATGCCTCGCGTAGATGCAAATTAAGCGTGCACACCGCATTTGCCATGCAAGAGATCAAAGTAGACTTTCCCTGTAGTATTTCGTATTCTCTACTTTCAGGCTAAAATTGCCCAGTTAGAAAAATCATGCAGAATGGTAGAATACAAAATATTTCTAATTTTCTGGGACACTTCTGCAGAGGTTTTTGTCTCTAACTGGGACATCTTACCCAAGGAACAACTGTAAGTGTGCTTTGGTTTACCCCGCAAAGCCAAAGCTGTCACTGGAGGAGGAACCCACATTTTTGACATTTTCTTAAAAAATTAATCATTCTTAGAAACAATTGTCCGAATCTGCAGGACCCTCTCTTCCATTATCTTAGTCATTCGAAAAGGAGACTCAGGCTTGTTCTGAGAACCATGTGGATCGAAACTGAAGCTGACGTCACCCGCAAAAGTTGTATTTCGCTTTGCAGTGACGTTGCAAGCGACCTGGCCATTGATTGGTTCAGAGGCTGTCACATGTGGCGACAGGCTCTGAAAAATCAAATTTGACCGGCTTCCAAATTTCACGTCGCTCCGTCGCGTCGCGCTTATTATAAGCGCACGCGACGGCGGCAATACATTTGTTTTGCCGTGATTTCGCTGTCGCCGGCACTATTAGCGCAGCCTTAGGCATATCCTACTTTATCTCAAATTGTTTATTTTCTCACAAGCGCCTCCTTTTTTCATACACTCATTCCCTGAGATTCATCTCAACTAGAGTTCGGTAAGCAGTGAGAGTTTAAAATCAATTTATCATTTATATGTGGAGAGATTTTAAAACGAATACGAGAGAATTTAATTTCATGTGCGTAACAAAAGGAAGAAACAACCAACCACAAATGTATAGATTCTTATAAAGAACTCATCAAAGCCTATACTTATTATAAACTCCATGTATTTGATCATTGTAAAAATGCATGCGCTATGAGAAATGAATCTGTTTGGAAAAATAGTTTAGCAATATGAATAGGGTGAAAGGACCCAAAACAGTGTTTGCAAGGCCTAAAAGCTGATCAAGGAGTCATTAAGAGAGCTCTATGATGAAAGTGATATCTACAAGAGAGAGAACAATTGTGTAATGGGATTTGGTCAACACGAGGGAACAACTACACTCTACACATAAATAAGGATAAAGCTAGAAAAGTCAATAAAACAATCAAAATCACATAGCCCAGACAGTTATATCTCCGAGTTCTTTAAGATTTTGATGAACAAAATAACTCTCTCACACTAAAATGTATATAATGTTTTTTTTTTTTTTTCAATAGATACCAAGTAACGTATTCATACAGCTCTGCAATTAAAGTTATTCATAAACTAGGAAGATATGAAACTTATCTGGCCTCATACAGTCTACTTCTCTACTAATTTCAAAGTATAACATTTCACAACAATTCTGTCGGAAAGACTAAGGGGCCTATGCAGAGAGCTGCGAGAAGCCCAATCTCGCCAGTTTTTAGCCAAATATGCCTATAGCAATTTAGTAAATGGCGAGAAACTGGCGAGAGCGAGAAGCAATATCTCGCCAGTTTTAAAAAGGGCCTTATGCAGGAAGCCCCGATCACCATCTCGCGCTGATCGCGCCATTAAAATGGAGAGATGTTCTCCAAATAGCTCCGCCAACAAAAGTTGGCAAGAAGCTGGAGCTGAGCGGCGATAGGGGCCATAAAAAAAAAATCATCCCTTTCCTGGCTCGGATTGATGCCGGGGGGCTCCAGAGCTGATACCCAGGAATATCAGCACCGAAGGCCCCCGGCATGCATCCGAGGCAGGAAAAATGCATGTACAGCCCACTTCATTAACTTAGCGGCTAACCACTAAGGCAATGAAAGGGTTAACCCACCGTGCCAGCTTTGTGGGTAGCGGGGGTGGGTGAAGGGGGTATTTGGCCCTTGGTGTGAGTTTAGGGCTTGCGGGGGGGTTGCGGGTAATGTCCCCTAACCCCTTAATCACCATAGCGGTTATTAACCGCTACAGTCATTAAGGGGTTAACCCACCCTCACTCACCACTCGGGAGGCCTACATACCCTCCCACAGTAACCCCCCAGCCCGCAAGGCCTAACCACCCTCACCCACTACCCACAAGGGAGGCCTACCCACATACCGTTGGGGAACACCCCCCCCCCCCCCAACACCTACAGTACAATAATGTACAAAATAACTATTATCCAGATAGGGATAATAGATTATTTGGCCATTATTAAAAATATTAACTAGCCTATTCAAATAAATTAAGTACTACTGACCTTATCAACAAGAAGTCTCATTCGCCAGCAACATCCTTGTCTTGCCCACAAAAAACATAGCCAATACATTGCAATTACATTGAGATATCAATTAACCCCTTAAATACCATATCGGATAATAACCGCAAAGGTAATTAAGGAGTTAAGCCACACTGGCCCGATACCCACCCTTCACCCATGAATTTGTACATTGGCTTCATCATGCAAATATATATATATATATATATATATATATATATACAGAGAGAGAGATACACAGATAACATTCCAAGAGACACTGTTTTTAAGTAATCCTTGCTTCATTCATTGTAACATCGCCGGAAGAAGAGATCAGTGTATCTCGAAAGCTCTTACAAATAAAAGCATTTCGTTAGCCACAGAACGGTATCATCTATTTATTTTTTGATTTTATATATATATACACACACACACAAATGTGTCCATGGCCGATCAGCAACAGGCAAGGGTTGAAGAAGACCTGAAGGAAGGTTCCTAGGTGTTTTAGTCCTGGCACAAGTTGGGCATGCGGCTACGAAATCCTTGACGTCCTTCTGCATTTCAGGCCACCAGAATGTTCGGGAAATGTGATCCAAAGTTCTCCTGGTCCCAGGATGACCTGCTGATCTGGAGGAATGGCTCCATTGGAGAACTTTTTTGTGATGCAGGCAAGAAGTGTAAAGGCGGCCCTCAGGAACCGTAAGGCTGGCAGGGATGTTGTCCTGTTGAATGATGATGTTTTTAAGGGTGTTGCAGAAAGGATACATTTTGAAGGAAGAATGGGTTTTTGTTGGTCCTCGGATTTGTCGTCCAGAGAGAATTGACGAGAAAGGGCGTCTGCTTTGACGTTCTTGGTTCCGGGGAGATATGAGATTATAAAGTTGAATCTTGAGAAGAAGAGTGACCATCTAGCTTGGCGGGCTCCCAGGCGACAGGCTCCTTCAATGTATAACAAATGTTTGTGGTCCGTCAGGATTGTTATGGGATCCTCTGTAACTTCCAGAAGGTCTCCATTCCTCAAGTGCTATTTTCATGACCAGGAGTTCACGATTACCGATATCGTAATTACATTCAGCCGAAGAATTTTTTTGGGAAAAGAAGGCACAGGAGTGCAATCTGGACTGAGGAGTCTTCCTCTGTGAAAGAACAGCTCCAACTCCGACATCCATTGCGTCGACTTTGAGGCTAAATGGAAGTTTGGGATCGGGATGAATAAGAATGGGAGCGGACACGAACGCCTTCTTAAGACCCGAAAAAGACTGGATGGCCATGGGTGACCGATGTGGGATCTGCTCCTTTCTTCGTTAATGCCGTAAGGGGAGCCACCAAGGAAGAAAAGTTCTGAATAAACCTGCGATAATAGTTAGAAAATCCTAGGAAATGTTGACTGGCTTTGAGAGTGGTGGGTTGAGGCCAGTCCAGTACTGCTTTGACTTTAGCAGGATCCATGGTAAGGCCAGTATTAGAGATGATATATCCTAGAAAAACAGTAGAAGCTTGATGAAATTGACATTTTTTGAGTTTGGCAAAGAGTGTTTTCCCGTAAGCGAAGGAGTACTTGTTTAAAGTGGGACACATGTTCCTGTTTGGATTTAGAAAAAATCAGAATGTCATCCAAATAGATAATTACGAAAGAATTGAGAAGGTCCCTAAAGATTTCATTGACAAAATCTTGAAACACAGCTGGGGCATTACACCGGCCAAACGGCATGACCAAGTACTCATAATGTCCATCTCTGGTATTGAATGCAGTTTTCCATTCGTCGCCTTGATGAATCCTGAGGGGATTATAGGCACCGCGTAAGTCTAACTTGGAGAAAATATTAGCGCCTTGCAGGCGGTCAAAAAGCTCTGATATTGGGGGAAATGGATAGTGATTTTAATGGTGATTTTATTGAGGCCCCGGTAGTCAATACATGGTCGTAAAGACCCGTCTTCTTCACAAAGAAGAATCCGGCACCGGCAGAAGAGGTGGAGTTACGGATGAATCCTCTCTGTAGATTTTCGGCAATGTATTCCCTCATGGCCTTAGTCTCAGGCATCGACAATGGGTAAGAAGTCCCTCTAGGCGGAGAGGTGCCTGAAGGTAAGTCAATGGGACAATCAAAAGGGCGATGTGGGGTTAAGACCTCAGACTTGACCTTATCAAAGACGTCGCTGAACTCGACATACTCCTCTGGCAATTGTTCCCTTCTCCTCGGATGTGGTGGTTTACAGATTCTACTGGTTTCCAAAATGCAGTTTTTGGTACAGAAGGGGCTCCATTGGATGGGATCCTTGTTAACCCAATCCACCTGGGGGTTGTAAATCTGTAACCAGGGCAATCCAAGAATTACTCCCACGGAGGGCGTGTGAATCGCGCTAAGTTGAATCTTCTCTAGGTGATCATTCCCCGTCTTAAGGTGATGGACCTCAGTCTCCAGTGAGAAGATGGCTGGTTGAAGTAGTCTTCCATCAATGGCCTCAAGGCCTATAGGGCTCTCCTTACGTCTGAGGGGAATATGATGATGTTCCGCAAATCCTTGGTCTATGAAATTGCCCCCAAAACCTGAATCAAGGAAAGCGAGCGTAGAAACAAGAAACCCGTCCCCTGATAGTGTGATGAGAAGGAGAATCCTAGAGGGGTTATCAACAGAAATAGGGGAGAGAGAAAGCGTTCCCAATGAGACTCCCCTGGACCTCATGGGAACTTTGCGTTTCCCGACTTATTGGGACAAAAATAGGCAAGATGTCCGGGATTTCCACAATATATACAAAGACCAGCATTTTTGCGACGTTGATTCTCAGACTTAGAAAGGCTTGTAGCCCCCAGATGCATGGGTTCTGAAGTGTCAATTGGTGGTAGTTCAGTTGTGCTCACCTGAACGGGAGTTGTCCGGGATGTGATGACGTGGTGATGAGCTCTCTCTGACCTCCTTTCCTGAAGACGATGATCCACCTTGATGCAAATGGCGATAAGCTACATTGATGCAACCTTGCTAGAATAAAACTCAAAAGTATTATTGCAAGAAAGTCCCAGCCTTGACCAGTGAATAACAAAATAGAGCCAATATGGTGAAGTACTTAAAGATAAGATTTATGAGCAAATGAAAAATGGCTACTAAAAATGTAGTAGATACAATGTGCATTGTGGGTATATGCCACCACACGGCCAATTGGAGGGGAATGCCAGCGTCGCCCTCTCCCCTCCAGTGGTCAAATCTCGCGATGATTGCTCCTATTCCCGTTCCAGTAACGTCAGAAGGTGGTGGGTAAATCCGTCAGCTATTAAAGCTACATCCGGTCCCACAGCTTTTATTCCTCCTCTAAAGTCCACAGTACTAGGGTAGGTATATTGGGATGATGCGCTACAGGTATTTACTCGATAAAAACCCTACGCGTTTCATTCCAACTGCGGGAACTTCTTCAAGGGTAATGATTACCTCATTATCTCAATACCCTTTAGGAAATAATGTCTGTATTTCTGTAAAATACATTTTCCAGTCCATATCCATAGCCAATATTACTGTATATTGCAGCACTGTAATATTTACAAACCTTTCATGCTTGGAATTCCGAAGTTCATTATTTCAGTCATAATCCCGTCTATCTCTATGGAACATACAATTAAAAAATCCATGTTCTTCTGTTTTGCCAATGTTTGTAAATAGATCCCTCAGTTTGTACTCATTCTGCTGGTGAATCAGTTGAACAATAATCCAATTACTACAATCTACGGCTGTAAGAACTGTTTTAATTTAAAATATTGATGGCTTTGCAGATCTCGGGGTTGCAAGATAAAGCCACACTTGTAAGTTCACAATGTCTAAAAAATAAAATAAAAAATAACATTTAAAAAAAAAAAAAGGTTCAAGTCATAAAACCAAATCCAACTTCACTAGTTGCATACAGTACGTGTGTGCATAGTGGAAGTGGCCTGACATACAGTACGTGTGTGCATAGTGGAAGTGGCCTGACATACAGTACAATGCATAAGATAGAATTATACTGCTGTTTATATCTTTTAGAAAATTCCAACACAAAATGCAGCCAGCTCATGTAGGCTACAAACCTATGGTGCCCAAAATCCAAAATGTCCCAGTTTCACTCCAGAATTGCACATGTGTAAAGTGTACATTTAATACTAGCAATATGGCTAATAATAGTAGGGTCTTTGAGTAGCTAATTAGCAAAGCATGTACATGTCCAAAGCACTTACAAATATTCTGTACAGTCTTGAAATGAGTGTATATTGATGAGAGAATCAGCTCAGAGTGCACATTGTCTGATTCTTCCCACCCTTAGTTTCCCATGTCATCTCAATGTTATGTTATGCCAGCATTATATATGGGCATGCATAATTTGTCTAACTAGGGGTAAAGTTGCTTGCGAGACGTGTTGATGCATTTATGTAGGCTTTTCTTTTCTGCTGAATACCACCCTACTACCAGCAACTTCAAGCCTTCATAATTGTCAGGGCTGGTTTTCCATTGTTTGAATCCCACTACCACACTTCTACTGCAAGTACATCAGTGAGGTCGGAGCATTGCTGGCTGTTCATGACATATACAAAATATTAAGAAAGAGAGAGCTTAAAAAGTAAGCAACTAATTACGTTTTGCTTAATTTAAATGTAGTGCATTTGTATTGGATTATACTGAAATGTGAACATTAAGTGGCAGATGGAAGTATAATTTTTACAATATGTTCACATTTGTGCATAGAGACTTATACGGTTGTAGTACTTAAGTCGATCGAAATCAATTGACAAATGGCATTGCATTTACTTCTTGTCTGAAAAGCATTGAGCAATTTTCCTGACTGGTATGGTAGTAAAACGGTGGCTGCAATGCTTACAGTTTGTATATCATTATTTACAGACATATTTGAATTGGCTTCCAGGAAGAGAGAACTTTTTAGTAAGGTGCATGACCATTTCAGACGTTTCTTATATCACATGAAAAGTAATAAATGTGTGAAATCGCCAGGGGCTATTGTTACAATCTCCTCAACAGGCAGAGTCATTTGTCAGTTATAACAATGTCTTTATTATGGCCTCCATCATGGGAAATTCTGCATTCAGCATATTTTTCTCCATGTTTTTCTTTACCCAAACTGAAGGAGTGTGTAAAGATACTGACACTGACTCTGATAACGACACTGAGTTTGAAGCAGGAGGAGCCTTGTTCAAACCCCAGTGTCTGCTCCTTGTGACCTTGACAAGTCAATTTCTCTCCCTGTGCCTCAGGCACCAAAAACATAGATTGTAAGCTCTACGGGGCAGGGACTGTGTCTGTAATAATCCTATGTGCTGCGTACCGCGCGCTAGACTGTAATTGTGAAGCGCTTTGAGTCCCATTGGGAAAAAAGCCCTATATGAAATAAGATTATTTTATTATAAAGAACACACACGTACTAATGAGAACTGGGTTTTTTTTGGGTGGGGGGGAGGCGGGACGGGTTCAATAATTTCACCCCATTGTATTCTCCTCAGTGTAAAATTGTCTCAGTATATTTGTGTCTCAATTTTGAAGACATGCAATGTTTTAATGAAGACCTTCTTTAAAAGTCAGCTTCACACTTGACAAGTGGTTTGCCATCCTCATCACGAAGACTGGAGACTTTGGGTGACATCTCATTACTACCTTGGTGGGTAGTTTTGATTATTCACAAACATGTGCTATTTACATGTAAATGCACAGTTTTAGAGATAAGTATTCCATCTATTGATTCCTCTCTTCTTGCGTTTAAACCAGCTGATAAGATGCCTCTAGAATGGAAAATTGTCTAGTACAAAGATTCCAACAGTATAGTTGCAAATGAAAACACACACCAAGAAATATAAATATCTTTATTGGGTTTGTTGACATAAAATAGTACAATTCATGCAACCGAGGAGAAAAAAGAATTAAGCAGCAACAAAGAGAAGAGGTAAAAAGTGGCATATGGTACATAGTTTGTCTGTCCATAGAGGGGAGATAATAAAGGGACGATAGCATTGAAAATGATTTGCAGTTGTATTTCATACTCCCTTTTCCCCATCTGAGAACTACTTATCTTTGCAATGTTTTGTAGTCACTAAAGAGGCAATGTTGATGTTTGACTTACTGATACCTATCAAGGACTTGTGAGACAATAGAAAATTGAAATAAATACTAGCAAACACATTGGTCTATACTATTATACTGTTTTGCTGCCTTTTTGATCGTACACATTTTTTGGCTTCGTTGATTTAGTAATATTACTACATTATTTTATGTATTAATATTGCCAACATTTTAGAAATGGGTCAACAAAATATGTTAACACGGAGGGCCACATTCACAAAAGAGCACGAAAGGGCATTACAAAGTATTGTATTGTATGTCTTTATTTATATAGCGCCATTAATGTACATAGCGCTTACTGGTAGTAGTGAAATTAAAATGCCTGCAGTTTTATACGAATTTTTAGTCATTCCATTTTAAGTAGCTTTTCATGGATACATGAGCTGTACGAATCTGACTGTATTTCCTGTCATTGGTTTTGCATGCATTCCCCCCCCCCCCCCACTCGTTCTTTTGTTGATATACAAAGCCAAAAGCATTGTCACCACCTTCTATGCTACTGTTTTATTACTGTTGGAGAAATGTAGCAAAGTATGGTCACTGTTATTTAAGGAATACTAAAATCCAGCTGTTCACCATGTGGTCTGTTCATGTGTGTGTGGGTGAAATCTTTCCCATTGCTCTTATTTGTTTTCCCCACATAAATCTGAGCTTGCGTAAACTCTGCGCACATGCCAGGAGCCATCTGTGAAAGTGTTGGCTTTCTTTTGATTTGAATTAAAGTTGAAATCTAAGCTGAGTGTATTCTAGTTGAGATTTTTCAAACTAGTCTAGCAATGGGCGTTTCCTGTGCCAATAATCGGCGTTTCCTGTACACTATGTTATACAGAAAGATTGACCAGCGTGTGAAAGCCATGTGTTAATGAGCGATCATTTGAACATACATACCAATGAACACTTTAGCTTCCTCACTCACCTCTTAACTGGGATTGCCCTGACTTTAACTTGTTTTATTCCCCGACTTTAACTTGTTTTATTCAGATGTAGCTCTTGTAGTAGTGCAATATATCTTACTGGGGCATTAAAGTTGCAGACCAAGCAATATCCTACATGTGTTTTATATATATATAAAAATTTAATTTAGAGTTGTTTAGAAGAAAAGGCTACAGATTTTATCATAATACAGAACTGATATATATCATATTATATATATATATATATATATTAATAATATATATAATACAGTGTTCGACAAATCACCCAAAATTACTCGCCCAACAAAAAATCTACTGCCCCTAGTCCCGCCCCTAGTCCCGCCCCCAACCCCCGTTTAAAATAAAATATAAAATAAAATACATTTAATAAATTCCTAGTCAGAACAACATTGTTTTTGTCATAAATGTATTTATTGTATACATTATACTACAATTAGTCCTTGGTGTGTGTGTGTGGTGTGTGGTTAAATGTCGGATATAGAAATAAAGCCAGGGTTGAATGACTAGTTCCTGAACCCCATAACCAGTGGCTGGACATCCCGCTTCACAATATCTAAAGCAGCACATCGCCTGGGATCTTACCTGATCCGAGTCCCTCAATGTCCAGGTACTCATTCCGCAATGTTAACATTGGAGGGGATGTGTTCCTACCTGTCTTCTGGGTTAGGGGGGGTTCCGATTGTTCTTCCGTGTGAAGCTTGAGTCAGATCTGGAAGAATTCAGCAGCTATAGGTGAGTTAGGTGGATGGATGTATAGGAAGTTACGAGAGAGGTATGGCTTTAAAGAAGATAGCAAAGATACAAGAGCTGGTGGGGGACACGAGAGAGACGAAGAGGAGGGGTGTGGGACGAGACGAGTAGACGATTGAGGTCTGTGAGACTGAGAGAGAGAGTGGTGCTATGAGTTTTACCCGTCGTCTACTTGTGATGAAGAGATCTTTGAGAGAGGGTTGTTAGGGAGTGGATCTTCTGGGACTAGTAAGAGTAGAGCTTTGCTTCCCGTCCCTTCGAGGAGAGTCCGGGTGGGGGAGATGAGAGAAGGATGGCTAGTCTCGGGTCTCCTTTTTTTTTTTTTTGAGATGGTCTTTCCGGAGTCTGTTTGGATTGGAAGAGAGAGAGTGGGTGGTGGGCGAGCGATGAGAGTGACGAGAGGGTTGGGAGATGAGTATCCGAGTGCAATGAGAGATGAGACGAGTGGGGACGTTCGACCGGGATGAGAGAAGTCTGGTGAGTGGGACGAGAGAGAGGGTGGTGAGGGAGAGAGGACGAGAGTGGGGGGAGAGCATGAGAGGTGTGGAGAGCAGATCGAGAGAGTGTGGGGATGAGATTGATCCGGAGTACGCTTGAGAGAGGACGTTTGAGAGGGGTTGTGGGAGAGAGAGATGGAGAGTTTGGCCTGGGTTTTGGTTGTTGGGGGATAGAGGAGAGAGAGCACGGAGAGAGTTGGAGAGATGGACGAAGAGAGTGTGGTAAGAGAGAGAGTTTTCTGCGACTTGACGAGAGTGCTTCTTTGCAGTAGAGAGACCGCGGATCCCGAGAGAGAGAGGGTGGGAGAGAGAGTGTAGGGAGAGAGAGTGTTGGGAGATAGAGACGAGTTGCATGGTGGGACGAGAGATGAGAGCATCGAGAGAGCTAGGGTGGGCGAGACGAGAGAGGAGAGACCATGTTCGTTAGTAGAGGCTCTTCCCGGGTGGGAGGAAGAGGAGAGATGAGGTACGTAGAGATGAGATGAAGAGTGGTGGATTGGAGGGGGGAGCGACGAGACGAAGAGAGAGTTGTAAGGGTGGTGAGAGGATGAGAGGAGCGATTTATTTGTGGGGGATGGAGATGGAGAGAGAGAGGCTGTGGAGAGCAGTGGAATTGTAGAGAGGAGTAGAGAGTGTGAGTGGGATGAGAGAGACGAGAGTGTCATGTTGGCGAGAGAGATCTAGAGAGGAGATGTGGGAGATAAGAGAGAGAGAGAGAGAGAGCGGGAGAGAGAGAGTGTGGGGAGGGGAGAGAGAGAGAGAGAGAGAGCAGAGTGTGGAGATGAGAAGAGAGAGAGTGTGGTGGAGGGGTGTTTCTCTCGTAAGGTCACCCGTGACTGGAAGACGAGTAGAGAGTTGGCCCTTGCTTAGATTGAGATGAGAGAGGTGTGCTCAGGAGAGACTGAGGATGAGTAGATGTTGGGTGAGGGGGAATGGATGATGAGAGAGATTGTTTCTTTCTTGTTGGATGATTTGCAGATGAGAGACGGAGGGTCTGGGGGGGAGTCTTTCGTGTGATGTAGAGAGAAGAGGTCTGGGACGACGTGGGATGACCGGACGAGAGAGTGGCTGGGGAAGAGAGATGATTTTTTGAGAGGGGTGGGATTCGAGGAGACGAGCGATGTTAGAGTTGTGGGAGAGAGTAGACGAGAGGGGGGGAAGAACGACGAGATCGAGGAGTGTGGGAGAGATATGATTGAGAGTTACGACTGAGAGTTGCCGACGGGTCGGAAGTAGAGAGAGAAGGACGTAGTGGGGGGAGAGAGAGATGAGGAGGAGATGGAGCATGTCGGGAGGACCGTTGCCTTGTTTTGGGACGATGAGATGGAGCGGTGGGGGAGTGAGAGATGAGAGAGAGTTTTTCTATTTGTGGAGATTGAGTAGATTGGGGAGGTTTGCGATGAGGAGTGCGAGGAGAGGTGAGAGGGGAGTTTTTTTCTTCCGTTAACGTGAGAGAGAGAGGAGTGTGGGAGGCGTAGAGAGGAGCAGACGAGAGTTGGAGAGTGCTTCTTTGAGAGGGTTCTTGGTGGAAGGAGAGAGGAGAGCGAGCACGAGTAGAGAGTGGGAGAAGGACTGGAACACACGCGAGGTTTCGAGTGTCTGGAGGGAGGAGAGAGTTGATGGGAGAGGAGAGATGATGGAGGTGGGGGGGAGGAGAGAGGAGAGAGTCGGAGTGGAGAGAGAGAGAGAGTGGGGGGAGAGAGAGAGAGAGGGGGGAAGAGAGGAGAGTGGAGAGGAGAGAGGTGTGGGAGAGAGAGAGAGAGGTGGAGAGAGAGAGAGAGAGAGGTGTGGAGAGAGAGAGAGAGGTGTGGAGAGAGAGAGAGAGAGTGTGGGAGAGAAGAGAGAGTGTGGAGAGAGCGATGGAGAGAGGAGAGTGTGGGAGAGAGAGAGAGAGGTGGAGAGGAGAGGAGAGAGAGTGGGAGAGAGATTGGGGAGAGAGAGAGAGAGGTGTGCGGAGAGAGGAGATGAGAGAGAGTTTGTGGGAGAGAGAGGAGAGAGTTGTGGAGAGAGGAGAGAGAGAGGGAGTGTGGGAGAGAGGAGAGGAGAGTGTGGGAGAGAGAGAGAGAGAGTGTGGGAGAGAGAGAGAGAGTGTGGTGGGGAGAGAGAGAGAGAGTGGTGGGGAGAGAGAGAGAGTGGGGGGAGAGAGTGAGAGAGAGTGTGGGGGAGAGAGTGAGAGAGAGTGTGGGGGAGAGAGGGAGACTGACTGACTGGGTAGGTGACTGAGAGTAAAAAACGACTGGGTGGGTAGGTAGACTGACTGATGAGGTAGGTGACTGACTGGCTGGGTGGGGGGTAGGTGACTGACGGTGGGTGGGTAGGTGATCTGAGGTGGGTGGGTTAGGTGACTGACTGACACACACACACATACTCTCTCCCCCCCCCCCCCTACACACCGTGGCATCGCTCTGGTCTCCGGTCTCTGTGACAGCCGATGAAGCGGCAGGCCGGGTGTCGCCCTCGGTCTCGGCGGCTGTCGCTGCGGGTCACCAGGTATCAGTGAGGGGTCCGGACACAGGGGGAGAGAGGAGTGGGGGGGGGCTAGTGGGCTATGAGCGGGGGTCACGGGTGTAGGGAGGGGGTCAAACACGCGGGGACATTGGGTGCGTGGAGCCTCAGCTCAGTGGCTGTCGGGTGAAGGAGGAGACCATCTTCTCCACGACGGGCTGATCCGGGTCACGACCTGGCGGAGCTGCCACGCGGGGTCACGGAGGCGGGGACACGGAGTTGGAGGTGAGATCGGGAGTGAGTGGGGAGATTTGGGTGTCGGGGAGGGGGGAGATTGGGGTGAGGGGGGGTCACGGAGGCCGTGAGAGATTGGGGTGAGGGGGGGGGGTCACGGAGGCCGGGAGAGATTGGGTGGGGGGGGTGGCAGATGGCCCGATGGGAGGCGACAGATGGCCCTGCAGGGGCCTGTGGCAGACAGAGGTGCAGAAGGGGCTGGCTGCCGGAAGGGGGAGGAGTGAAAGCGCTGAGGAGGGAAAGTATTGCTGAGAGGCGGGGGAGGAGCGAAGACACTGCTCAGAGAACCGGAGGCGGGTTAATCTCCCCCAACAACATGAATCCGCCTCCTGCTTTTTTTTTTTCTCCAGCGCGAGCGGGGGAAAAGCAGCAGCGCGAACGGGGGAAATTAAAAATACAAACACGTGTGCTGCTTGGGCCAATATTTACTCGCCCGGAGGTTAAATCCACTCGCCCCGGGCGTGTAAATATATATGATTGTCGAACACTGTATATATATATATATATATATATCAGTTCTGTATTATGAGAAAATACTTGTAGCCTTTTCTTCTAAACAACTCTAAATGAAATTTTGAATGTATTATAATGTAATAAGCATTTTTTGTTTCTATAGAAACCATTTACAAAGTCACATCCCCTTCCTCTTCTGAAACAGGCTTTGGTACACCCCCCCTTTTTTTTTTTTTTTTAGCCCTACCCTCTCTCTAGCAGTGCACCAATTGTATTTTGTGACTGCCTGGTCACATGATCTTTCCCACAGAACTTTGCATCTTTGGTCTTCTTCTGCTGCACTGACAGCCATTTAGTGAACCCCCAAGCTGAATCTTCACCGATCGATGACAGGAGAACAAATCGATTGGCAACTTAGCTAATTACTTACCATTGTGTGGATTGTATTGATGCACATATTAAAGGGGGAAAAAACAAAGAAACATTTTTTTATTTTTTTTTAACACGGCAGCTTGGACTGCTGCTTTAAATGGACTGAGAATGTTAATCATTTCTTTGTAATACATATAAAATGATCTAAAAAAAATATTAAAATGTGTGTATTTTATTACAAAGTCCTGTCAAAAGATATTTTTTTCCCCCACAGCTCTTAAGACTGGAAAATTGTTAATGGGTATACTATATATAAAGGTGTGTGTGATTTTTTAGTTTTATATAATATATATATATATATATATATATATATATATATATTGCTATAACGGGGTTGAGCTGTGGGTGTGTATGTATATATATATATATATATACACACACACAACTCAACACCGTTATAGCGCAATCCGCTACAATGCAGATCCGATTATAACGCGGTATGAGCGTGGCTCCCGATTTAAAAACATCTCCTTTTTATATATGTAACCATGTTGTAAAATAGCTGCAGTCATCTCTCCTGCTGACAGTAAGGCCTGGTAAGTTAGGGGCATGCCAGCAGTAATTATGGAGGTTTGCCCTCACACCCTGGTGAGGTGCCCTATGTATGGATGGGAGTGGTCACATGCTCTGAATCCATGATTAGTGATGTCAGAGTTGTGTCAGCCCCCAGAGGATACATAAGGCACAGCACTGTTCAAAAGTTAGTTGTTAGAGGACAGAGAAAAGCTGTTGGAGTGTTATGTAAGAGCTATGAGACAAGGAGCAAGTCTGAGTGCAGGCTTGGGAGGAGACAGCTTATAAGACTGTGACCAGGGACCTGGCACAGGGACTATCTCCCTAAAGGGGAGATAGGGAACCCACCAATTAAGGGAAGAGATACCTTTCAAAGGGAAGTGCGGTGAACATGGGAGGCTGAATACACCCCATTGTGGAGGGCAGCTGGCCCACCGTACTAATAGAGATGTTCCTGATTAACAACACTCTCGTGTGCAAGTGTGGAGTTATTGCACAGAGAGAAGCACCACAGAGGAGTTCCTCATCAGACTCATCCCCAAGCGGACGCCGGGATCCTGATGAGGTGGAGGCGCTGCACTGGATATAGGTAGGACTCAGCACACTACCTCAGCTGCCTGTCTGGGTTGGCAAATCCCCATACAACATCATGCGGGAGACTCAGGAGTCCTGTTGCCAACAGGTGCACCACCAGACATCACACTGTAATGGGGACTGGTTAGACCACAGGGCCCAATATGAGATTGGGGCGTACGACAGTCCAGAATCTTAACATATATATATATTATAGAATATATAATATATATAATATATATTATATATATATATCTATTATATATATATAATATATAAGTATAACAATATGGTGTAGGGGTGTGTGTGTGTGTGTGTGTGTGTGTACATTATCAATAAAGCATTGAATGTTTAAAAAATATTAATTCCCACATGGTGTAGGGGGTGTGTGTGTGTCATGTGACTCTCCTCTGCACTCGAAAGTCTATGTAAGTGCCGCGCACGTGGACGCAGCCTGATGAAGCAGGGAGAGCTGTAGAGCGGAGAGAGCTGCAGATGCCAGTAAGTCCTTGCGCAGCGAAATGTAATAATGCGATCTCGGTTATAACGTAGTTCAGCTGTATAGTGTGTTTGTGTGTGTGTGTCAATGTAAGGGATTGGGGCACACACTTAATGCCAGAAGAATGGATCATAAGTCCCAATCTTTCGGCATTAATAAAACCAACATATAAATAGGGATTAGTGGAAAAAAGAAATTAAAGAAAAACAGATTGTCAAAGATGTAAGGGCGCTGTATCATTATCATGTGTCTATTCGGCCACAAAAAAACACCTTTACACCATATCCTATTTATTTATCATTTATATCATTTACAGAGAAAGGCGTATATGGTTAAAGGTAAACTTTCAATTATAGCACCGTGGAAACCGATCACTTGCAAGGAAGATACAGTAGTAACTGTGCAATACAGTGTAAGGAGTTGGTGTTGACTAATTCTGGCTGTATTTGTGTAAGCATTCCAATAAAAGATTTTCAGCTGAAAATCTGGTTTAATACACTAACAACGTTCACACAGTTTGTTAAAGCAGCAATCTGAGTTGCTTGCATTTTTGAATGATGTGCAGTGTTCTTATTTTGTTGGATAACAGGAAATAATTGTATCAGTTATTTTTTTGGGCAGCTGTAGTTGCTTTGAGCAATTGAGGGAGAAGAAGTGGCTCAATGAGTAAAAGACACTGAGTTTGAATCAGGAGAGCCGGGTACAATTCCCAGTGACCAATAGTTCTGCGTGCTCCAAAATTCTCTTGCTTTTTATACCTTTGGTTATATCAATTGTCTTTCAGGAAATTAAGAGATTACACTATACATAGGTATACACTGTTTTAATTGTTCAGAAAATACCACTTGAAATGATGAGCACGTTTGTAAATCTATGCAAGCGAACATAATTTCAATGTTGATGAAAAATTTGCCTGACGTACTGTATGTGTGCTAGGACGTAACCACCATATATATCATGGAAAGCTATGTGCATGTTTAAATATTTAGATGGGCCAGGTTGGACTTTGAATTGCGTGCATCAACATGAAGAAATGTAACACCTTATGGTGTATAATGCTGGTTGTACACCATATGACACATGCTTACTGAAAACATTTTTCTTCGTGTTAGCATGTGTTGCTTGCATTGTGTTTGTTATCAAGATGCTAAGAGATACACAAACATGAGTGATCATATGACAATTTTCGTAGCCGTTTTTTAAAAGTGATGTATTTATACATAAGCAACATATTCTGTTCCTTTTTTATGAACCCCATAAAATAAGCACACAGGCAAAATGTGCTCAGAAAATTCAGTCCATGGCATTTGCAGAACAGATTGTGGTTTGTAATGAAAAGGGAAACGAAAATGAAAAATATTGAGTGAACAGCAGGGCCCATTTGATGTGATTATGAAGAATGTTTCTTTATTCTGTCTTTTCTGCTGCAATCTGAAAACAGTAGCAGGGGGTTACAAGCAGACTTCATCGTATGTTTGTCAATCACTGTCATTTCACATTTGCAACCAGGAGGCATCTTTATTCTAGAATGGCTGGTCAAATCAGAGGAACAGATTTGCAGTTAGTAGTCTGTCCAGCCTCCACTGAACAAACAAGGACAGGGCAGTCGCACCAAACATCTCGCAGAACAATATAATAGACTCTGCTGACCCTGCTGCCCTCCATTCATCTCTGCTCCTAGTGGAATCAAAGCTTCACTAGCCATTCCCAATTTCCTTTAATCACTGACTTGATGCAGATAAGAAAATTAAACCGTTTATTTACACTTCACAATCGCACACAGGAAATTAAGACGACAACAAGGTACTTGATTTTAGGAACATATTCTGAAAGGAAGAAAAGCCCTTTCTGCTAATTGGGGCTATGTGAGAATCTGTATAGTGAGCCACAGTATCACGTGTGCAGATACCTTTCTGTTGTATTTAGCTTTTCTAAACTGCATTGTAAAATAAAAGCAAAATGTTTGTGCAAAGATCAGAATTGAATTACTAAGGTGAGTGGAACGGGAAAACTGGATTCAGAGTATTGCTTATTAAACTGTTTATTTCGTTTTGTGCCACGTTACCATTTAAATTCTCACAAAGTTATACTGATAACTTCACTGATAAGTATTTTTGGGAACCGGAGAGAGTTTTTTTTTAGCTGAAAATAGCGCGGTTGAGCTCTGGGGAACCGCGCTTCCTATTCTGTAAAAACATTGTTTTAAATGTGGGTTAGTGAGGGGGGATTGTTGCTTTAAACCATCAATTCTTGGCAGTTTGCAAACACTTTGCATATCAGTTTGCTGTAATTATTTTTAAAAAAAACAGATACCCAGCAAGCTCTCAGAAACCCCCCCCAAATAATGTAATTATTTTTAAGATGATAGTCCAAGCAATCCATGCTGTATATTTATTTTTTAATTTTATTTTTATAGAGGATTGAAGCAGGGGGTCTCTGGAGCTGAACCCCACTAACTTCAGCTCTGGGGACCCCATGAATCTGGAGATGCATACCTCCATAGTGGCTGCTGGTAGCCTCTCCAGATTTCACATTATGGCTGATTTTTAAAGCTCCCGGGCCCTGCAGGCCAATAGGAAGCTGTGACGTCATCCGGCGCGACTTCCTATTGGCCCATGTGACGCTGAAGCTTTAAACTGCAGGAGATACCGGCACCCCCATCGGAGGTAGGTATCCCTGGAAGCAGTGTGTCCCCATAGCTGAAATTAACGGGCTAAGTTCCGGAGACCCCCACTTCAATCCTGTATATAAAAGAAAATGTAAAAAATGCAGTGGCGCTGCCAATGCGGCTTTTGATGTCGTTCGTAGCTGCTATGCTTTGGCTATCAATAATAGACCCTAGGTATTTGAATGAGTCCACTCGCACGATAGCCAAAAGTCACTAATTGCAGCCCTATAAAACTTGACTTGGGACACCATGTCCTTCCCCCGTTTCAAAGCCAAATATATTTTTCAAAGCAATTTATAGAATTAATAAAATTGGAATTTTAGACAAGTGAATTTAATTAAACCTCGTTTAATATAACTGTACACCCTATTGTAGATATAAAGTGAACCATACTTCCCACATGGAGTACATACTTTTTACTATAACATCACAACTCAGAATTGCGTACAAATAAAAAAATATGCAACTTGCAGAAGTAAGAAAAAGTGCGGCCCATACTTGATAAGCAATGTTAAGACCAATCGTTTTGAATCGTCTTAAATGTTAGCACCGCTTGCTAAATATTACTCAAGTCATCCTGTGGGGACATTTATACAGTGATCATTTGGGAATTCTGTCACTAAATAGCCTTTGAAGTTGGAGTTACAGATCTCAAGCTTGCTTGATTGTGTTTTGTCTTGGCACTGGGGGCAGTAATTGGTCAGTTATCCAACACAACAAGACGTCACACAATTGCTATCTCTCTTTTGCACAATTACGCTCATTTTCATTCGTTTACAGACCCTTGCATCTCTTTATGCCTCTCTTTTTGTCTCTCAAACATCTTCTCCTTCTGTCTTTCATAACTTCCTTTCTCTACTTTTTCTTTTGTCTTTTTTTGTTTTATATATATATTATAGAGATAGATATATAGAATCATACTATATATAATAGAACTAGCTGAGAGACCCGGCGTTGCCCTGGATTACAATTTCCGCTCCCGTCTTTCTCCGCTCCCCGTCTTCTCCGCTCCCCCGTCTTTCTCCGCTCCGTCTCTTTCTCCGCTCCCGTCTCTTTTCGCTCCTCACGTCTTTTCTGCTCCCCTATCCTTCTTTCTCGCTCCCCCGTCTCTTTTCCGCTTACACACACACACACACACACCCACACACACACACACACACACAACACACAACAAACACACACACCAAACACCACACACACACACACACACACACACACACACGCAGTCAGTTGGAGTCTCTGGCTCCCTCCAGTCTGTGAGGGGGGCTCTCCCCATGGGGTTAAATGCAGCCAGCTCTGATTTGAGTGCACACTCCTCACGTTTTGGCCTTCCTGGCTCTGTGGCTGCTGTGAGTATTGGGGAGTGTTGGGGGGTGGGAGGAGCGTGTGTTACTGGCTGGTGTGGCTGTGAATGTGCTCCTTAGAACGGTCTCTGCGGAGTGACACTGACGTTTCCTGCTCCCTTTTCCTGCCTCTCGCTGGAGCTGTCGTGGGGAGAGGAGGAGAGGCGGCTGGCAGAGCTACCGCTGAGAGGCCTGCGCCGTTTGGCGAGTGGTCATTCGTGGCGGGGGGCAGGGCGGGGGGAGCGCCCTCGGCGGAGGTTGGGAGCCAGAGTAGAGTTTGAAGTAGGTAGAAGTGGCATCCCTTGGCCATAGGACTGAAGCCGTGTCCTAGCCCACTTCCTGCCCCAGGGGAGGAGTCTGTGTCAGTAAGGGGGACAGCTGTAGACTGGGACCCCCTCTTCTTCCGCCGGGGAGGGGGCCTTGTGATTTGGGGGCTAGGGGACTCATCCAGGGAGCTATCCCCTCGGTCATTACGCAGTGTCGGGCTGGAGCCCTTCTTGGGCAGGGATTGCGATTTTGGGGGCCGGCCACGTTTGCGCTTTGGAGGAGTGGGGAGCTCGAGAGCTCCGCTGCTGCTCGCCCCCTCCCCACAGACACTAGTGGGAGGAATGGAAGCTGCGCTGGGAATGGTCAGGTCAGCAGCGGGATCACACTTCCCCTCCCTGGGATCGCTACTCACAGCAGGGGGATCTGGTCCAGACCTGACGGTAGCAGAGATGGGATTGGATCCTGTAGTGTCTGGGGGAGAGAGGGGATCCAGTGCAGTGGTATCACAAACAGGGGAAGCATCAGATGGAGGCGTTGCTATGGCAGTTGGGTATGTGAGGTCATAGAACCACGCAGGCCAATGAGAGTCGTGCGGGGGCGGGCCACGGAACAATCAGATTGTCCAGAGGCTGAGTGACAGACCGACGGACCAATCAGATTGCCCAGAGGCACAGCAAATATACGTTTTCCGCAAACAAACAATGTTTTCATTTTTATAGATATAGATAGATATAGATATATATGTGTTTTTCTCTTTCTAGTGACAACAAACTTTCTTTATCTTATATGCTTCCTATATTATTTTTCAGTTTCTAACACGTTCTTATCTGTCTCTCTTTTTGGGGGGGTTAGTCATTGAACTGCAATAGTGTTGATCGGGGCACTGACGCAGTTTTGCGAATTACCTTTTTTCTGTCTGCTATAGGTATGCCTAATCTTCTTCTGTCTTTTACAAACTTGCATTCTCAGCATATCGTTCCCTATGATTCTCACTCTTCCAGGTGACTTTGTTCCGAGACTGTATTGGAAAGAAACTGAAAAAGACCATGTTAAATCAGCTGGGTATAGGTCAGTGGTGGGCAACTCTAGTCCTCAAGAGCCACCAACAGGTAAGGTTTTAAGGATATCCCTGCTCTGGCACAGGTTGAGCCACCTGTGCTGAAGCAGTGATATCCTGAAAACCTGACCTGTTGGGAGGGTCTTGAGGACTGGAGTTGCCACCTCTGATATAGGTTGTCCAAAGATTTTCCTTTGTGATATCCACCTTGAGAACACTAACCTCGTTCTTGTGGGGGTTTTTCTTCTCTTTGTTGTTGTTGCTATTTTCATGTTATAATGCTTAGTTTTTTAACTTGAGTTCAATTATTTGATCATATTTCAAGTATTTGTTTTATAAAGCACAACTGATTAAAATATGTAGAAGAATAGACCGTAGGCGTAGAGCATACCATCTTGGAAATACGTTTTGATTGAGAATGTGCCATTTTTCTTAGGATATCATAGCCTTGATTGGTAAAGTAAAGAAGCAGTGGTGTAGGCCGGCAATCGTGCAACAAATACAAATGTGTTGTACCTGTGACAGCCTGGTTTACCATACCATGGTGCTGTCAGGAGTGCGAAGATATTTGACTTTGTTTTCAGTGTCCTTATGACATACGCTGTACATTATGGCCCTTTGCCTGTTTTCGAGGGGGGATGTGCAATCGTCGCCGACCATGAACTAAACTGGAGGGAAGGATCATCCCCTTCCTCTCCGGTCACCGGAAGCGTTCATGTGATCGCACAGGAGAGCGGTCACATGACTGCTCGTGTCGGAGGGTTCGTGGTACTGAAAGAGTTAATAAATGTAGTCCAAGTATGAGGACTTTGCCTAGATAACCAGATAAAAGCACTGGGCTCTGTTTGACTTGATAGCCTACTCCCGCCCCATCAAGTGTGCAGTCCTGTATAGTTAATCTAATCACAGTCAACAACTATGTAGGAGGTCCTGCAGCAGGGTAGCGCACACTTGTGTATCTCACCATGTCTGTGGCCACATAAGTAATAAAACAGAGACCCTTCTTTGTTTCTTGTCTCCTCCACAGATTGATGCAAGAAAACAAATTGTTTCTCGTGTTTTTGGAGACCGTGCATGAAAGCTGAATATTTATTTTTAAGTATACTGTAAATGCATAATGATGTACCTTTGTTAATAATAAATGTAGGAAACATGGTGAAGCGAGTTGTCATCAGTGCGGAATTTGGTATGCCAATACGCATATTTATACGTAAACCAATTGTTTCACCTGCATCATATTGATTACGCAACACAATCTCTTGAATTTGTCAGTGCTCTTCAAGAATTTTTTTTTACAGCTAAAACAAACCTTTTCTTTCTTTTTTTTAGGATGCTGAAGAATACACAGATCTCCCAGTGAGGCACAATGAGGACCAATTGAACAGTGAGCTGGCCAAGCATCTTCCCATTGAAGTTAATCCTCATTCGTTGGATAATGCACACACTAAGACACATCTGCTATTGCAAGCCCATTTTAGTAGGGCCATGTTACCGTGTCCTGATTATGGTACAGATACCAAAACAGTGTTGGACCAAGCTATCAGAGTATGCCAGGTATCATCATTTTTACTTTTCAACCTTCAAGTTAAATACATATATTCATGTTAGTTGGAAAAAAAGGAAAGCGAAGTTGCACAAATGCTGTTTCATCTTTATCTAAACATGATGTGCTGCCAATCTCCTGCAAATATGACACACACAGCAGTACTTGCTCGTGTGATTTCATTTACGTGTGTTGTAACTGGATCTTTTTTGGTCTTCTATTAAAGGAACAATCCAAGCGTTTTTTTTTTATTGTAATTTTTAACAGGTTTGAAGCAGGGGGTCTCAGGAGCTCAACCCCGTTAATTTCAGCTCCGGAAACCCCCTGCTTCCGGAGATACCTCCTAATGGAGTACCGGTATCTCTGCAGTTTTAAGCATCCCCTTCACATGGGCCAATAGGAAGATGCACCAGGTGACATCACGTCTTCTTATTGGCCCGCTGCTCCTAGAAGTTTTGAGAAGCAGCCATACTGTAATATGAATCTTAGCGTGGCTACTGGCACCCCCTATGGAGTAAGCCCTTCCGGAAGCAGGGGTCCCCGGAGCTGAAATTAATGGTGTTCAGCTCCGTAGACCCCATGCTTCAATTGTGTATTAAAAATAAATTAATTAAACGGCTTGGATTTCCTCTTTAAGTTCCACTTAAATCATAAACCTTTGTAAACATATTAACAATATAGTTGGAAAGTTGACGAGTCTGAATGTGTGTGTGTGTGTGTGTATCAAGTGTTTCCTCTGTCCTTTGCCTGTCCCCTTGTTATCAGAGAACCAGAAGGGGAAGAAAGATGAGCACCCTTTTGCAGAACTAGTCTATTTTGCTGAATATTTATTCTTTTACAAAAGGAACCAGTTATATTTTTTTCTGCTGTATTTAGCAGTGCCATCCTTTTTATATTCTAGAGATGTAATTTGTGAAAATCTCCCTCCACTATGTTATAATGGCCCCTGCCATTCAAATACATTGACACAACACAGGTTGCCACGGTAACAGCTGATACTACTAAAATAATAAACGGGTGAAAACATGGCAAAAATGAACGTTAAAGGAAAACGAGAACTACATTAACACAATACAAACAAACTACAATCTATTTTGTTTCTTTGGGGGTGGGGGGGATTTCCTGCTTTAAGTCTAGTAAATAGGTAAGCATTCTTAACAGCAAACATCTATTCTGCTTACAAGCGGCACAGAAGATGTGTAGACGAAAAAGAGACATATTTATACATAACATGTTAACAATGTTTAACGGGGTCCATGAAGGATATTTATGTTTGTCCAATAAAAAAAAAAATCATAACGCCATTAAATCATAAATCATGAGGCCAATAAAATTACTTAAACACCATGCAACTAACAGTATATGAACACCTTTTTTTCTAATTGAAATGAAAGACACAAACAACCTTAAGTTAGAGGTAAGCCAAGTTATATATAAGGGAATCGTTTTTCTAATAAAATATATGTGCATTTTAGGGTAAATGTTCCTAGCCTTTTACGTGCTGGCAAATCATAAACCACATTACTACACAAAGCACTGTATTCTGCTTCATCAGTGGAATGGTTAGGCAGCATGAAAACATGTTGATTTAATCCAAAATCTGGAAATTCCCGGTTGATTGCCTAGAAAGCTGTTTTTTAGCTTCTGCAGGTATACTGTAAGCCTCTAATTTGACTTACACTTCTGGAACAGTAAACCCCATCATTACTGCACTCATGTGTTATAGCCATCTATAACTGTATACTTACATTGGTATAATTAATGTACTTTGCAAGAAAACACAATGGTGGGCCTTTTAAAAATGTACACTTGAAATCTGTTGGAGTCTTCGCCTTCATTTTGGTGAACAATACGGTTACGGTATCCTTGGAATAAAAGTAGACGCACCTACTCTGCTCTACTAACGGATGCAAGTTAAGCTAAGGTATTTTTTTCCAGAGCAAGAGCCCATTTACCCCAATCTGCCAGTCTAGTATCCACAGGGGTTTAAAAGCATCAACAATAATCTGATCATTTAAAACAGGAACATGTGCGTGCTGTTTCTTCAGTACTGTGTATAAAATGGACATTAGACAGACTGTGACATAATAAACTGTTTACTGTATGTTCTTAGTTTTTTTTTTTTTTTTTTAAATAACTTTTAACATACAGTAATTGAACAGCAATGCAAATACAAAATATAAGTCCCGGCGCTATAAATATCCAAGATAGCGCTATAAATATCCAAGATACCGTGATCCAAATGAAAGTCCCAGATGAAGGTTTCTGATGGATGGTATAGGATTATACACAGAGTCCCAGGGTGTGGTTAAATCCCTTTAGCGATGTCCGCAGGTGTGTGTGTGTGTGTTCTCTATACCGTGTAGCTGTACCACAGAACAGTATCGAATATTTGTTTTTTATTTTATATATATATCTGTGTATATATATAGATATATATAGATATTATTTGTGAACACATTCACATGTCTTAGACAGGTCTGCTACCCTGCTTTTCGCCATTACCACCTAAAATACAGGGCTTCCACTGCAGCAATGGATTCTGGGAAATGACATGCAAATGAGTACACAGTGCCACCTTTTGTCTCAAGTCCATTATTACATGGAGCACTTAAGTCAATGCTCGCATTTTTAAACACAGCTTTTAAACATTGCCTGGGATGAGATGCAAAGCCAGTAAACCCACTCAGACAGACTGTTTCAACCTTTTGGGTATCATCAGTGTGAGGTTGGTTGTATCGGCTTTGCAAATTGAGACTTTGGGTAGGTCTTCACCACACATTATTTAGGTTATGGTGGGTGAAAA
>CM071570.1:145389015-145477447 GCA_036426205.1 Ascaphus truei | reverse complement strand
TACATACATACATACACACACATACATATCTTTTCCCACCCATGGTAGATCTTTTCCTGAATGGGACTGGGTAAAAGGATTAATGCTTAACCCATTTGGTGTATCAGTTCACTTGAGCATCTACTATGAAATGTTAATCACAACTTTAATTTGTACTGCATTAGCATTTTGATTAACTGGTGGCTAGTTGCTATACTTGAAGCTCTTTCACTCATAGACTCAGTGCTTGGAAATGACTTTGTGGTTAATTAAGTTTGTTAGACAGCAGCTGATCTTATGAACAACTGTTGCTACTGAAAGGATTATTTAAATATAGATTGTCCTCTTTAGTGTTTTCTTAATAGTATGTCAGTGTGATTTCACTGCCATCATAATTATTTGAATGGCTGCCTCATTTATTTTATTATTAATTCAGAGGTGGAGTCAGAAAACTAGCACACTTTGGTGTGTGTGTGTGTGTGTGTGTGTGTGTGTGTGTGTGTGTGTGTATGTTCCTGTGGAGGAGCCGATAGCCTATGGAGGGAAGCTGAAGAATCTCCTGCGGGTTCTCCTGGTAGCCACTCATGTCGACATTGTGAATCTCCCTCGCCCTGTGGGAGGAGAGTTTGGATATGACAAAGATATGTCATTGCTAAAAGAAATCAGAAATAGGTTTGGAAACGATCTCCAGATCTCCGATAAGCTAATTGTGCTAATATATACACACACACGTGCGGTCCTTGGTTATCCAATGGAATTCGTTCTGGAAAGTAGCTTTGGATAGTGAAAGTGTTGTAAAGTGAGTCCCATGTTAATCAGTGGTGGTGAGCGTTGGATAAGGCATTCAGGCGTCGGAAAACGGCCCCATAGAATGGCATTGTAAAGCGTCGGACATGCCATCCGTCGTAAAGTGAAACGACGGATAGCAAGGACCGCTTGTATATAAATATCACACCAAACAATGGAAACATTATAATTAGCAAAATATTTGTATTTAGTAGTGTTAATTTTTAAATAATACTGAAAAAATTACATATGAGTGAGTATAATAGGAAAGAAATATACATTTAAAATTTAATTAAATTCCACAAATCAAAATAACAGATACAAAAAAAAAAAGGAGGAATAAATTGATGATATCAGATGGGTGTAGTAATAAAGAAAGTGTACTAAAAAAAAAGCTTCTAAGATGAGAAATTGTAGTGCTACAGTTAAATGCAAAAGTTATTAAAAGGTTTTAAAACTCCAAGCTGCTGAATGATGTTGCCAGGTGGGGGCTGCTGCTCACTGCAGTGGTGCTTTCACCATCCAATTAAAATGTGTATCTTTATAAAGTAAGCGCAAAAAGAAAGACTATATTGTGAGTGCATATCTCATAGCTTTTTAATGTTCTGTATTTCAAATGATAAATTACTGTTCCATGTGGAGGTGTTTTTAAATGTACTTTATACAGATACACATATACAGCTGTGTGTAAAAGAAAGTACATCCTCTTTGAATTCCATGGTTTTACATATCAGGACATAATAGCAATCATCTGTTCCTTAGCAGGTCTAAAAATTAGGTGAATACAACCTCAGATGAACAACAACACATGACATATTACCCTGTGTCATGATTTATTTAACAAAAATAAAGCCAAAATGGAGAAGCCATGTGTGAAAAACTAAGTACACCTTATGATTCAATAGCTTGTAGAACCACCTTTAGCAGCAATAACTTGAAGTAATCGTTTTCTGCATGACTTAATCAGTCTCTCACATCGTTGTGGAGGAATTTTGGCCCACTCTTCTTTACAATGTTGCTTCAGTTCATTGTGGTTTGTGGGCATTTGTTTATACACAGCTCTCTTAAGGTCCAGTCACAGCATTTCAATCGGGTTGAGGTCTGGACTTTGACTGGTCCATTGCAACACCTTAATTCTTTTCTTTTTCAGCCATTCTGTTGTAGATTTGCTGGTGTGCTTGGGATCATTGTCCTGTTGCATGACCCAATTTCGGCCAAGCTTTAGCTGTCGGACAGATGGCCTCACATTTGACTCTAGAATACTTTGGTATACAGAGGAGTTCATGGTCGACTCAAAGACTGCAAGGTTTCCAGGTCCTGTGGCTGCAAAACAAGCCCAAATCATCACCCCTCCACCACCGTGCTTGACAGTTGGCATGAGATGTTTGTGCTGATATAGTTACATAGTAGATGAGGTTGAAAAAAGACGTAGGTCCATCAAGTTCAACCTATGCTAAATTTAGACAACAGATACTTTATCCTGTATCTATACTTACTTTTTGATCCAGAGGAAGGCAAACAAAAAAACCCAGTGTAATATCATCCAATGATATCTCATAAGGGGAAAAATAAATTCCTTCCTGACTCCAAGAATTGGCAATTGGATTAATCCCTGGATCAACATCCTTCCCATGTATACTTATTTGGTATATCCCTGTATACCTTTCCCATCTAAAAAGATGTCCAACCTTTTTTTGAACAAATCTTTTGTATCTGCCATCACAGTCTCCATGGGTAATGAATTCCACATTTTAACTGCCCTTACTGTAAAGAACCCTTTCCTTTGTTGCTGGTGAAATCTCCTTTCCTCCAACCTTAAG
The DNA here is from genome assembly GCA_036426205.1 of Ascaphus truei. Classification (NCBI taxonomy): domain Eukaryota; kingdom Metazoa; phylum Chordata; class Amphibia; order Anura; family Ascaphidae; genus Ascaphus; species Ascaphus truei. The sequence goes on along the minus strand of CM071570.1, from coordinate 145,474,862 downwards.
GGATGGCCCTGAGTCCTTTGTACTACCCGTGGGATGAATAGTTCTTTTGAAAGCTCCTTGTATTGTCCCCGAATATATTTGTATATAGTTATCTTATCTTATCCCCTCTTAGACGCCTCTTTTCTAATGTAAATAAATCTAATTTAGCTAGCCTCTCCTCATAAGTTAGATTGTCCATCCCCTTTATTAATTTGGTGGCTCTTCTCTGCACTCTCTCTAGTTCCATAATGTCTTTTCTTAGGATTGGTGCCCAAAATTGTGCTCCATATTCAAGGTGTGGTCTTACTAATGCTTTGTAAAGGGGCATAATTATGTTTACTTCCCTTCAATCCATTGCCCGTTTGATGCAAGATAAGATCTTGTTTGCCTTTGCAGCTACTGCATGACTTTGAGCACTATTGCTAAGCCTGCTGTCTACAAGCACTCCTAAATCCTTCTCCATCAAGAATTCCCCCAATATATCTCCATTTAATTTGTATGTCGCTTTTTTTATTCTTGCATCCCAAATGCATAACCTTACATTTATCTGTATTAAACCTCATTTGCCATTTACCTGCCCACGTTTCCAGTCTCTCCAAGTCCTTCTGAAGAGAAATTACATCCTGCTCTGATTTTATTACCTTACACAATTTAGTATCATCAGCAAAGATGGAGACATTGCTCTAGATCCCAACCTCAAGGTCATTAATAAACAAGTTAAAATGCAGGGGTCCAGTACCGATCCCTGAGGTACTCCACTCACGACTTTAGCCCAACCTGAAAAAGTTCCATTTATGACAACCCTCTGTTGTCTGTCCTTTAACCAGTTTTCAATCCAGGTGCATATATTATTACTGAGTCCAATTTTCTTTATTTTGTACACCAACCTCTTGTGTGAAACCGTATCAAAGCCTTTGCAAAATCTAAGTAGACCACATCAACTGCATTACCCTGGTCTAAATTCCTACTTACCTCCTCAGAGAAACAAATAAGGTTAGTTTGGCATGATCTATCCTTCATAAATCCATGCTGACTATTACTAATAATTTTGTTTTCCATTAGGTATTCCTGAATATTATCCCGTATTAAACCTTCAAGTAGTTTCCCCACTATTGAAGTCAGGCTTACAGGTCTGTAATTTCCCGGTTGTGATCTAGCTCCCTTTTTAAATATAGGCACCACATCTGCTTTACGCCAATCTTGTGGTACTGAGCCTGTGGAAATGGAGTCCTTGAATATTAAATATAATGCTTTGGCTATTACATATGCTGTGTTTGTTATGGCCAAACATCTCCACTTTGGTCTCGTCTGTTCCAGAAGTCTTGTGGTTTGTTCAGATGCAACTTTGCAAACCTAAGCTGTGCTGCCATGTTCTTTTTAGAGAGAAGAGGCTTTCTCCTTGCAACCCTTCCGAACAAACCATACTTGTTCAATTTTTTTCTAATTGTATTGTCATGAACTTTAACATTTAACATGTTAACTGAGGCCTGTAGAGTCTGATATAACTCTTTGTGTTTTTGCAATTTCTCTGAGCATTGCACAGTCTGACCTTGGGGTGAATTTGCTGGGACGTCCACTCCTGGGAAGATTGGCAACTGTCTTGAATGTTTTCCACTTTTGAACAATCTTTCTCACTGTAGGATGATGGACTTTAAATTGTTTGGAAATGGCCTTATAAACATTCCCAGATTGATGAGCAGCAACAATTGCTTCTCTAAGATCATTGTTGATGTCTTTCCTCCTTGGCATTGTGTTAACACAAACCTTAATGCTCCAGAACAGCAAAGTGCTAAAACTTCGGCTTTTATAGAGGTGGTCACACTTGCTGATGATCAATTAATCAAGGGCATTTGATTAGCAGCACCTGTCTGCTACTTAGCATCTTTATTCCTATGGAAGCAGTAAGGGTGTACTTAGTTTTTCACACACAGCTTCTCCATTTTGGCTTTATTTTTGTTACATCATGACACAGTGTAATATGTCATGTGTTGTTGTTCATCTGAGGTTGTATTTACCTAATTTTAAGACCTGCTAAGGAACAGATGATTGTTATTATGTTCTGATATGTAAAACCATAGAATTCAAAAGGGTGTACAGGCATACCCCGCTTTAAGTACACTCACTTTAAGTACACTCGTGAGAAAGTACATATCGCCCAATAGGCAAACGGCAGCTCACGCATGCGCCTGTCATCACGTCCTGAACAGCAATACCGGCTCCCTACCTGTACCGAAGCTGTGCACAAGCAGGGAGACTATAGAGCCTGTTACAAATGCGTTATTTACATCAGTTATGCACGTATATGACGATTGCAGTACAGTACATGCATCGATAAGTGGGAAAAGGTAGTGCTTCACTTTAAGTACATTTTCGCTTTACATACATGCTCCGGTCCCATTGCGTACGTTAATGCAGGGTATGCCTGTACCTTCTTTTTCACACAACTATGTGTAGGTATATATATAAACCAAAGTTGCAGCCGGCACTCCAAAGGTCAGCATCTGCATGTAGGTACATGTCCCATAAATAAATAAAAAATACGATACCGTTTTCACAAGACAGCACTCAAGTTGTAAAGGTATAAAGGATTGTATTATAAGGCAAACCAAGGCACAATTTGCCGACGTTTCTGTTAACAGAACGGAACCTTTCTCAGGGTGGTGCAGTGAAGGCATGAACCAGTGAAACATATATACCCCCAAGCCCAGCTGAAAGTAATTTATCAAACAATCAGTGATTGCATAACACAAAAAAAACATACCTGCACTCAAGTGACCTCTGTGATGTAATAGCAGCCATTTTGACCTACGTGGTTGACCATCTTGAAGCAGATCTCCCCAGCGCATGAGCACCGACTGTTACTATGTTAAGCATGCACTTCCCAATGTTTACATGTTGCTATGCAATGGGATTGTGCGGCGGCCATTTTAAATATGTGTGCATGCGCAAAACTGTAGAAACATTCCCGTTGGGGGTGTACTAAAGATGATAATGTGGCCAGCGCTACTAGAAATACACAATCAACTGCCGACTTACCAATCAGTGATTGCATAACACAAAAAAAAAACTACCTGCACTCAAGTGACCATCGTGTGATGTAATAGCAGATTTGACCTACGTGGTTGACCATCTTGTAAGCGAGCAATCCCCAGCGCATGAGCAACGACTGTTACTAGTTAAGCAGGACTCCCAATGTTTACATGGTGCTATGCAATGGGATTGTGCGGCGGCCATTTTAAATATGTTGTGCATGCGCAAAGTGTAGAAAACTCCGTGGGGGTGTACTAAAGGAGATATGTGTCCAGTGCTACTAGAAATACACAATCAACTGCCGACTTTGAAAAAAACAATACAGGGGGGACACGGAGCATGAAGCAGTTAAACAAAAGGCCAGATAAGGAACCAGCCAATTAGTTAAATACCAGTGGCTATATTGGAAGTACTGTGCATGCACGATATGCTAATCTATACTACGCATAGCAGGAGCCAGGTATGTATTATGTCTAATCCTATAAGGCAATATATGGTCAGCAACCATGTAAAATTATGACACAAAATCCCCTATACTAGGGCAGTGACCAAGACATAAATGATATACAGTTAAGTGCAAACTACAACAAAGTGAATAAAGTGAAAAGGGGAACATAATAAACCACCCTATGAAGTAGTAAAAAAATTGTGGGAGTGTGTTTGTAGTTAATAGCTTGATCCAAAACAATAATGGCAATCAATATAAATAAGTGCAGAGGTAAGTAAAAGAACCCACAACAGAGCCCTATTTTTAGTCCATCAATGAGATCATATAGTCAAATAATAAATGTCCAAAGTATGGAATGTGAGTACAAATCACCTGCACTGCAAATAAGTCATAAGAAATTAACCAAACATATCCACCGACACCTGGTAGCCAAGTCTAAGCGCTGTAGAAGAAACCTCATAATTTTGGCAGACCATGATGTCACAAAGTAATTCCTGTAACAATGAACATGATACATAAAACAGTATTAGTGCCCCTAGCCTAATATGGCGGGCACAACAAAAGATGACCATGTCATGCATAAACATGTAAACACCAAAACTATCTAGCAGGAACCTAGTCACTAGTTATCTTTTATTATTTATTTATAAAAATGTTTTACCAGGAAGTAATACATTGAGAGATATTCTGTTTTCAAGTATGTTGGGCACAGAGTTATGAAAAAAAAATACATGGTTACAGTAAAAGAACAGGGGTTACAGTGAATACGTTTTAGGAAATGTCAGCAGTCCACCGTGACACAAATATTAGTCCTTAGCTGCAAGCATGATGATAATGTGCATAAAATAATGCTGGGGAGAATGAAAATCATAGTCAGCTGATTATTGACAGTAATTGTGGATACTTATAAGAAACAACTCAGTTTCCAATCTTCATTTAGAACTCTTGGACTCAGTGTGTCAAACGGTGGGATCATCCTTGCTTCAGTTGCAAGTAATACTTATGCGGTCTCCCACTCGCTAGAGACAATGAGCTGCATTATGGCATGCAGCGGAGGAGCGTAGATAACCCTGTGAATATCTTTTGAAATTTATGGCCACGGGTTGCAGATTAAGGTCTCCCTATTTCAACGTGTCTGCAAGCGCGTGCGGACGTGGAGAACTCAACAACATTCTTTAACATGAGCATAGTCTGGGTTTAAACCAGCCTACCCCACACGGACAACCTGAAATCGCACAACCATTAATTTGTAGACTGGTTCTCTCCTCAAACCCAGCCAGAACCAATCTCTGGCATCCTTCCTGGACCATTTCAGGACTGAATAGGTACGTGTAAGGAAAATTTAAAACCGCCCCATTCAAGCCCGTAAAGTCTCCTCACTTAGAACGATTTAGAAACTTTAACCACAACACAGTTTCTGGACGACTTTACCAACTGCCCCATGGCACAGAATGTATGTAATTTCCCGACCCTGATTCTCGCGCTCGCGACTATTTCCAGCTCGAGTTCTTAAAACTTTGTGATACCCAGGAGCTCCATCTAGCGTAGAATAAGGGTACGGGGCGGCCTCCTTCCATGGGTTACAACATGAACCTTATAGCACAATTACCAGTTCAGGGATGCCCTGTGGAAAAAAGCTACTACAATAACTGGCCATACCAGGATCTCAATCACTACAGATGCCTGCGGAAACATGTGCACAAGGCAAACAAGGCAACGCCAAAATGCACAATATTACTCTGACGATCTCCACCAAAATAAATCAAACCCAGCTACACTCTGGAAGGTTATCAACAATATATTCCCGCTTCTAACATCCAACGCCAAGTATATCACAAGGGGATATACTCTGACAACCCGCTGACATTTGCACAATGCATTAATGATTACTTTGTGGGGTGTGCTTAGCTTTATGCGAAACGCAAACCCAAACCCCAAACCTGAATCTCATCCTGGGAGTACCCATATAGCCCCACCCCCCCTCCCAACCACTGCCAATAATTCAATTTGGCCCAGTATCGAAGAGGAGATTACCACAAGCGCTCCTCAAATTAAACTAAGCAGCCAATGTGGACCTGACTACTACAATCTAGGTTCCTAAGACTGGTTGCCCCCAGCAATTTGCCAAACCAATGACTTCCATAGTAAACTATCCTGTTGTAGGCCATATCCCTAAGACCTGGAAAACTGCCAAAGTTGTCCCAATCTTCAAAAGTGGGGACAAAAAACACTGTCTCAACTACCAGTCCAATCTCCCTTCTCCCAATCCTATCCAAAGTCATGGAAAAAGTGTCCACTCCCAATTAAGCCGATTACTATACAAGACAAATTTCCCTAGCAATTCATCTGGCTTTCGCCCCAAACCTCTACCGAAACTACCCTGCTAAAATTGCAATGAAATCCAGTGTGTGGAATGGAACGGGGTCAACTCACTGGTGCAATATTCCTAGATTTTGCAAAGGCTTTGGATAATGTTGATCATGCTATCCTGACTTAACAAACTCCAGAGCTCTGAATAGGGCAGCATGCTTTTTAAAACTGGGTCAGTCCTACCTATCAGGTAGATCCCAACATGTGTCTATCTAAGGCTCTAAACTCAACCCCTTGGATATCATGGAAGGCTCTGTTTTGGGGCCCTACTCTTCTCAGGTTCATCAATGATCTTCCTACAGCTTGCAGGAAGCTTTAAACACTGTATGCAGATGACACAATCCTATATGCGCCAGCCATTTCCTCTCGACCTGACACACATATCAGTCTGATTTTTGAGACTCGAAAACTGGATTTCACAAAAACAAACTGTTTTTAAACACTGACAAGACTGTAACAATGTATTTTGGGACCAAGCTACATTTTTTAAGCTTCCAGTGACTGGGCTCCTGATCAGAACCATCGCTAACAGCACCCCAACTCCTGTTACTACGTTTTAAATATCTGGGCATTGTGTTTGACTCCCACTTAACATTTGGAATGCATATCGGTACCCTGACACCAAAACCTATGCCAAACTAGGTGTACTTTACAGGAACAAATCCTCCCTAAGCCTGCTGGTCCGAAAGCATATCACACAGCAGATGCTAATGCCAATTATTGATATGGAGACATAGTATATGGCCGGCAACCCCAATCCACCTTAGCCAAACTTGACACCTCTACAATTCAATTGTCGTTTCGTTTCCAATGCAACTCTACAACACCCATCACTGCGAAATGCTCAAAGAATAGATTGGTCATCACTTGAGTTAGCAGCGGCAAAGCTCACCTTTCCTGTCTTGCCTTCAAATACTTCTGGGCAAGCTATCCACTATCTGAACAGCTCCTCACCCCACCACATGCAGACTTATCACCTGAGATCAACTCCAAAAGACTGTTAATGGTCCCACGGGTTCAACAAAGATCCGGCCGCATCCTCCTTCTCTTACCGGCACCCCAAACTGGGAAACAACCTACCAGAGACTCTCGCATACACACCAGTTCTAGTTCTTTCAAAACTAAGACTGTCTCACATTTTATCTGGTCTGTAAATGTTACGTACGCCTATAATATACATCTCCTCTAGCGTGCATGCAATGTTTGTATATAATGTATACCCTGTTCATTGAGTAACTGGATTTGTAACCATGTATATTTGTCATTAACTATGTCCAGGCAACTTCAAAACGAGAGGTTACTCTCAAGTATTACTTCCTGGTAAAACATTTTATCTATAAACAATAGTCTTCACCACAAGGGCAACAGAGAAAAATAAACCACGAAAGTGACTCGAGTTCAGGGATTCATTATTTTTAGCTGATTACCATTATGGGGATGTGATATGTTGTAACCATGTCGGTTTAGGAAAATACTTTGTTATGATGGATCTGGCTTGAGTCAAACTAGTCACCCAAATTGTGCCTCTTGTATGAGAACAATGGTGGATGCTGAAACTGCGTCCAATTTTCTGATTTTGTGCAAAAGATATGGTAATGCTTGAGGGATACCAGATGCATACTGTATGTAATTTTGATGTAAACAGTCATTTTCTGTATCGTCTTGTTTTTTGAGAAGCATTCCTATACCATCCCTCTGGCTTTAGCGTAATGCCATTGCAATGTCCTTGGAGCATATCCCCTTTCATGGAAAAGCGGGCATCTGGATAGTGAATGTTCCAAACTCTGGTGGATCACTTGTTATTCTTAGGCTGCGCTTATAGCGACGGCGACAGCGACGTGACGTTGATTCAAAACAAGTGCATGACATCTGTTAGTAGCTGCGCTTATAGTAGGGGCGACGGAGTGACGAAGAGACATGAACTCTCTGTAGTCAGTAGAATTTGATTTTTACAGAGACGGTAGTCTCTCATTGTGACAGGCTGTAAACAATAAGATAGCTTCTGATCTGATGATGCAGGAGGGGCGAAATGTGTCTGGTAGTGAGGTCAGGGAGAGGGGGGTGGGATGTGTGGGTGTGTGTGTGGGGGGGATTGTTGTGGGATTGTGAATGTGTTGTGTGGGATTGTGTGTGTGTATTTGTGTGGGATGAGTGTCGGGGATGTGTGAGGGGTGTGAATGTGTTGTGAGGGAGGGGGATTGGTGTGTGTGTGTGTGTGGCTGTGGGTGTGTGTGTGTGTGTGTGTGTGTGTGTGTGGGTGTGGGAGGGGGGGTTGTGTGATTGTGTTGTGGGATTGTGATTGTGGGAGTGTGTGTGTCATTGTGTGATGGGTGTGTGTGTGTGGGGGAGGGATTGTGTGTGTGTGTATGTGATTAAGTGATTGTGTGTGTGGGATTGTGTGTGTGGGGGATTCTGTGTGTGATTGTGTGTGTGTGGGGGGATTGTGATTGATGTGGGGGAGGTGGGGCTCGGTGGTGGGGGGACTTGTGGGGTGGATGTGCTGTGGTGTGTGTGGGGCCGGATGATGGCGGATTGGGTGTGGTGGGATTGTGTTGGGTTGGGGGATTGTGTGGGTGTGCTGTGGGCGATTGGTGTGTGGGGGGGTGTGGGGGATTGTGGTTGGGATTGTGTGTGTGTGGGGAGTGTGGGGTTGGTGTTCGTGGGGCTTGTGGATGTGGGGATGTGTGTGGGGGGGGGGAAGAGTGTGAGTGTTTGTCGGGGGGGTGTGGCAGATGGTGGGAGATTGTGGGTTGTGAGGGGGGAGCATGTGGGTGTGTGGGGGGTGGTTGGATGGTGTGTGTGCTGGGGGGGATGGTGTGGGACGATCAGGGGACCACCAACAGAAATCATGGGGCCCAGGAAAAATGAAAGGAGCAGGACACCCCCCTCCCCCAACCCAGAGCGCACCTACCACGGAAATATTTTTTTTAGCTTGTAACTTTTACTTAACCCCCCAATACATACAAAAACACACCCCACCCCACCAATACATCTAAAAATGCCCCACTCCTCCCCAATACATCTACAAATATACCCACTCCCCCCCCAATACATCTACAAATATACCCCACTCCCCCCCAATACATATATAAAATACACCCCCAATACATATACAAATCAGGCTTGCCTTGGGGATTATCACAGGTCGGGCCGGTGGCTGCAGGGGGAGGGCGGTGTGGTGGTGGGGGGGCCGTTGCCAGGCGATTACAACTTTCGCTTGGGCTACGGAGACGGGAGACGTCATCCGTAGCTGTAGCTGGCACTATAAGCGCAGCCTTATTGTCCTCAAAAATTGTGAATATGGTAAACCTTTTTTCAAAGGTGGAGGATTATGACTGGTTGCAAGAACAAGTGAATTTTTGACCGTTTTTTCATTAAAGATTTTCGTAGATAATGTCCCATTTTGTTTACACACAACTGTATCCAGAAATGTGACTTGAGTCATGCTGCTTGCTGTGAAACGGATAGTTGATGGGATACTGTTCAAAGTGTCAATGAATACTAACAAATCAGGTTCAATGCCCTCCCAAATAAGGAAAACATCATCAATGTAGCGTAGATATGTGATGATGTGTTTACTGTATGGAGTATCATTGCATATGTGGGTCTGCTCGTACGTGTCCATGAACAGGTTTGTGTAAGAGCGCGCCATGTTGACCCCATGGCCGTCCCCATAAGTTGCAGATAGAATTGTTTTTCGAATTGAAAGTAATTTTTATGGAGTATGATCACCATTAGGAATAGCAAAAAATCAGGAGGGGGACCTTCTGAATAGTATAATTGTTGAAGTGGATTCTGCTGGCTTCAATACCTTCATCATGTTTGATGTTAGTATACAGACTAGCTACGTCCATTGTCACTAATACTGTATTGTCAAAAATAGAAGTCAGTCCCTCTATGCGGTTGATGAAATCTGTGGTGTCCCTAATGAAGGAACTAATTTGCGCTACCATGGGCTGAAGAAAAAAATACTATAAATTGTGATATTGGTTGACAAAGTGATCCTCTGGCTGATATAATCGGTCTACCTGGAGGTGCAGTGATAGATTTATGTATTTTTGGTAAGATGTATATCACCAGGATAATGGGATATGGCTGTTTAAGAAAATTGCCTGTTTCTTCTGAGATCCATCTTTTTGTGATGCCCAATTCAATAATAGTATCTATTTCTCTCTTGTATGTAAGAGTGGGATCTGAGGAGAGGGTTTTGTAATTAGAAGTAATACCTACAGTAATTGTTTTAATATTTACCCTTGGTAATATGTATAGGGCATAACGACTATCCCACCTCTTTATCCACGGACCTGATTATAATATCCTTGTTATTTTTTAATGATTTTAATGATTGATATTCAGCCCTGGTTAAATTAGAGTAGCTGGTTGCATATTTTTTTATTTTTTGCCTGGTTTCATTTTCAATTAAACTCATAAAAGCTAGAATGTTATGATTAAATGTTTGCGGATTAAATGAGCCGCACGGACTGTATTACTGTTATCAAAAGTACTGTCAGTAGTATTATATTGCTTACTAAAAAAGTCTTTCCATTTTAGTTGACGATTCAGTTTATATAAATCGACTTCTCACCCAAAGGGGTCCTGTCGATGTGTAGGTACTAATGAGACCTTTGCTGAGTAGGTTAACCTCTGCTGTGTTCAACATATAATATGACATGTTAAAAACTACAGTTTCTGAAGATGGCCCCTGTTGGCACCCCTGTTCTTTGATTGTCACGGCAGGTATCGGCTGTTTCCTGCCGCCTCTCCTAATTTTGCCCCTGTACCTGTTTCTGTTAAAGGTGTTTTGGGATGTGGTGGTTTGCCCTGTAAAAAATAGGAACTGTAGCAGCAGCGTCAGGGTTATCAGAAAAGTCCGTATCACTAGTATTAAATGTGATGTCTGTAGCTGCTGTTCTTCTTGATTTAGAAAAATATTTTTTACATTGTTGTCTACTTTGAGACGGATCACCAAGGCCTAATAACCACCCGTATACTTTCCGTTCTTTATAATCTGCTTTTACCAATTTTAATTTCTCTTTATTGTATTTAATGATATTTTCTATATATAAGTCTATCGTTGTTTGGATTTTATCCAACCAATCAGTAGAAGTATTAGCACTCAAAACGTCACCGTAATTGGTGTATATATATCTAAAAACTTTAACACTGCTATACCGACAGTGATTCTAGATCACAGTCTATATTTTGTGGCTATTGTGGGAAGGCTCCTTGAATACAACTCTATGGGGCTTATTCTGTATCCGCCAAAGACGCCAACCGGACAGGTTTCATCTGAAACTTCCCATTGACTTTAATGGGTATTTTCAGCTGGAAACAGCCCGAACGACCACTTCAGCGTATGTAGAATTGATGACTAAAACGCTGCCTGTGGGGTTGAATCTCACAAAAATAGAGCTGCTAGAAGAAAAATATGAAAATTAAATTGCTACTGCAATTCTCTTCCCAGCACAAAATACTGAAATTGCGTAGTACACTTCCCTGCTCATGACTAAACCAATTCAGCATTTCTTCAGAATTTGTCTAATTTAATTGAATCAGCTCTGCGTGTGTAAACAACTCCTTTGTTGAAAGAAGCTTTCACTGTTTAGTTTGCCTTAAGTAACAGCAGTCTTCTGTTTGTCTGTAAAACATTTGATTCAATACAGAGATTAATAAGAACTGCTTCAGACCATTCCACTAGTGGGCTGTAAAACAATTATTACATGTATGTACCTTCTCAAGGCTGCATCAAACAATGTTATTTGTAAGGCAAACAAAAATAAGTTTGAAGAAAATGCTCATGGGCTTTCAGCCTAAAGCTGCTCGGATAAAACAATACTTATATATCTTTTCCGTTGTTCATATTTCTAACATGCCATGGTAAGACACAAATCTGTTTTCATCGTTTGTATTATCTCTCAACGTAAATGTAAATTATTTTAAAAAAAAGAACTGCTGCAATTTGGTGCAATTAGTTAGATTTTTTCTTTCATTTGTTGAATGTGAAAGATTATGCAGAGGGAAAGGATATGGAAATCCTACATGTAGTTGAAGAACAGACATATAGCTAGATTAATTAAAGTATGCCAACCCTGATTGCTCTTCGCTCAATATAACTCTGAGGGAATATACAAGGTTTTGAATAATGCACCCTCTTGACAGAAAAACAAAAGCAACCATATTGCTCTTTATTTTAAACAGCGGTGCATTGCAGAAGAAAGAATTGGTATTAAAAGTACTGTTAATATTCAGAACTTTGCCGTTTATCATTTTGAATGGCTTCTTATTAAAGTACAGTTGTTATTGAAGACAATTTTTTACCAAACAGTGCTATGCTGAACTTCACCAGGGCCCATACGATAGGGGCCCTTATGACATCATTTGACTTTTCTAGTTCTCTAGACGGAGGTTATGTTCATGGCTCCATCGGAGTGGTGAACGCAATTGGAAAAGAAGTGGAAGACACTCTACTTCCAATTAGCGTCACTGAGCGCCTGGATGTAGCCAGGTGATGACTGCTCCAATAGATGGTTGTGATCCCAGAGGTCCCGGCTTTCATCAGGAATGGATCTGTATTTTGTAGGTGCTTAGCACCATTAAGTAAGTCTGGGCCTACATCCCTAAGATAAATTAGCATCCATTAAAAAAAAAATATATATATATATATATAGGCAATACGATACCGTGTTTGAGACGAATATCAAGAGGCAGCACTCCAATGGATGGTCAAAAAAAGCTTTGTATTGTTAAGACATCATAACCAACGTTTCGGTCCTACATGCGGGACCTTTCTCAAGGTGATGTGCATACAGAGTGCAACAGAACACATATAAATACCCTATAAACACATAACAAACAGGTGCAATCAATAAAATAATACCTTATTTGATAATTATGAGAAACATGTGTTTGTTATGTGTTTTTAGGGTATTTATATGTGTTCTGAGTGCTGCCTCTTGATATTCGTCTCAAACACGGTATCGTAAATGTGGATAACCATTTATATCCACTCCCACTCCACACACACCTTGTGTAAAGCACTGTATATACTGTGGGCTCTCCATTCATTTTTATTCACACTGATACACATACACACTCTTTCTTCACTTGCTTTCAGGAAACCTTTGACACCTCTGTATCATTAAACACATCCACACCGGGGAAGGGAACAGCACAGATAACATTCCAAGAGACCTGTTTTTAAGTATACCCTTGCTTCATTCATGGTAACATCGCCGGAGAAGAAAGAGATCAGTGTTCTCGAAAGCTCGCACAAAATAAAAGCATTTCGTTAGCCACAGAACGGTATCACTTTATTTTTTTAGTTATATATTTTATATATATATATATTATATATATATATATATACACATGTGGTAACCAGGGGGATCCTGATGACAAATGACAGCACACCGCAGTAATAATCCAAAAAATGTGTAATTTGAACACAGGGCCGCCAACGTTTCGGACCGAAACGTTGGCGGCCCGGTGTTCACAATACACATTTTTTGGATATTACTGCGGTTTGTGTGCTGGTCTTTTGGTCATCAGGATACCTGGTTACCACATGTCTATATGCTTCATATGGGACAAGCAGCATCTGCTTTCTTACAAACGTGGTGCAAATTCCCATACCAATGACTATATATGTATATATATATATATATATATATTATATATATAATAATATAATATTATATAGATTATATATATATATATATATATAAAAAAAAGAAAAGATGGCCTGTAATGTGACACTAATAAATGTCTTTAAATAGACTAGAATAATGAACAGTTTAATAATATTCTGGATAGTGGCTTGGTGTGCCTTTTATTGACTGTAAATGACAGATGGTTTTGCAGTTATTTTGCCCATTTTTACACTTACACAGTAATATGCATTTGTGACTTACTTTTCACTCTAGTCATTACATGTATTTATTTGTATGTACAGAAAGGTGGTAGATGTGTAGAATAGCTTTCTAGCAGAGCTGTTTGGGCTTATTACAGCCCAAGAATTCAGAAATGCTTGAGAAACAGAGATAAAAAATAACTCTACTAGTGTAAGAAGTGATGAATAAAAAGTCTTATTTCTGGTATATTTTTGGGGACAATGGAGCAAAATGGTACAGATCTACCAACAGATTTCATGTAGACATCTGTTTAACAGAACAAATCATGTAATTCAAGGAGCAATCCATGTTGCATTGTTTTGTTTTGTTTTTTTGTTATAGGATTGAAGCAGGGGGACTTCGGAGCGGAACCCCATTCATTTCAGCTGCCCCCCATTCATAGCCTGCTTCCAGAGATACTTACTTCCGTTGGGGATATGAGTATTTCTGCAACCAGGGAACTTGTGTGCCTAATGAAATGGCGGCTTATAAATGTCCCGCTGGCCAAGAGGAAGCAGTGACGTCATCAGTGGTGGCTTCTTATTTGCTCGTGTAACCTGGACATTTAAACTTTACAGATACAGGCAGAACCTACGGAGGTAAGTATCTCTGAAGCAGGGGGTCCCCGGAATTGAAATAATGGGTTTCCACTCCGGGGACCACCTGCATCAATCCTAGTACAAAAAAGCAAGAAATGCATCCCGGATTGCTGCTTTAAACTTAACTGAAGTTGTTGTTCATTTTGGGGGGGGGGGGGGATTTTAGATTGTGAGAAAGTGGATGTCCTTTATTTTGATGACGAATAATGATATGTAAATGTGTATTTCATTTATCAAAATAAATTAAGGGCGGGGACATACACCTGTTGAAAGTCCATGTAACATGCTGCTCTTCAATGTGTTTCCAGTTAATCCTGCTCTCATGGCCCTTCTATTCATTCAGAAGTTTTCGGGTGGTTTTTTTTGTGTGTTCGTGTTTAGCTTGGGACAAAAAAAGAAGTGAAAATTCTCATGTCATACATGTTCCCTCTGCTTAGGCGATGTTGGATATTGCAGCAAATGAGGGTTGGCTTGTGACAGCCTTGAACATAATTCATTTGGTCCAGATGGTGATCCAAGCCCGATGGTATCACGAATCCTGTCTGCTTACAGTTCCAAGCATTGAAAAGAACCATCTTTATCTATTCAGGTGTGTAAAAAACTTGAAGTAGTTACCTTGTTATTAAAAATAGATTGTTTATTGCATTCTTTAACTTTGTTAAAGAATAATAAAGTAATGATTTTTTTTTCAAGTAGTGTAATAAGTCACCATGTTTTTCAAGTCCAGCGAAATTAAAAAAAAAAAAAAAAAGTTCAAAAAAACCTAGTTTCAGAAAAAATAACAGAAATAGCTAATCATAGCATATAGAATAGATTTTAATTTCAAATGTGTGGGTAGCTGCTTTAATGCATTATTTGCATTTATATATTTTATATTGAAATTATAGAAAAATTTGCTATATGGAAAAAAGAAACAAAAAAAACAGTATTTCACCATGAAAAGTTCACTCGAAAAAATGTTTCTTACCCAGCATAAATCACACTTTTTTACTCTAGTTGTTTGTCTTCTATGCTGTTGGGAGAAATATGGATGCTAAGGTTGTTTATCAAATGTTTCACCAGGATGTAATACATTGAGAGTTACCTGTCATTTTCAAGTATGTCCCTACAAGTCTTTGATGACATCAAAGATTCAATAATTCACAGTTTGAACTTCACAAACTATGGCATAAAGAAATGTTTTACCATGAAATGTACAATGCGCATGCAAATATGAAAAGAAACTGACAGGAATTTGTGGGACAATCTCAAAGCAGGGAGGGGGGGAGATGATGGTTCAGCTAGTCCCTGGGCCATAACTTAACGTTTACATTTTTCTAATATTTGACCATTGAGGTGTGATCTATAATGTTATGTTCTTGTTTCTATAACGCATACAAATATACTTGTGACCAAACATAGATAAAATGTGTGGATCTGACAGGATTGCAGCCAGGTTTGAACTCTCAAATCTTCACAGTCTCCAAATTATGATTCAGGGCAATAGGGCATCCAAAGTCAGGGGCTTTAAAATTCCAATGTAGTGAGGTCATTCTTTTTTTGAAGGTCAGGATTTGCTAAAATGTGCATACCTGTCACTGGGAAGTTTCCCCCCTCCCCCCCCACAGGTAAAAGTGAAACTGTATAGGTATTGAAAATACAAGTGCTATTAGTTAATTAAAATGTTGTGGTTCTTGTCATGTAACACACAATATCTCATGCAGTCGTTGTTTGTTTAACCTGCCCCATAAGTAATTTGAATAAATAGTGTACTGTCGCACTCTTTACCACTAGAAAGCACATTGTATGTACGAAGTATTTTTAGAAACTATTACTGTAATTTTGTAAATTCATGCATGCGTGAATGAAAATAGATACATAGGAGTATACAGGTGCGCCAACGAGTATTCTAAAACTTGCCTTAGAAAATCTGGGGCTATCACCAACAAGACCCAGGTACATGCTGGGTACATGCTGCAACATTTCAGTGACATTTCTGCAAAAATGTTGCAGCATGTACCCAGCAAGTACCTGGGTCTTGTTGGTGATAGCCCCAGATTTTCCGAGGCAAGTTTTAGAACACTCGTCGGCGAACCTGTATGTGCTCTCAAAATTCACAATAGTTGCGGCTTCTAAAACTCAATGGGGAAATCCCATAGAAAGGAAAGGATAGCACTCCAAAATAGTGGTTAATATTTATTCATCCAATGTTTCGGTCCATCACAACTTCTCAAGGTTAAGAAAGGTTTGCTGTGTTGGACCAAAACATTGGATGAATAAATACTAACCACTTTGCCACTATTTTGGAGTGCCTCTCTTTTCACTTAATTTCATTCAAATCAACACATTTCATTATTGTAGAGTTACTTATGTCCTAACATAGCTGTACACTTTACAGCTGTGGATTTAGGTAAAATATATTGAACCATATCATTTTACTATAATAGAGCCTACTAGACCCAAAGCTTGTCCATAAAGAGCTGGCCCGTTATCTCAAATAAGTAGCAACAGTTTTATAAAACTTTAGTTGCCCTCATAAATATGTTCTTACATATGTTCAAAGTTCAACATTTTGAATGGAGTATTAACAAATAGCCACAAATTTCTATCTATTTCTAAATAGCCATCATAGGTTGTGGAAGCCATTATAGGTTGTAAGCTCAGATTTAAAATAAAAAATCTCTGTTCTGAAATCGGCAAATAACTTTAATACATACCTCTGATTAAATACAATAACAAATGTAGCATTTATAGAAGATGCTGCCTTTGGTAAAATAATGAAACCATCACAATTGTACACTGTCTGAGGATTATTTTAAATGTGTGCAAGTTATATATAACTCGTCTTTACAAGAAAAGTTTAAATATTATAAAAATCTATTCCTGTCATAACTGGTTTTTCCCTTTTATTTCAGTAAATGGAACCAGGGGAAAAGAAAAAGTAATTCTGGAGATTTCACAGGCCCCATTGAGTGTCTTCCAGAGCTGATTGCTGTGTGTGAAGGAAGGGAAGACATGTTCACTTGCATTATAGAGCGTGACCTTCAAGCCATGCAGATTTCTAAGGTAATATGCTTTGTCAATGTCCTGCTTACAATTTTCATAAAATAAGTGCTATTAAGTTGGATCATTTATATACTCACAATAGTAATGGAGATAGTGAGTAGAATTCCTATCTAAACCAGTCCCCGGTACTGTTGAAGGAGCCCATGGATCTTAAATTATGTTAAACATTTAAATAAATAAATGGAGCAAATATCAGCCTGCTTGACACAGGGCTGTTGGACATTTGATAATATTTATAAAATGGTCGAGAACATTTTTTCAAAGGGAAACGCTGAGGATGTAAGATGACTTGAGTAGTCAGACAATAATAGGTAATCCCCCCTTTAGTATCTGATGCAGTGAGTTGGCTGTCTGCAATCTCCATTACCCAGGGTATATGAAGGTTAAAAAATCTTCCACGATTTTCTAGCCTCAGGGATGCTGTCAATGTTCAGCGATGCAGCAACCAAATAAGTACCAATGTTACAGGTGTACGAATTTGGAAAAGCTTTTCATGGAAGGTAGTACATGTGCCCAAATGATTCTCCAGTCAGCTTCCAGCCACTTGCGACTTTGCATGCTTCCCCTGTTTCTATTTTGTATTCAGAAGTGGCACACACTAATTTGGTTGATTTCTGAAGTGCTTAAATGCAAGTACAGTATTAATGTAATTGTTTAGAAGAATTTTTTTTTTACTTATTGGTTATTACTTCATAAATTGGTTCTCTCTTGGCTCCAAAAAGATTAATCTACAGTAATGGTGAATGGTAATACAGTATTTAATAGAAATTATAGTGTTAAGCAGCTGGAATGGGCACCCATTCACTTGATAGTAGATGACAGGGGTTGTATACGTAGTAAGGGATGAAGGTGTAAGAATGTCGTGAAGCTGCTCCCCTATTTATACTGTGAGCTTGTAGGGAGCCTATAATTGTGTGAAGTGTGGGGGAGAATAATACAAAATATGATAGAAAATAGGTCTCAAAAAGTAGAAAAGGTTTACACACCTCTATAACAGTATGGCCACACTGACAAATAGCAAAGAATGCAAAGAAATAGAAGGTAGCACTCATCAGTATAACTCACTGTGTCTTCATCCTTGCAATTCAAAAATAGGACATCCAAGCTAGAAATCAATCTTATGTCAAGTGTGGGGGTGAGTCAGAAACAGGAGATAAGAGATTGGCTGCAACCCAGGAGTGTCTTTAAACCGACAGTAAAATAAATGAGTAGCAGAGGCATAGGTCATATCGTGGTAAGCTTTGTAGGTGAGAATTCAAATATTGAGTCTGATTCTGGATTATATGGGTAGCTTCTGTAGAGCCTTGCTCAGGTGAGTAGCAGAGGGAGGGTTTGTGTGACATACAGTAAATGAACTTGGCACCAACATTATGGACCAATGAAACCAAGGCAGGAGAGAGGGAGAACGGTTAGGAGCAGGTTGTAGTAATTGAAACATGACTTTGAGGGAGTTAAATTCAAAATGTGTTACTAACGGGTAGAAAAAAGGTTGAATTCTGGCAATACTGGTGAAGTGGAATCAACAGTACTGAACATGTGTGTTGAATGAGAGCGCCGAGTCATAGATGACTCAAAAGCACCAAGCTTGTGGTGAGGATGGTGCAGTCTTTAAAGGTAAGTGAGAACTCTGATTTACAAGTGGAGATATACAGTAGGATGCGAATATGGAAAGTGCAGTTGTTGAGCTTGAGGTTACAGTAGGGCGTTCAATTGGATATAAAGGAAAGGTAATTTGTGACACTACTGGAGAGGAGAGTAGCAATTAAAAAGGAAACCAATGTAATGCAATGAGTGTTGGAGAAGTTTATGATCAGTAGCGCTAAAGGCAGCAGAGAGCTTTAGGAGCATTGTACCTAGGGTTCTGTCACAATGTTATTTCAAGCCCTTCTCTTGGGCAGTCTTGTGGAGTTTTGAGTAACTGTGTGGATTCTATTTGTTATTAATGAAATTCGCGGTGTGAACTTTAATTCATAATGTAAATGGGGACAAGAGCATTCACTTTGCTATGTTGTTGTAAATTAAAATTAGCCAGGCTGTGGAAAATGGTTGGGGAATTGATCATCTAACATTGTGATATCAATGGGTGGAGTGAGTGAACAAGATTTATATTTCATTCATTATTTCAAATTGTGAACTGGAGCAGACTTGGGAAACCTGTATGAATCATCTAGATGAACTATATATGTTTTGTCTTGGAAAAGTTAATATAACTCCATTTGTAATTTTTAGTTTGCATTTTTATTTAATGTATTTGTTTTTTTCTATGGCTCTTATATATATGTATATTCAATATATACATGCTTATGATATACATTTGTGATTCAAATATTCATAGATCTCTGTAATTTGTAAGTTCTATGGGACCGGGATAATTGTACCTGCAAAATTATATGTGTAGCACTGCATACTGTCTGTGCTGTATAGGGAAAACATAAATATATTATACTGTATTACATTTTCTGATTATTTCTTAAATGCAAAGCAGTATTTGTACCTCAATTCCAAAGGAGCTCTTAAGAGCAACAAGCAAAAGCAACACACATATATTCTGAATTTATCATGTGTCTTTCTCCAGCTGCTGTATGTTTTGCCACATTTGGAACCTACAATATTAGTAGCCTTAACTTGCTTTGTATGGCACCTGAAGATGTTGAATATTGAGACCACCAATGTATTTTCTGACATACTTCAATACTGTTTAAGACAATATTGATTAAATATTTAATCATACTGTAGCCCCCTGTAAACAGCACGGGCTATATATATCTTTCTCCTACTGTGGTAAGTCCTGTTAAGGGCAGGCGCCAGTAGTAATCATGGGTTTTCCCCCTTCACGCCCTGCCTTGAGTGATAGATGCAGGCCCCTGACTCTGCTGCAGGCATGAAACAGAGGGGAGGTCCTGCTGACATCACGAGGGGTGAGGCTGACTCTATTTAGTAGCCAGTTCCTGTGAGTGACAGTAGTCTAGTCTAGTTCAAGTCTGTCCTGGGAGTTGGAGGAGAGGAGAGGAGTAGGTCGAGCTCTGTCCTGGGAGCAGGAGAGAGAGAGATAGAACTCTGGCCTATTAGTTTGGAGAGTGAGCAGAGCTCCAGTGGACCAATGCCCCTCACCCTGATGAGGGGGTGAGGTGGAGGATCTATCCCCACCCAGAGGATACCCTCTGAAGTGGGCATTGGGGTATTGAGGCCCCTCACAGACCATCCTGACGGAGTGCATCTTGGAGGAAAGGAGAGGAGAAGGCCTGTACACCTTTGGATTGCCTTGGGTGCTGCTGCTGCTGCTATGTGCTGCCAAGGCTGCTGTGTGCGAGCTAGAGACAATAAAGAGACATTGCTGATTTTATCAGAGACTGTGTGTTATTCTGGAGCATCCACCCTGGGACCAGGGTTATTTCTTCTATAAGGGTCCTACCCCATATCCCTGGGAAGTTATAGAGGATGGAGGCGCTGCACCACCACTAAAGAATGAGGCAACTACCCAAGAAGCCTGGTCCTGTGTCCCCAACATCATCGCGGGAAGCTCAGGCCCTCCTGTTACCGGCAGGTACGCACCACTCAAACAAGTGTAGCCAGCCCTCACACACCCTAGATATAGCATCTATGTCTGGGGGGGGGGGGGGGGGGATATGGGTTACAATACCTTTCACTGTGGGCTCCAGGTGTGCTGGAGACAGTCCCCACTGTGAAGGTTATACTCCATACCCCTACCCAATAGACTGTTACATAGGCAGGGATATATAAAACAGGATCCTTTATTGCATTCACTGCAGGTGTTATTACAGCGAAAACATTTATCAGCATAGGATCCCAGGCCTCTGGATGGTGCCTGGCCTTCTCTCAATTGAGGCCTTTGCAGTCTGGTTGATCTATTCACCTCAACCCCCTAAGTGAGACCTCCCAGCCGGGTGGGACTCAGACTGACTGTAATTCAGAATGTACCCTCCCAAGTACAGAGGAGGACGGGACAAGGTCTGCACCCGGATTTGCTGCACACAGACCAAGTGTCACCTCCACTCCAGTCACTCAGAGAGGCTGCTTGAGGGTGGAGAAAACCCAGGATGACAGCCTGTCATAGCCTGCAGCTATCAGGACTTACATGACAGGGATGGACAGAAGGATAGCCAGCACCAACCATGTCTACATAGTATTTAACACAGCATTGTTAATATTCAAAAGTAAAGTGATTAATATATTATTATGGTAATCTGTAAATGGAGTACAGTATGTGTGAAGGTTTATTCCTTTTATGCACAGTCAATACAGGCAAACTCTTTCCAAAGCTGAATACATATTCACAGCACCTCTCCCTGTGTTAAAGGAAATCCAGATGAATACCATCTCCACAAGTATTAATAAATAGAACAGGGGGTGATGTTTGCATGAATTGGAATAAGAGAACTAGTGGTTAGTAAAAATATATATTTTCTTACGGTTCCTAGAGTAGTGGAGAAGAGGAGATTGACAAATTTGAATCAGTGGTTGGTTGAGATGCTAGCAATTTGCATCTTTGTAGCATGCAAAGAGCCCATTCTTTTGTGAACAGACTTAAAGTGTTGATGGAATAGATCTATGTGCCGTTTACCCAGTATTTCTACTTAGCAAGGATTAATGCTTGCATACCACATAATCGGCTTTACAGCATAAATCCGAATATTTAGAGCTGAGAATAGTGAGAGTGTCTTCTCTAACTATAAGTAATAAACCCTTGATAGGATACAGCTATGTATGCACGCTGTCACCTGGCCGGCTCCTCTCTGGTGTGTGCTGCTGATAATGAACCAATGACTGAGAGCAACTGTAGCAGCAGGATTAAAACTCTCTGAAGCCCCTGCTGCTGATATAGGGACACATGACAAAACAGCCAATCAGTGCAAAGGATCCTCTGGGCATCTAGGAAATGCAGGGAAGTAAAAGGAGTTGAGAAGTGAGAACGTAGAGAGGAGTACTCCAGAGATGCTGCAGAGAACAGTCCCTGTCTGAAAAGGAACTGCCACGAACTGAGGGGAGTTCGGGCTGATGCAGAATAACATTAGGACCTGGCCATGAGGACAACTCAAAGGAGCTGGGTGATGAGGTTACAGCGGCTCCCCGAGTGGAGCTGAATGCAGATCAGCTGCCTTACCAGATTAAGGGAGGAGTGAGTAAATACAAAGGAGATCCTCACCACATACAAAGGGTACCGAAGCCTTTGCGAAGAGACAGGCCTGCTACAGTAACATACTCCAACGTTGTGCCAGCACTCACACTTGGGCCCCTTTTAGCCTGGGGTCAATGGGACTTGGGAGAGACACTGATACACAACTGCACAACGAATTATGTGAGATTTATTGTGCCTATACAGTATGTGGATGATCCTCCAGTTTTGGAATCATATATATTTATAGATATGTGTTTGTAGGGGTTTACTTTGAATACGTTCTGGTTATTCACAGCCCGGTGTTGTGTCCTGTTGTCTGGCTTTCAGGCCACGTGCTCAACTAGGTTATAGCTAGGTAGTTTTAACTGCTCATCCTATTGTGAGATCATTTGTGATCAATAATAGGGTGCATGAGGAAAGATACATTGGCATATACACATATTTATCCAAGAAGGATTGAAAATAATTCCTCTCTTTGCACTCTCTATTGTATTCTATGTGAAATACATATGTAGATATATCATAGGCTATTACATCGGCGAGGACTATCTAAAACCAAAACATAATAAAATTTTATTACATCAAAAAGAATAACAAGTGACTATGTGAAAATTTAAAAAGGTTTAAAATTCCTGTTCACAGAGGGGTTGGTGGTAGGAGACTCTATATTATTTCAGACTGTGAAAAACACATAAATTATGTGTGTCTGTATACTTATATATAACCACACTGTCAGCTCAAATAAGTAGTCAATCAAATATAGGTAACTGCTCAGTATATAATGGTGATAAGTAACCACTGGGTTAAGTGCACATCCCTATGAGTATTTTCTAATTAAGGATACATCAGTAGAGTATATGAACTTATCTGTAGGTGTGGTCTCACGTTTGTCCCCTTCATGTGTTTTACCTATCATTAATTAGTCAGGAAGGGGGCGGACTGAGTACATACACACATATAAATAACTGTGACGTATTTCCGTCATTTATCCCCTGATGAAATCACCGTGTGTGTGATGAAACGCGTTGGGAAGAGAGTGTGAGCTATTGGTATTGAGTAAACTCCACTGCACTACCTGCTGGGACTCTACGAACTTTGTCACTTACCTGTGTATGAGTTACGCCAGTCTTCACCTCGCCGGGGTCACAGAACCATTTCCTCCCATCCGGGTGCCACTGTGTGAGCGGTGGACTTCCGGGTTACATCGGGAGAGGTGTGCAACCTCCAAGGCCCTGCTGGACGGTGGCTCAGAGGAGCTGAGACTTCACGGAGGAGAGGCGTGGAAACGGAGCAGCATAATCGTGCAGTTGGCGAATGAGTATACTCATTACATGCTTTTATATCACGTTTGTTTGTGAGTTTAATATTGCTGGACCTAGGAATTGTATTAAAAGTGTATTTTTCATATTACACTAGGATCGGGCGCTTTCTTTTCTTGTGTTTATATATATATATATATATGTATGTATGTGTAATTTATATTTACATACACACACATACTCTTACATCACTAACATTCAGGGACCATTTAACACCTCAAGTCATAAAACGCATACTGCACAGGGGGAGGGATAGACTTCACAGAACACATTCCAGAATGCACTGTTCTAAAGTATCATTGTAACATCGCCGGAAGAAGAGATCAGTGTATCTCAAAAGCATGCACAAATAAGAGCATTTCGTTACATAGTGTGTGTGTGTGTGTGTGTGTGTGTGTGTTACGAGAGAGAGTGAATAGAAAACCATTGACAGTGAGGGATGTTGATATACGCTCTGTGCTGCTTTTGCACTTTGCACAGTGTTCCTGATTTGCCTGGCTAGGTACTGCTGTTGCGGCTCCGGACATGGCAGTGATACCCAACGGCTGAATGCAGCAACTCTAGTAATAGAATGGCAGTGGCTGCTGCCTCAGTGGCCTGGGCTGTGTAGTGGCACACTAGCTGCAGAGAATGAGAGAAACGAAATGTGCATCATTTTAACCCTCCTTGAAATTAATTCACACTGTATTGTTGTTATAATCTTATTATTAACTATGAATATACTGCTATATAATTTATATACTAGACACTGAGACGGTATAGGAGAAAAGCACACGCCACTGAGGCCAGGCAGGTACCAGCCCAGGGAATGGACTGAACACATACAGACAGGGGTCAGTCCAGTCACAGGCTAATGGTTAAGCTACAAGTTTTATTAAGTAAATAATGTATATATGTTTGACCTATAGTACAGCAGCAGCCCTAACCAACCACCAACAGCTAAAACCTGCCTACAACACAACGGCTTACACGTGAAGCTGCACCCCTATTTATATACACCTCCCATAATAAATCCCCTGAAAAGTCTTCTCTTTCCCCTGCAGGTCCTGAAAAAAACAGGACTCTAAGTGTTGCATGACATTACGACGTCCCGTTTGACGCCTCACGGCCATTTTTTTCAGGACTTGCAGGGGAAACAGTAGAATTTTCAGGGGAGAAGACGGAGATCGCTGCACTCCACCGCCGCACCACACCGCCGGACCCCGCCGCCAGTAAGAGATGTGAGGGGGGGGGGAGTTTAGAGCCATGGAAGGGGGGGGGGGTAATTTTAATTAAAGTGCGGCCCGAATCTGCTTTCCTTGGAGCAGTTTGGCCCGTTTCACATTATAAGTTGTGCAGGCCTGGTATAGGGTGGCTTACCATGAAAAAAGTCCCTCCCACTATATGCATTGTGATCAGTGACGTCACCTTGAGGGTATATATACTGAGCATGAAGGTTGTAGAACTTCGGTTCCTTGGAGTGACAGTTGGAGGAGCCTCGCAGTTGGTAATGTAAATAAGTTCCTGTCTATAGTTAATGTATAGTGATAATGTCCTGTCCCTGTTTGTTGTTTTGTAGTTGGGGAAAGGCCAATCTAGTTTGCGTCCATAGCAATGGAAGTGCAGAAGCTTACAGGTTCCTACAGCGGAAGCTTACAGCTGCAGTGGCCGTTATTCAAAAAAATCACGCGTTGTGTACATCGCAATACCGATGTCATGACGCGGGATGTCTTCCAACCTTACCGCCTTAAGACGCGAGTGCAGAAAATGGCATTTTAGACTTCTGTTTTTTAAACACCTTAAATTGACACAGTAGCACAGTACTGTACACATTGTAATTCATTCATTTCATTGCACCCAAAGAAACAGAATCCATGAAATTCAACAAAGCAATCGCGATAAGCGCAGGTACCTGGGGCGATTGGCCGCGTTCATGCTGCGTGGAGTACAGCAGAGCACACGAAATCGGAGCTGTGATTTGTTTGAATAACGGCCGCTCCAGCTGTATGCCCTATTGGGGTTATTCAAGTGGTAGTCCTGGGATCTAATTGTATTGGCCCTGCTAATAGGCCCCCTGTTGTCTCCGAAACACAGTGCTTAAGAGAGGTACCTTGTGCCAAGATAATGATCCCACAGTTCATGATAGTAAGGGTAACCTAAGATGGGGCGCTATTGAGATAAAGAGTTGCAGACGCTACGCAGTAAATGGCCACTTAAGATGACAGAACCGAGCTTATGCACTTTCCTAACATGAGAGAGTAAGGATTACCTGGGGAAGAATTAAACCGTACAAACCTGGTTGTTATCCAGTTAAAGTGTATATAGTAACGAATGTCCACGCAGCCCAAGCACGCTGCCTAGGGGTCACACTCGACTCCTCTCTCACATTCGCCCCTCACATTCAAAACGTTTCTAAAACCTGTCGATTTTTCCTCCGCAATATAACAAAGATACGCCCTTTCCTCTGTTGCTTGACTGCTAAAACTTTGACTCTGGCCCTCATTCTCTCCCGCCTCGATTACTGTAACCTCCTGCCGTCCGGCCTTCCTGCCTCTCACCTGTCTCCCGTACAATTTATCCTAAACGCTGCTGCCAGAATCACTCTACTCTTTCCTAAATCTGTCTCAGCGTCTCCCCTCATGAAATCACTCTCCTGGCTTCCTATCAAATCACGCATCTCGCACTCAATTCTCCTCACTTTTAAAGCTTTGCACTGTTCTGCTCCTACTTACTGTACATCTCAGCCCTAATTTCTCGCTATGCACCATCCCGACCTTCTCTCTACCCTTTTTATCTAAAGCCCTCTCCCGCCTTTAACCCTTCTCACTGACTGCCCCACACCTCTGGAATGCCCTTCCCCTCAATACCCGACTAGCACCCTCTCTATGCACCTTTAAGACCCACCTTAAAACACACTTGCTTAAAGAAGCATATGAGTAGCACGGTGGTTAATACTATACACGATACATAAAACTTGGCCCCCTGCAGACGCACTTACCTGAATGCCCTCCTACTGTCTCTGTACGTTCCCCCCACCAATTAGATTGTAAGCTTCCCGGAGCAGGGACTCCTCTTCCACAATGTTACTTTTATGTCTGAAGCACTTATTCCCATGATCTGTTATTTGTATTATTTGTTATTTATATGATTGTCACGTGTAGTACTAATGTGAAGCGCTATGTACATTAATGGCGCTATATAAATAAAGACATACATACATGTGTAGATGTGAAGAGCATAATCAACAGCTGTTAATAAAGCTCCTTTTTGTACTGTAAGGCCGCGGCCATGCTGAGAGTGACAGTGCGTGCGCCACTAACAAAAGGCCGTACCTCAATGAGGACGGCCATAGAGCGTGCATGTGCAAGAGTGACGGCGCAGGCTTTTTTTCGTGCGACAAAATATTTGATTTTGTCGCTCAATGGCCGGGTCATTTGAGCGATTCCGCCAATGAGGGCAAACAAGCTCCGTGAGGCCACGCCACCCCGTTGCGTCTCCCCCCCCCGGCCATGAATCGCCTCTGCAGAAGGCGCGCGTGACGCCACATGTTCAATCGCACTCATCATTGCGAGGCTTACAAGCACAGACGCAAGCAATGGGATTTGGCCTTTTCATGTAACAAAGCTCAAGGACAATGAATACATACAGCATGTGGTCACTACAGCTATATCCCGGCCACAGATGAAATCACAGACTATGTTTGTACTTTTTTAAATATTTATGAAGAAGTCATAGTTTTGTTATATATCAATTCTTTGCTCAAAGTGCACAAAGCATAAAGTATGTGAACTGTGGGATTCCAATGTGCCTTATTTTCCTATAGCTAATGTGAAATGTAACATTTAAGATTTTGAGCGATGCAGGGGAAAATTGAACAATATGAAATGCTCTATATAAAATCATTTCCATTTACAATCGTTTTCAAATGGGAATTAGACTCTGATTTTCACTGAACTTGTTAACCAAGAGAGAACTGAATCTTTGGTTATCCACTTCATTAGGTGGTTAATATAATATTGCTTATACTCATTAGGCTATTGTCCCTACAGATGAAAATGTTTTCTCCACAGACTATTATGTGCTTTGCATTAAGGGCAATAATTTTATACTATAACATCTTACTCCCTTGTGTGCATATACAATATAATAAATAGTCTATTAGTCACTCCTACATTTTTTTTACACTAGTACTCTTAGTATTAATCCTTATTTCTTAATGTATGTATAAACTAATCGCTATCTATTCCCCCCCCTAATATTCATAGTGCAGTTTTACATCTTTTTGCTAGGCTATAGGCTATTCTGTAAAGTAGCATATTTCAATATTTTAATTTGTGCCGTGTATATTATATACATATTGTGGTGTACATTAAATGCATGTCAACAATACATTTTGCTAGATTTTCGTTTTGATGGGTTTTTTTTTTCTAGAACCAAACTATTGTGGCATGAAAGATTGTATTTTAGAATCATTATTGTCCAGTGCCACAAGTGAATCGTGATGATTCCTCTACCTTTTTAATAAAAGAAAATGTGTTTATATTCTATTTCCTCATGTTAACTTTTTTTCATAGTGTTGATAAGGGTTAAAGCTATATCATTTTTCCCTCTTAGAAAATCATTGAATGATTAGGATGGTTTATACAGGGCTGTATAGAGGAAATTTAAATATTTACATTTTCAGGTAGCTGATCTGTTTTCTTCACCATACAATTAGGAGTTTGTTATAGTAGGTAAAAGGATTGTTCAATTTCAGAAGAATAAAATACGCAACAACAACAGTGAATGAATGAATGAATAACATTTCAATAAACCATATTAAATGTCTGCATTTCTAATTCGATTATCATCAAAAATATGAATAAAGGCAATTTGTATAAATCGGAACAAGGTTTCACTTAACAACACATTTCTGTCATAATAGAAATTGAGCTCACACCAAGTTTCAAATGTGATGGAAAATTATCAGAACATTGTTATAATTAGTTCAGGGAGAACTCAGATGTAAACTTACCTAATTTATTTGCATAAATTGTCATTCTGTTATCTTTAAAACCAAATGCAAATTGGCTCTGTCTGATATGATGATGGATATCTGGCTCAAAAGTACTTCAATTTGCGTAGCAATCTGGTGTCGTCTCTACTGTGAGGCGATCCCAGGTAACATCAAAATTCTGAATTATTCCAGAAATTAGCAGGTTTAAAGCATCAATTTAAGTGCTAATTGCGGTAGTAATGAGAAAAAGCAGTACTACTGCGAGATTTGCATCTTCTGCCCCATCAGTATGCCTGCAACGGCTGCTGACTGGGAGAGGATTTGGCTGCTAATTAAATAATTGTATGCATGGTAGTGTTCTTGTCTGATTCAATAGATGAAGATTAATCCTCCGATAAATATGTTTGGCTGGTGTTCACAGTACCTGCAAAAATAGCTTGTGTGTGAGCGTGTATGTGGACTATGTTTGTATGCATTTATAAAAAAAAATATACATATATATATATATATATAAAAAAATATATATATATATGTGTGTGTGTGCACATATATAGATATATATTCAAAATACAACCTTTGTAACATCATGACAAGAATTAACAACGTGCTTGATAGAGCCTCCAATGTCTAACACATATTATTTATAGTACAAATTATGGTAATCTAGCATCACTTCAGTTTATAGAGGTAATATAAACCCAATGTAATTTTTGAAATGACTTTTTATTGCCCATGTAAAGTACTACAGTAATACATACAAATGTTATTATGATTTAATATGTACTTTGAAACACTAGTGTTATATTCAAAAGAATTCCTTTTATTTGGAAATAGAGGAAAATCTTTTGGGGATATGTATCAAACACGGACGATCTGCGTCAATATTCAAGCAGCGACATGTGTGAATCTTTAAAATCTCGCTTATAACATTTGACACAGATATCTTTGAAGGAGAGGCTGACGCCACTTAAACCTAGCGGATTTATTTGGCGCAAAGAGAGTGGAAAACTTCCCCAGCTATAGGTACAACTTTTGATGCATCAAATTAGAATATTGCACTGACTCCTCCCTTAACTCCTCCCATAACCGCTCTCCAAAACCCTCATGGCGCAGGGGAAGCAAATTGGGACAAAAAATTGAGAAAAGCCGCTTGATACATTGACAGTCGCACAGAATGATAAGTGACGCAATTGAACCCGGTATTGGAGCAATGCTCCAGTTTGCAACAGTTAATACATATCCCCCTTTGAGCTCAATAAATCCAGCTCAAGAGCAAACTACATTTTTTTTTATTTTTTAGAACAATGCATTTTTATAAATACTTTATATCACAAACATTAGCTTACTTCAGCTGCTATCATTTTCATATTAAACCCAATGCAGTTTAACATAAATTTCTGTGTAATACATTTTTCTGGTAATACTTCCCCTCACAACTTTAGATGCATTGGACCTTTTAAAAATAAATAACCATAAAATTCAGTAGTTTCTATCAAACACAAAACTTCTTGTTCTGTTATTTAATAATAGTGCTAGATCAGACTGTTGCAATAACCAAGTTGAAGAGCCATATGTGGTCAAGGCTAAAAATGCACAGTGATCATTAACCTTTGCAATACAAGAAGACTGACCCTTAATTGTAGATCAATTAAGGGATTGAAAAACAATTGGTTAAAATGATGTGCATCAATTTTTCAAATATATTTCTTTTTCCCTATAGGCTTGGAACTTTGTATCAAATCTTCCAGTTATAGAAGTTGGATTGAGCATTAAAGGATGGTGGGAAGATGCAATTCAAACAAAGAATGAACTACCCATTCCTACCGTCCTCCCTGGCAAACCAGACAAAAAATGGGCCAGTTTACATGCTGATCAAGAATATGTGCTCCAAGTAAACCTACGCAGGATCCGAATGGGATACAAAAAGGTACATTATTGATGACTCCTGCTGATGACCATCATTGGTCAGATGTTTCGGTTTACGGTAAACGTACCGTCTTATTTTTATTTATAAAATGTTTTACCAGGAAATTAATGCATTGAGAGTAAACTCTAGTTTTAAAATATGTCCTTGGCACAGAGTTATGATGACAATACATGGTTACATAACATTTATTTATACAGCGAAGTAGTCACATTTTGTTAAATATCGTCACAGAAAGGTCTAGTGCACCCTGGCGGTTTCATCAAGAAGAGGATCTGTAATGGTGATGCAGGAACACCGAGAGGTGCAGTCCCAAATCTGGCCAAAGTCCTTTTACAGCTCCAGGAGTACTTTGCAGCACACACTCAGTACCAACTTGTAGTTCAAAGTAACATATTTTTTATTACAGAGGACCATGACAAAAGTGCAACGTTTCATGGGACGGGGTGCAGTATATTGTCAATATAAAGCACATGATCAAGCAACAGACAGTGACTGGGTGGGTGGGTGTTAGACAGTGACTTGGTAAACAGTGACTGGGTGGGGTAGGTGGGAAACAGTGACTTTGGGAGACAGTGACTCTTGACAGTGACTGGGTGGTTGGGTGGGAGACAGTGACTGGGTGGATGGGAGACAGTGACTTGGTGACTGGGAGACAGTGACTGGGTGGGGAATGACAGTGACTGGGTGGGTGGGAGACAGTGACTGGGTGGG
Organism: Ascaphus truei; assembly: GCA_036426205.1. Lineage (NCBI taxonomy): Eukaryota > Metazoa > Chordata > Amphibia > Anura > Ascaphidae > Ascaphus > Ascaphus truei. The sequence goes on along the minus strand of CM071570.1, from coordinate 145,443,433 downwards.
TGACAGTTGGTGACAGTGACTGGGTGGAGGACAGTGACTGGGTGGGGGACAGTGACTGGGTGGGGGACGGTCAGGACTGGGCTGGGGGACGGTCATGCTGGGTGGTGGACGGTCGACTGTGTATCTGGGTGGGGGAGTCAGTGACTGGGTGGGTGACGGTCAGATGCCTGGGTGGGTGACGGTCAGTGACGGGTGGGTGAACGGTCGTGACGTGGGGGGGTGAACGTTACAAAGTGACTGGGTGGGTGACGGTCAGTGACTGGGTGGGTGACGGGTGGGTGACAGCCAGTGACGGTGGGGTGACGTGTCACTGGTGGGTGGAGTCCAGTGACTGGGTGGGTGACGGTAAGTGACTGGGTGGTGACGGTCAGTGACTGGGTGGGTGACGTCTGGGTGGACAGTCAGTGACGGTGTGGTGACGGTCAGTGAACTGGGTGGGTGACGGTCTATGACTGGGTGGGTGGGGGACAGTGACTGGGGTGGTGGGGGACAGTGACTGGGTGGTGAGTGGACGTGACTGGTGGGGGACAGTGACTGGTGGGGGGGGGACAGTGACTGGGTGGGGTGGGGACAGTGACTGGGTGGGGGACAGTGGACGTGGGTGGGGGACAGTGACTGGGTGGACATAGAGTGACGGTGGGGGACAGTGTGGGCGGGGGACAGTGACTGGCGGGGGGACAGTGACTGGGTGGGGGATGGTCAGTGACTGGGTGTGTGACGTGACTGAGTGGGTGACGATGACTTGGTGAGGTGACTTACCTTGACCAGCTTGCCGCTGGACGCTTCCCCCTCCTGCCCCTGATATCCCGCAGCAGCTCCCCGGACAGGAGGTGCTTGGGGAGGGGGGCGTGGGAGGTGGGCTCGGGGGGGGGGGGCATGGGAGGTGGGCTCAGGGGGTGTCGCGGGAAACTGGCCTGGGGGGGGGGTGGGGGGGGTGGGGTCCAAGAGGAGCTTGCTGGTACTTCCCCCTCAGTCCCACGTTGGGAGCATGGGGGGGGAGCTTGCCGCAGGAGGTGCTGGCTGCCGGTACTTCCCCCTCCGTCCCGTGGGCCGCAGGAGGTGCTGGCTGCCAGTACTTCCCCCTCTGTCCCACTTTGGGAGCGTGGGGGGGGGGAGCGGGCCGCAGGAGGAGCTGACTGCCGGTACTTCCCTCTCCGTCCCACGTTGGGAGCGCGGGTGGGAGCGGGCCCTGCGCATGCGCGATTGGAGCGGGGGGAGAGCGGGCCCTGCTTGCCCTGCGCATGCGCGTTGGGAGCGGGCCCTGCTTGTCCTGCGCATGCACATTGGGAGCGGGCCCTGCTTTTTTAAATTATTATTTATGTAATTAACTGGCGCCCGGCCGCACAGGGGGCCCGGGACGCCAGTGCCCTTTGTCCCCCCCTGTTGGCGGCCCTGCATTAACCTAAGGTAATGCCTATTAATCCTAACGGAGTATTAACGAAAGCAAATAGTGTCTCTTGAACCAAGATTCACTCACACAAAAATCATGTAAGGTCAGGGCACATTGATTTATATACTGTACCTCCAAATAGAATACCCTACGCGCCACATGGTGAGATAACTGGGAAATTTGTTATTTTAAATATGTGAAAGATATTAAAATGATTTCATTTAGCATATTTCCCATAATTCTCTCCCTCCCTGCTTTTTAAATAACGTACCATTATTTATGATAGCGCAGTATTATAAAAAATAATGTGATATTAAGCCTATGCTGAATGACGACCGTTATTTTTGCATATAGTTACTATTTAAATACGACATTAGCTCAGGAAAAAAAATCTTAGTGAATCTACCCCTAAATTGTATGTAAGTATCCACAAACACATTAACAATTAAAGCAAAAAATGCACAAATAAACCAATTTACTAATAAAATAACTTGGTTTAACTGTGTTTTCTTTTAGCTGTCTTCATTAACCAATGTCCCAAATTAATTAATTGCTTTGGCTTATCGCAAATACCCATATCTCCTGATATTGGCCTTGCCATTTCTTTAACACTGAATGTAGACTTTACCTCGACTTAACCCTGTATCCCTGGGAATAGTGTTTCTGACATATTTTATAATGACATGAGTGCACATCCTCAAATAGCCAGAATGTATTCCTACACATGAAGTATACAAACATTTACCTCATATTCATGAAATGAGAAAGCTATTAGAACTGATTATATCAATGACCAAGTTAATGAAGGCCCTCAAAATGAACTAGGAGATGAAAAAATACTCAAGTAACAATGTACAGTGCACATCTACTGTACATTAACAAAATCTTTTCCTCTTTCCCTTCAAACACAAGGCATGTGATGCATAGATTACTGCACAGTCCTACAGTTCTCATCTTTTGGCTTTACCCTGAAAAAACAGTGAAGTCCTTTTGTGACCTTATATAATGTATGTGACAACAGGTGATCATTTTTGGGGCGGTCTGGTTGTTCAGAAAACAATAAAAGATTTTACTTTGCAAAAATATATTCACAGATAGTTTTAAAGCAGGGGTACGCAAAGTTTCCTGCATGTGCCCCCCCCTCGCTCCCCCCTCCCCTCCCTGCACTGCTCCTCCGTCAAATAACGTCGCAGGGTCATGTGACATCGCAATGTGACGCCACGTGACCCCGCAACGTGAATTGACGCCGGTTTGCCATGGAGATGCGTCGCTGGAAGGGAAGGTAACTAAAAGGTTACAAAGGCCTCACGTGATCCCCGGCATTTATTTTAAATGCTTCCGGGGAAGCGTTGGGCCTCTGTAACAGCCGCACCCATCCCCCCCAGAAAATCTTGCAATTCCTCTGGGGGAGCACGCCCCCCACTTTGCACACCCCTGGTTTAAAATAAGCATGATATTTTGTCATATTCAATGTATTTTTATTTTTTTCTCATAGGGAAAACAAGACAGCAAAGCAGTTGCTCCTATGTTTCCAAAGGCCAAAGATGAAGGCTGGTTTTTGGTTCTGGGAGAAGTGGATAAAAAAGAGCTTGTTGCGCTAAAGAGAATTGGATATGTCAGAAACAGAAATACAGTGTCAATGGCTTTTTACACTCCTGAGAATACTGGAAGGTAAGACAAAGTGCTGCACATACCTTTCTGGCTATGTATATAGGAGAAGTAGTGGCTCAGTGATTAAAGACACTGACTCTGGCACTGAGTTTGAAGCAGGGGAACCTGGTTCAATTCCCGGTGTCGGCTCCTTGTGACCTTGGGCACTTTATCTCCCTGTGCCTCAGGCACCAAAAAAACATAGATTGTAAGCTCCACTGGGCAGGGACCCGTGCCTGTAAAATGTCTCTGTAAAGCGCTACGTAAAAACCAGCAGCGCTGTACAAGAACATGCTTAAAAAAAAAATATATATATATATAATGGAAATATTACTGTATCCTCATGTGCATGTCTTAGACATGTCTACAACCCTGCCTTTCACCATTATCACCCAGCACACAGTGCTTCCACTGCAGGGATTCTGGCATGCAAATGAGCACACAGTGCCACCTTTTACTTTTCTCATGGAGGGTTTTTGTCACTTTTTTTACTCACCATAACGTGTGTGTGTGTCTGTGTGTATATATGTATATTTAAATATATATATATATATATATGTATATTTAAATATATATATATATATATATATATTATATATATATATATGTATGGAATGCATGTCTATAGATATATCATTACAGTAATATGTTTAATTTTTTTAATTGGGACAATATTATTGACACATATATTAAAATACCTCAGAGGTCATCCTTGGGGCTATGATAACTGGTACTACAAGCCATATATTCGATATTGCAGTCAATGGTTTTGTAATATTTAAGTAATAATCCACGAAGAACAGGGCATTACTGGCCAATAACCCTGGCTGAAAGAGTTGAAGGCCCAAGCTGAAGGACTTTAACCCAGCCAGGGCATTATTGGAAGGTCATTCCCTGTTCTGAAAGTATTATTACTATTATAGGCTAAATGTATTTTATTCAAATAAAATTGTAAATACATTAAAGCACCTCTATATACACTTGCTATAGCTATAGATATACACCCATACACACACACACACACACACACACACACACACACACACACACAACACACACACACACACACACACACACACACACACACACTCTCTCTCTCTCTGCAGCTCTAAACACACTCTATATACACACACACAAGGTAATTCCATGTTCTGAGGGGATTATTACTATTATAGGCTAAATGTATTTTATTTAAATAAAATTGTAAATACATTAAAGCACCTCTATACTGTATACACTAACTGCAGCTATAGCTATATATATACACCCATACACACACACTGTGCAGCTCTATACACACATACAACACACTGCAGCTCTACGCACATGCACACACCACACTGAGCTCTACACACACACACACACACACACACACTCTGCAGACTCACACATACACAAACTCTGCAGCTATACACACACACAAACTCTGTAGACTGACCTGGACACACACACACAACACACTCTGCAAACTCACACACATTCTGCAGCTACACACACACACACACACAAACTGCAACCACACACACACACAAACTCTGCAGACAGACACACAAAAACAAACTCGTTTTTTGCATTGTCTCCTGCACTGAGCTCTCTGCAGTGATGGAGGGGCAGGAGTCACTCTCTAGCTGCTGCCTCCTGTCAAATTACCTCCCCTGTCTGAGAGCTGCTCTGACTAGTAAAAGCTGATTGGTTAGAAATAACAACTTGGCAAGGTGCCAAAAATTCTGGGCTGTTACTGAATGAATAATGCCTGGAATTAGAGAGCAGGGATTTCAATAATGCCTGCAATTTAACAACTTTAGCCTATAATTAAGTAATAATCCCTGAAGAACAGGGCATTACGGGCCAATAATGCCCTGGCTGGAAGAGTTGAAGGCCCGAGGCGAAGCCAGGGGACTTTAACCCAGCCAGGGCATTATTGGCCAGTAATGCCCTGTTCTGAGGGGATTATTACTATTATAGGCTAAATGTAGTCTTTTTTATGAATTTTTTTTAAAAAATAGACACTTTTGTAGACATATTGATTTTTATCAGCATGATTGTCTACATTCTTTTTGCCTTTACTGCAAGTTTATTAAAAGGAAATTGTGCATACACACAGCCCCCTTCTATATACACACACTGCAGCCCCCTCCCTATACACACAAACACACTCTGCAACCGCTCTGCCCCCCACAAAACACACTGCGGCCCTCCTCCACCCTCTACACTTACAAAACACACACAGCAGCCCCCCTCTATACCCACAAACACACTGCAGCCCACTGTAAACCCACAAAACTGCAGACACACAAACACACACACCCCAAAACACACTCTGCAGCTCTCCTCCGCCCTCTACACCCACTGACACACACTGCAGCCCCCCTCTACAGACACAAAACACCACTGCAGACACACACTAACAAAGCAGACTGTTGCCCACTCTACATCCACAAAACACACACCTCTAGCCCCCCACTGCATCCCCCTGTAAAACCACACACTGAAGACACACCCACCAACAAAACACTCTGCACCCCTCCTTCTCCCACAAACCACACACACTGCAACCCCTCCCCCCCCCCTTCTAAATTAATAATAATAATTTAAACCCACAAAAGACACACCAACAAAACAGACTCTGCTGACCCCTCTACACGGAGCTCTCTGCAGGCAGGGTGGGGGAGGAGTCAGTGCCTTGCTTCTGCCTCCTGTCCAATCACCTCCCAGAGCTGATCTCACTCTTTGTGAATGAGAACTGAAAGCTGATTGGCTGAAAAACTTGGCAGGGTGCCAAAAATTCCAGGCCATTACTGATTGGTTCAAATTCCGGGCATTATCCAATCAAAGAGCAGGGATTTCAACAGTGCCCGGAATTTAACAGCTTTAGCCTATAATATTTCTTAATAGACATTTTTCCTCTATTGTATTTGAACTTAAGGAAAATGAGAGAGAAAAAAGTACTGCATCACACTCACAAAAACGTGTGAAAAACAAAATCTTTTTTTAAAATGTGAAAAAATTGTGAGATTATATCTATAGTATAAAATATACAGTAAAACACAATAGGTAGCGCTAATGAAAAAATACAAATTATAAATAAAAAGCAGCCTGGATACAACTCTGACCCCTGGTCAGATGGTAGCATGGAACTGAAATTGTATCAATGGCGCTCACAAGGATATAAATATGTGAAGTGAATATATATATATATACAACCAGATGACGTTTGACGGATCCAATGATGATCTCAGCAGACGATGATCCGATATGAAATGTAAAAGAAAAAGAACATAGTATAATACTGTAAACACCCAAAGACAAACAGACTAACAATGTTGCTGAACCACACAGATGACTAAATAAAAAACATTTAATATATCATAAAAACATGTATAAGACAAAAGTGACAATAATGAAGGTCCCAATGGTATCCTGTAACTGGCCGAAATGCCCGCTTACTGGCGCCTAGATGGTAATTAGCAGAGGATAATCAGAGAGTATCCCCTCTCATATAATGCTGGTACAGCTCCTGCACGTCTCTCTGGCGTCTGCCACGTGTAGCTGTGTACCGTCAGTAGAGTGAGCGTCCGTCCACGCTGTCACAAGGGCAGGGGAAGCAGTCTGAATGCTCTGCCTCCGTCCTCCGTGGTTTGGACATGCGCAGAAGCGCCCGACGTCAGAGGAGTTTAGCCGCAGAATCACCAGCTCCTCGCGGTGGCGTGGGGGGCTAATGGCGGCAAATTCAAAAGATGCTTCGGTGAAGAAGCAGCACAGCACGGCTTGCGGGGATCAGGACAGTTGATGGAATGCACAGTGATACCAGGGACCACCCAACGCGTTTCGGAAGCCTCTGCCTCCTACATGGAGAAAGACGGAGTTGCAGACCTGTCAGAGACGTGAATTATTCTATTATTCCAGTGTTTTTTTTTTAATTGGGTGTGGGCCGGTGCGTGTAGTACATTTATGTAAATACGTTTAACTATAAAAACATGTATGAAATCATCCATACAAAACTGAGCCAGGTAAGGAATTACAAAATATCCATAATACAATCACTACAAAAATGTATATTAAAAAAAACATACATATACGCAGATAAAGAAAATTATATATATATATATATATAATATATATAATATATATATATATAAATATTAAATATATAATAAATTTATATATATATACAAGGTGTGTATATATGTAACCACCATACTCACACATACATACACACACACATACATACACACACGCAACAAACTAACCTAGCATAAATCGAATACAATCTTGAATCAATTTGTGCAAAATACTATCTTGGATGAATATGTACAAAATTATTTTATACGATAGAAGAAATATCTAAGCATTCATTAAGACCACACGTACTCTGTTACTAATTTAAACATCCAATAAGGTGTTTGTTTATATAAGGTACTAAAACGGGCACCATGCATGGAGAGTGTTACAAGGAGAAAGGATTTTCATAGGTTATATAGTGACGACGTTAGTAATATTGTTGATGCTATGGAAGTTCCTTCATTCCCCTTTATGAAAAAATATTTTTTTTTAGACTTGAGGATTTATTGAAAGATGAAATGAGACATTGGTGGGATCTAGTAAGTCTGCAAAACAATCTAGATAAGAAATGGATTTCAAGAGGTCTCGGGATTACCAAGCAATACATCTTTGGTGATGAGCAGTTTAATAGTGAATGGAATTCAATATTGGATGTTTGGTCTTTAAATGTAATTGATTATTAAACATTGAGAGAAGAATTTGCAGGAAATAGAAAAATAAATTGAGGAACTACTGTAAATACATGTTTGGGTTCTTTAACTAATGCTTCCGCTTTTCAAGAAATTGATGAGTTAACTGTTACTAGAGTGGAGTTGTAGAGGAATCTAATTGAAAAGACACATACTCAGGATTATTTGAATAATAAAACTAGAAACTGGAAAACGTATGGAAAATATTTGAGACAAGACTTTTAAACCTTATGAATGTAATAAGTAATTTTCGAAGTCCTATACTGTTCACATCAAGAAATGGAAACTCCAAAAATATTTCTCAGAACAGGGCTGAAGGTTTCAATTTATCCGTTAGAAATTCTTATCAACCCTTGGAATCTCCCAGGAATGATATGCAATTGTATCAATTAGATTTGGCTCAAAATATAATTGGTAATAGATCCAAGAGGTGATGGGAGCTATACCAAAATAAAGATCCTTATTTTTTTAGGAAGAGTAACAAGATCACAAATACTGTACGACCAACACAAGATCCAATTATAGAAAGAAACAGGAGAGAAACGTTCTTTATTCGCACGGGAAGAAAAGGAGTAAATACAGGAAGAGAGGATGTAGGAGTGGGAGGACATTTAACAAAAAGAAACATAATAATAAGGATGAAATTATACTGTACCAAAAGGGCTTTTTAACGTATCTGTGGATTTATCATAAGAATTAATCCAATTGTTAAATAATAGTTTGTCATTGTCACTGGATTGTGAACCCAATCAATTAGAATTGTTTGTGAACCTAAATAGATTTATTAGGAAACTTACAGTCCAAGGAATTTTTTTTTAAATAGATGTCAGTCGGATACTTGGAGCATTACTTGGTCTTTTTCAGAATAAGATAAAAGACAAAGTCTCTTCCAGCTGAATCTAGTAATCCTATTAATGCTATAGATTTTGATAATAGTTATGTTGAATTAGTCTGTTTTTAATGTTTCTAAAGTTTTATCACAAATTGAGAATCCTAATGACGCTGTGGGAATAATATGTACTAATGTCAAACCAAAATCTTTATTTTAGCCCTCTCAATCTAAGGGCAACTTTATTGCATCTTTCTATAATCTGGTACTTGGAGATTTCAAACTATTATATTACAAGTTTTTGTATAAACAAAATGTGTCACATTGAGAATAATTAGCTCTTTAAGATCTTATGTGCTATACAAACGTACAGTATACCAAATGCGGCCTAAACCAATAAATGTAACCTAATGCAGTTGCTTATACTTCGCTCTCGGCGCAAGCGCAGCAGAGCAACCACACAAGTTTCTCCCAAGCAGATTTTTATTTTGAAGCGCAGCGGCCGTGTCACACGAGCGGTTCAGCCAATGAGGGCGAACCGCTCACGGACACGAATCAGCCATGCCTCCCTGTCTCCTCCATTTGTCTCCTACAGTGCAGGTTTCAGGCGTGTGCATCGCCCTGGTGATGTCACGAGGGTGCGTACACGCTCCTGGTATAATCACAGCTTTATTGTTTAGGATAGAGCTGAATATCTTAAGGCTTCGAAATTATTGTTCTTCCTATTAAAAAAAAAACTAGATTATAATCCCACAAATTAATATCAATCCTTGTTTCTATCATTACTATTTAAGGCCTTTGATGAAGGCATTATTATTTAATCTGAAAAATATAAAAACATGCAAAAGGTGACACATTGTGTGCTCATTTGCATGTCATGTCCCAGAATCCCTTGCTGCAGTGGAAGTACTGTATGCTTGGTGATAATGGTTGAAAGGCGGGGTTGCAGACCTATCTAAGACATGTGAATGTGCTCACAAGTGATATTCTTTATTGGCTATATGCTAACGGTGGAAGTTTTTTGTTGCCTATTTCACCCACCATAACTTAAAGTGTGTGTATTGTATTGTATGTCTTTATTTATATAGCGCCATTAGTGTACATAGCGCTTCACAGTAGTAATACATGTGGTAATCAAATAAATAACAGATCATGGGAATAAGTGCTTTAGACATAAAAGTAACATTTCGGAAGAGGAGTCCCTGCCCCGAGGAGCTTACAGTCTAATTGGTAGGTAGGGAGAACGTACAGAGACAGTAGGAGGGAGTTCTGGTAAGTGCGTCTGCAGGGGGCCAAGCATTATGTATCGTGTTTAGAATATCCACAGTGCTATTCATATGCTTGTGTGTATAAAGATGTGTGTGTATAAAGATATATACAGTATACACACACACACACACACACACACACACACACCCCACATATATATATATATATATATATATATATATATTATATCACTGATTTACACAGCTGATTATCCTATCAAGCTTCCTAAGGCGCTACTCTCCAATTTTTTTATTATATATATATATTATATATATATATAGTATAATATATATAATATATCATACACACCCTATATATACACACACTATATCTATTATATATATATCATATATATATAATATATTAATATATATATATGTAGGGTATCAGTACCGTGTGTAGCCGAGCTTCAATAATCAAATAATCATCGCCAGAAGAAGAGATCAGTGTATCTCGAAAGCTCGCACAAATAAAAGCATTTCGTTAGCCCGAACGGTACCGTCTATTTATTTTTTTTTGATTTTGTATATATACACACACACACACACACCCTCCCCCCAATATTATATATATATGGGGGGAGGTGTTGTGTGTGGTGGTGTGTATATATATAATAAAATCAAAAACATAACTGCCGATACAGTTCTGTGGCTACGAAATGCTTTATTGTTGCGAGCTTTCGAGATACACTGATCTCTTCTTCGGGCGATGATTATTTTGATTATTGATGATGATTTTGATCATTGAAGCTCGGCTAACACGGTACTGATACCTCTACATATATATAATATATATTATATATATATATATATATAGTGTGGTGTGTGTGTGTGGTGTGGTGTGGTGTGTGTGTGTGTGTGTGTGTGTGTGTGTGTGTTATGTAATATCATATAAACATTGGATTGCGTCCACCCCCCCCCCCGCTTATGAAGCTTGATGAGGATAAATCAGCTGTGTAAATCAGATAGAGTTAACAAGGCTATTGACCAAAGAATCCCCAAAAGGGCGAATTAGTGATAAAAACAACTGGAATCTATAGCAAAAATAATAAACATGAAACATAAAAAATAAAATAAAAACCAGATGTCAGTTGAAATTCCAAAAAATGTACTTAGTCCACTGGAGTTTTGCTGCCCGTATATAAGGATCACCAAATCCCAAGGATATCTGCAGAAAACACGAAAGAAAAAACAGGCGCACTCCTAGTGTGATAAAGTATAAAACAGTATTTATGGGATTGTAAAATATAAAAAGCGCACTCACAAACAGAGTAAAAATAATAGCATTTATGAGATATACTCAATTTCCTTGAAGCTGTAAAGGGAATGTATCAGCCTGTCCCGTTGGTGCCACCTCTGGTGTATCCTTCTTTCCAACCTATTACACCCCAAAGTGGGGGGCTAATGGGCGGCAAATTCAAAGATGCTTCGGTGAAGAAGCAGCACGCACGTCTTGCGGGGATCAGCGACAGTTTGATGGAATGCACAGATACCAGGGACCACCCACAACGCGTTTCGGATAGCCTCTGCCTCCCTACATGGAGAAAGACGAGTTGTCAGACCTGTCAGAGACGTGAATTATTCTATTATTCCAGTGTTTTTTTTTAATTGGGTGTGGGCCTGGTGCGTGTAGTACATTTATGTAATACGTTTAACTATAAAAACAGTATATGAAATCATCCATACAAAACTGAGCCAGGTAAGGAATTACAAAAATCTCCATAATACAATCACACACAAAATGTAATTAAAAAACATCACATATACGCAGATAAAAGAAAATATAATATATATATATATAATAGATATATCTAATATATATAGATATATCTAACCTATTATATTATATCATATAATATATACAAAGGGTGTATATTACACCACCTACACACTACTACACACACACCTACATTACACCACGCAACAAACTAACCTAGCATAAATCGAATCAATCTTGAATCAATTTGTGCAAAATACTAGTCTTGGATGAATATGTGACAAAATTAGTTTTTATTACGATAGACAGAAATATCTAAGCATTCATTAAGACCACAGTACTCTGTTACTAATTTAAACATCATAAGGTGTATTCGTTTATAATACGGTACTCAAAAACGGGCACCATGCATGGATGTTACAAGGAGAAAGGATTTTCATAGGTATATAGTGACGACGTAGTAATTATTGTTGATGCTATGGAAGTTCCTTCATTCCCCTTTATGAAAAATATTTTTTTTTTAGACTTGAGGATTTATATGAAAGATGAAATGAGCATTGGTGGGATCTAGTAAGTCTGCAAAACAATCTAGATAAGAAATGGATTTCAAGAGGTCTCTCGGGATTACCAAGCAATACATCTTTGGTGATGAGCGTTTAAATAGTGAATGGAATTCAATATTGGAGTTTGGTCTTTAAATGTAATTGATTATTAAACATTGAGAGAAGAATTTGCAGGAAATAGAAAAAATAAATGTGAGGAACTACTGTAAATACATGTTTGGGTTCTTTAACTAATGCTTCCGCTGTTTCAAGAAATTGATGAGTTAAACTGTTACTAGAGTGAGTTGTAGAGGATCTAATTGAAAAGACATACTCAGGATTTTTTGAATAATAAAACTAAAATGGAAAACGTAATGGAAAATATTTGAGACAAGACTTTTAAACCTTGAATTATAAGTAATTTTCGAAGTCCTATACTGTTCACTCAAGAAATGGAAACTCCAAAATATTTCTCAGAACAGGGCTGAAGGTTTCAATTTATCCGTTAGAAATTCTTATCAACCTGGACTTCCCTAGAATGGATGATGCAATTGTATCATTAGATTTGGCTCAAAATATTAATTGGTAATGATCCAGAAGGTGATGGAGCTATACCAAAATAAAGATCCTTATTTTTTAGGAAGGTTAACAAGATCACAAATACTGTACGACCAACACAAGATCCAATTAGAAAGAAACAGGAGAGAAACGTTCTTTATTTCGCACGGAAGAGAAAGGGAGTAAATACAGGAAGAGAGGAGTAGGAGTGGGAGGACATTTACAAAAAGAACATAATAATAAGGATGAATTATTAGCTTACCAAAAGGGCTTTTTAACGTATCTGTGGATTATCATAAGAATTAATCCATTGTTAAATATAGTTTGTCATTGTCACTGGATTGTGAACCCAATCAATTAGAATTGTTTGTTGAACCTAAATAGATTATTAGGAAACTTACAGTCCAAGGAATTTTTTTTTAAATAGATGTCAGTCGGATACTTGGAGCATTACTTGGTCTTTTTCAGAATAAGAATAAAGACAAAGTCTCTTCCAGCTGAATCGTAATCCTATTAATGCTATAGATTTTGATAATAGTTATGTTGAATTAGTCTGTTTTTAATTGTTTCTAAAGTTTTATCACAAATTGAGAATCCTAATGACGCTGTGGGAATAATATTGTACTAATGTCAAACCAAAATCTTTATTTTAGCCCTCTCATCTAAGGGCAACTTATTGCATCTTTCTATAATCTGGTACTTGGAGATTTCAAACTATTATATTACAAGTTTTTGTATAAACAAAATGTGTCACATTGAGAATAATTAGCTCTTTAAGATCTTATGTGCTTATACAAACGTACAGTATACATAATGCGGCCTAAACCAATAAATGTAACCTAATGCAGTTGCTTATACTTCGCTCTCCGGCGCAAGCGCAGCGAGCAACCACACAAGTTTTCCCAAGCAGATTTTTATTTTGAAGCGCAGCGGCCGTGTCAACAGCGTTCAGCAATGAGGGCGAACCGCTCACGGACACGATCAGCCATGCCTCCCTGTCTCCTCCATTTGTCTCCTACAGTGCAGGTTTCAGGCGTGTGGCATCGCCCTGGTGATGTCACGAGGTGCGTTACACCTTCCTGGTATAATCACAGCTTTATTGTTTAGGATAGAGCTGAATACTTAAGGCTTCGAATTATTGTTCTTCCTATTAAAAAAAAAACTAGATTATAATCCCACAAATTAATATCAATCCTTGTTTCTATCATTACTATTTAAGGCTTTGATGAAGTGATTATTTAATCTGAAAAATATAAAAACATGCAAAAGGTGACACATTGTGTGCTCATTTGCATGTCATGTCCCAAATCCCTGCTGCAGTGGAAGTACTGTATGCTTGGTGATAATGTTGAAAGGCGGGGTTGCAGACCTATCTAAGACATGTGAATTGCTCACAAGTGATAATTCTTTATTGGCTATATGCTAACGTGTGGAAGTTTTGTGTTGCCTATTCACACCACCATAACTAAAGTGTGTGTATTGTATTGTATGTCTTTATTTATATAGCGCCATTAGTGTCATCGCGCTTCACGTAGTAATACATGTGGTAATCAAATAAATAACAGATCATGGGATAAGCTTTAGACATAAAGTAACATTTCGGAGAGGAGTCCCTGCCCCGAGGAGCTTACAGTCTAATTGGTAGGTAGGGAGAAGTACGGACAGTAGGAGGGAGTTGGTCGGTAAGTGCGTCTGCAGGGAGGCCAAGCATTAGTATGTTCGTGTTTAGATATCCACAGGTTCTTCATTGCTTGTGTGGTAATAAAGATGTGTGTGTATAAAGATATTACAGTAGTACACACACACACACACACACACACAACATCACAACCCACATATATATTTATATATATATATATTTACTATATGTTACACTGGATTTACACAGCTGATTATCCTTATAAAGCTTCCTAAGGCGCTACGTCCAATTTTTTTATTATTATATATATATATTATATATTATAGTATATATATATATATATTATACATACACACACTATATTATACACACTCATATATATATATATATATATATATATATAGTATATATATATATATATAGATATATATATGTAGGGTATCATACCGTGTTTAGCCGAGCTTCAATAATCAAATAATCTCGCCAGAAGAAAGATCAGTGTATCTCGAAAGCTCGACACAAATAAAAGCATTTCGTTAGCCCAGAACGGTACCGTCTATTTTTTTTTTGATTTTATATATACACACACACACACACACCCTCCCCCCATATATATATATATATAGGGGGGAGGGTGTGTGTGTGTGTGGTGTATATATATATATAAAAAAAAACATAAACTGACGATACAGTTTCTGTGGCTAACGAAATGCGTTTATTTGTGGCGAGCTTTCGAGATACACTGATCTCTTCTTCGGCGCTGATTATTTTGATTATTATTGTGAATGATTTGATCATTTGAAGCTCGGCTAACACGGTACTGATACCTCTACATATATATATATATATATATATATATATATATATATATTGTGTGTGTGTGGTGTGTGTGTGTGGTGTGGTGTGTGTGTGTGTGTGTGTGTGTGGTGTGTGTGTGTGTGTAGTACTATATCAAAATTAAAATTGGAGTAGCGCCTTAGGAAGCTTGATGAGGAAAATCAGCTGTGTAATCAGATAGAGTTAACAAGGCTATTGACCAAAGAATCCCCAAAAGGGCGAATTAGTGATAAAAACAACTGGAATCTATAGCAAAAATAATAAACATGAAACATAAAAATAAAAATAAAAAACCAGATGTCGTTGAAATTCCCAAAAAATGTACTACGTCCACTGGAGTTTGCTGCCCGTATAAGGATCACCAAATCCCAAGGATATCTGCAGAAAAAGAAAGAAAAAAACAGCGGCACTCTCTAGTGTGATAAAGTATAAAACAGTATTTATGGGATTGTAAAATATAAAAAAAGCGCACTCACAAACAGAGTACAAATAATAGCATATTTATGAGATATACTCATTTCCTTGAAGTTGTTAAAGGGAATGTATCAGCCTGTCCCGTTGGTGCCACCTCTGGTGTATCCGTTGGTTCAGCAAGGTGCACTGGAGCCACCGCAGCCAGATGATGTAATAATCAGCAACACGGTCAGAGACTCCCTCCAGATACACCTCCCACAGCTCTCACTGCTCACCTGCAGGCAACTGCAAAACCGGAAGCGACAGCAGTCCCAAGCAAAATAGCAACAGCTCCAAGGTACTCTCTCCGTTCGTGCAGTAATGTCAGCCACAAACTCGCCTCTTTGGGAAACGCCCTACGCGTTTCGTCACTAAGGACTTCGTCAGGGGTCAATAATTGCAATTATTCACTGTGCTAGAGGTCGAGCTGCTTCCTGAGGATAGAGAGGGGGACTCTGTCCCAAGTGATACCAATGGGGGTGCTAGACCTAAGGCACATAAGGATCAACAGAGATCTTTACATTTTTTAGACGTAACTCCACGACAGGAGAAATCATTGAGAGACAAAGAGAAGGAGAAACACTATCCCCTTTGGCGGGGGGCCTCAAACAACCCAGTCCATCTAGGAAAAAGAGGGGCAGAGGAGTTAGAGGGGCCAGAGTCGTCCAGAGAAAAAAGGAGGTCAGAGGAGTGTTAACCTTTCCAGAGAGTAGTGGAATATTTAATCTGTCAAACTTTCAGTTATCTTTATATCAATAACTGCTTCTGGAGAGGGGACTCTCCTTTGCACCCAATACAGGTCCTAGTGCCTTCCAATTATTTGTGGACCTTAATAGCTTTATTAGAAAGATCACTCTAAAACGTTATTTTAATATTCAGGAGAAAAATAGAGTACAAGCGAGGTCCACTTTTATTACTAGTACACAGGAAGATATCTGTACAGAGGCCCTTGTGGACTTGCTGACGGAGTCGGAGGCATTGCCGGGGTCATTTAACAATTCTATTGATAATTTTGATTTTACTTTACATTCTACATAATTGTCAGATGTTGGTCAGGAGGGGGAATTATCGGTTATGCATTCCCCCTTCAGACCAAAATCGCTTTTCTTCCCTTATCAATCAAAGGGAGGATTTATTGACCAAAATCGCTTTTCTTCCCTTATCAATCAAAGGGAGGATTTATTGATGCATTTTACAATCTGGTATTAAGAGATTTTGAGTCACTGTGTACTAAACTTTATAGATTTAATTCCAATCTGTCTAAAGGTGAACTGGATGCACTCAATGCTCTTAAGAACAATAGGGACATCATCATCAGACAAGCCGACAAGGGTGGGGCCATAGTTATCCAGGATAGATCGGTATATCTGAGTGAGGCCTTTCGACTACTGGGTGACTCTGCCTCCTATTCTTCGTTGTCGGCCGATCCCACTACATTATTTCTTTGTGAATTGAAATCACATTTAACACAAGCCTTGGATAATGGTATACTCACTAAATTAGAATTTAAATTTCTGTATTCCGATCAGTAAATTAAAACCGGTTGATGCAGCTGCCAATGCCACACCTGTGGGCCGGTCTGGCAACCATGGGTGTGGTAGAGGCCACTGCATCACATGTAAACATCTAACTTCTACATCGGAGTTTGTCTCCCTTCGAAAAGGTGGGAAATATGAGGTTAGGGGCAGTATTAATTGCCTTAGCATTTATATAGTCTACCTATTACAATTTGGTTGCGGCCAGCAATATGTTGGTCGCACCACTCGATCCCTCAGTACCCGCTTCCTCGAGCATAGGAGGAATGTGATACATGGTCTCAGTACCCATAATCTTTCACGACATTTTAAATGCTACCATAATAGGAATCCATATTCCTTACTAGTTATGGGTATTGAACACATTCCTGCCTCTGTTAGAGGGGGGAGGGGTAGATACAAAACGTTGTGTCGAAGGGAAACATATTGGATCCACCAGTTGGGTACCCTAACCCCTGGTGGACTCAATGAATGTTTGGACACTAGTACATTGGTGTAATCCACAGCTTTGGTATCATTGACTCTGCTTTCCCCATTCCTCTGTCTTACCAGTTTGCTTTCCCTCTTCCCCCCCCCCCCCCCCCCCCCCGTCACAGTTCTTCCTTTTCCTATTCCCTCTCCTTTCCCCATCCTCATTCCCTATTCCCTATCTCTTTCCCCTATCTTGTCCTACCCCCCCTTCTTCCCTTCCTCCCCTCGCTCTCTTTTCCCTTCCCCTCCCCCCTTCCCTTTCCCCTTTCCTTTCCCCTTTCCTTCCCCCCCTTTCCCTCTTTCTTACCTTTCTTTCCCTTTCACCTCCCCCCTCTTTCCCGTCCCTATTTCTTCCCACCATTTTTATGTATTTTCCTCCCCTCACCACTCCTTTTTTAGTCCTATAATATATAGAGTTTTTATAGAGTTTTAGCCTTGAAGTCTACATTTTGATTGAGTGAATCACATTGAAATCATATGGGTAAAAAATATCCCCCCTTCATCATAGTTGGGGTATAAGAATTTATATTATTGCTATTTGAATAAGCATTTTTTTATATGCTTCCTCATGTGATTATTGATTTGGTCATTTCTCCTCTATATACATAATTATATATGTATATATTTCACTGTATATTTAATGGAGTTGAATTGTGAATTTATTTTTATGGAATAATGAGTGACCTGGGTTATGTGTATTAATATATACATATGGACATATATTTATTATTTAATATATAGTTTTTAATGTGATTTTTTGATTGTAAATATTATAATTGAGAGTCCTTCATTGTTTGTGTATTGTGTATGTATGTAGGACATGATTTTATGTGTGCATTTGCATGCACGAGCACACACATATGTTAAGTATTTTGATTGTTGTGTGTTGTAATCATTATTATTATAATTTGTTATTATTTATCATTCATCATCTTACATTTCTATTTTTGTTTGTGATTTAGTTTCGTTTATATGATATATGATTTTTATTATCAAATACCTGCGGTTTATATGCCTATTAATATATTGTATTTTGTGCAGCATTGGTTTTTTCATGTACAGGGATGGTTACGGGCGTTTCTATTGGCTAATCACCGGTGTCTTAGCTTTTCTGTATAGGCACTGACGATTGGCCTCTGGTCGCTCCTTTGACCACTCCCCTCTATGTAGGTGTGCCTATAAAAACCGAGCCCTCCACCATGTTGGTATTCCCTTTGAAAAAGTCACTGTTGTGACGAAACGCGTCAGGATACGTCACCATGACACTACGTCATCACGCAGTGCACGCTTTACGGCCGGAGAGCGCATGGAGCTGATCTGAGGCTGACCACTTTAAAACGCATTATAAGCAAAGAGAGAGTGTTTTCAATCATCCAAATTACTGGAGGTGAACCGGATGGGATATCGATCCACTGATGTGTTCCAGGACGGTGTTGCCCTGTTGGTGGTGATTACTGTATATCACAAACTGCTTTTAATTCTTGTACTTTTGTGACTGTCCTTAATCCCCTTGTCCTCTTTTTTAACATTAAATTAACTTTTTTACACTATGGGACGTGCGCTCTCTGTTCTTCTCTGTCTCTCTCTCTCTCTCTCTATATATATATATATATATATATACTGTGTGTATGTATGTGTATATATATATATATATATATATATATATATATATATATATATTTATTTATCAAAATATTTTACCAGGAAGTAATACATTGAGAGTTACCTCTCATTTTCAAGTATGTCCTGGGCACAGAGTAAAACAAATAATACATGGTTACAAGTACAGTTACATAAATGAGCAGGGTGTACATTATACACAAGACATTGCGTGCACAGTTAAAGAAAATATATATTATGGGCTTATGAAACAGTTACAGACCAGATTAAAATGTGTGTGTGTGTGTATTATATTACTAATATACTACATATCCATATATACTATAATTATTTATATTAGATCTCACTGTGTGGTTGTGTATATATATTAATAGTGTGTGTTATATAATATATATATTGTATATATTATATATCTATATTATTATTGTGTGTGTGTGTGTATTCTCTAATATCTCTATAGATATTATAACTTATACTCTATCTCCTGTGTGTGTGTTTCCTGTCTATATTCTATATATTATATCTATATATTCATATACTAATATATCCTTGGTAGACTGATACCTATCTCCTACCTATATATCGCTCTATAACTATATATATATATATATGGAGCCTATATATTGTCTATATAGGCAAAATCAATGTTTTTGATAATAAATCTCTATTATCATGCTATTGTTATTTTATATCCATCTATATATTTTGATATTTAATGGATTTCCTGTCTTTTACAAATGGTTATATTTATAACCACTGCCCCTTTTAAGAGTTCACATTAAACAGAGCCAGGTAGAACAGTGCCAGTTAGGGCTACCCAAGCTCTGCCTGACGAAGTAGCCAGGCGCTACAAGCCGCGTAGGGAGGCTTGTGTTTGATTACATCCTGAACCTCTAATGCAGAGCTTTCCAAACTTTTCATGTTGGTGACACACTTTTTAGACATGCATCGTTTTGCGACACAGTAAATCTATTTTACTAGCAAACCGGAGGTTAAACTAACCCATTATAAGAGATACGGACACATACATAAATTGTAATAACATATCTTATGAAAACCTTTCATTTATATATTTAAAAATATATGATTTGTAAGATAACATACATTTCCAAAATTGTTTTCATTTATGAGTGACACAGAGAGAGAGGGTGAGAGAGAGCGAGAGCGAGAGAGAGAGGCTGGGTGACTGACTGGATTGGTGTCTGTATTCATACACACATACACACACACACACACACTCGCACACTATTACACACAAACGGGGATCGGTAACACAGGGGGCCAAATCGGACTGGGGGGGGGTGGGCATGGAGCTGTACTTACCTTACTCGCTCCATGCAGGAAAAGGCGCCTCCTCAATGTGCAGCTCGGATAGAGATTGGCTGCGCGCTAACCAGTCAGGTGGGGGGATTTTTATTTCTTTCTTTTCCCCCAGCACGCGCATGTCACCCTGGGGTGACCAGTTTTGTCTAGGGGATGGCGCACGGCCCAGCAAACCCCCTGTTGGTGGCCCTAACCGCCCACGCCCCCCCCTAAATAATCATGCACCCCCCAGTTTCCGCACCGCTCAGAGGTTTCTTGTTACGTTCGCGTGACACACCTACACACTGCAGCCGACACACTAACGTGTCACGACACACAGTTTGGAAAGCTCTGCTCTAATGTTATGGAAAGCCTGGTTTCCATGCATCCAGGGCACAAGCGGTGATCGCAGACACAGGAGATGCTGAAAATGATAGGGAAAAAAATGCCTTGACCCGTGAGCCTACTAACCAGAGTGTTTTAAGGTTATGCTTATATTCATCTTATGCGAGTGATTGCGATACTTACCCTCTATATATTTTTCATTGTGAAATAAAACGTGCTTCACTATTGGATCCTGTGAGCTTATTCCCTTTTGTCATTTTTTACGGAAAATGAGTCATGCCATTAATGTAATATTTTGGATGTAGTAATTTATTCTGGAGCACCTCTTTGTATGAGGTGTCACTGCTTAGATTACAACACTTTTCAATCACGATCCCACTCCCGCCTCCCAACACTGTACATATTTGTGTGGTGTAATGCATTCCTCTGTGCATTGTATGTAATGTGATGGTGTATAAAAATGCAATCAGTTCAACATAAAACATCACATTGATTTATTATTTATTTAAAAACAGCTTTTCAACACAATTTTTTTTTATATCTTCCTTAGGTATATCTACACATTGTATCTGATGAGTGATAGTTATCTAGGCATGGACCAGCAGTACGACATGTATCTAAACATTATTCCAGCCAGCATCTCAGCCCAGGTCAACTCTGAGGTCTCTGGTGCCTTAGATGACCTGGCAGTGAAGTAACCTGACCTTTTCAATGCTACTGGAAGAGCTGTTTGTAAAGACAGCTGTTAAGTCATTCTGGACTGCAAGGGATCTGATGCTTTCCTCAGAGGAATCAACTTTCAACCTCAACACACTTGGGAATTTGAATGGGTTCACTGGATCCGCTGTACAAGTATTGTCACACAGGCCTTACAGAATGTTGCCTTTTGTAATTAATATGTGTAAACCATTTGTGCATTGCTAGGTCATATCACAGCAAAATGAAAAATATACTCTGTACTTCCTTGCACAAATGACAAAATTATATTTTTGGGATCAAACAAGAAAATATAGGATTAACCTCAGTTGATGTTTATTAATGCCGGATCAATAGGCACTTAGTGTAATTCTGTTTACGTACATATTTTTGATTTTGTTGTTGTAGGAAGTAAAAGTAATGTATGATTTTAGGATCGTTATATAAAATGAAGTCTGGATAGTGTGCTGAGAACATCTGTTCTGCAGCAACCAGAATTACATTTGAAATTTTACGTTTTGAAAGACTATTATTACAAATAAAATGAAAATCTCCTATTTATGTTTACATGTGAGAATTGAATGATGATATCCAATGGGAATATGTCTCATACAAATACTTCTTTCTCAGTCATGTCAAATTCTACACATTTATGCTTGTCAGTTGAGTTACAGTGAAATGCTCTGGACAATAAAACATCTATTAATTTGCAGTGCATTATTTTCTGGGTATGCTGGCTTAAATAGTACTGATCAACCTTTGTTTAGTTTTGTTAACATTGTCAAGATAGGTAACATTGTATTTGATTAACCTTAATACCTGTTAAAAAGGTCTGGAAGTCCAACTCTCTGCAGTTGTGGTGAAGTCACCTGCTCTAGCAACAAGCTAAAGCTTGTCATTAAGACCATAATGACACACCACAGTTAATGCTTGATGTGTGTAAATGCATCAGGAACGTAAAGCCACTACAGCATGTATGTGTAACACTTTCATCACTGGGACATATACATTGCATATTCAAATTATTTACATTGGCCTATTTCACAGGTATTATATTGAGGAGGGTTTGGGGAGGTATAGAAGTCAATGAATCGTTCCCTCTCCAGCAAAAGCCCCATATTATAGTCTAGTACTAAACTGCAAATTCATGGTTGAAAAGTGTGATTTTGGGAAATAAATGATCTCTTTAAAGCTGCAGAACAAGCTGTAATGCATTTTTTTTATTACTGGTTTGAAGCAGGGGGTCTCCAGATCTGAACTGTGTTAATTTCAGTTCCGGGGACCCCCTGCTTCCAGAGTTACCTCCATAGGGAGTGCAGGTATCTCTGTACAGTGTAAATGGCCCAGTCACTCTGGCCAATAGGAAGCTGCAATGGATGACGGCTTCCTATTGGCCAGCGTGACGCGAGGCATTTAAAACCGCCATTGTTAGGCACACAATTCCCTGGCTGCACAGATACTGGCACCCCCTAGCGAGGTAAGTGTCTCTGGAAGTAGTGGACCCCCGTATCTGACAATAACACAGTTATGCTTCAGAAACGACCTGCTTAAATCCTGTAATAAAATTAACGTTTTAACACAATGCAGCCTGTTCTGCTATTTCAAGATTCAGCAAAATATTTAACCAGAAAAAAATATTTATTTATTTTGGTGGGGGAGGAGAGATCTGTACAACTGTTACAACTGCATTTTGGATAATGTTGCTCATCTCATCATTTAGCACATTTTGGCCTTTGTTTAGCCATGTCTGTATTCTGTAAATACAGAACATGCACAGGGACAAGAGTAATATGCATTAACCTGCCTGGTTTAATCCTAAAATTATAATTTATTAAAAAGGAAACATTCTCACAACACATGCAACCATGTGTCAAAATGCATCAGCATACATCCATCAGCGCCATTTTAGTATTTCACAATGTAACACATCAGATCATGTGTCCATAGGAATATAATAAAGCTTGTATAGTATATCATATGCCTCCTACACCACACAGGGCCATATATGGTGTTAAACTAGAAGTATACTTAAGCCCCATCCAAATGATTCAATTGAGTGGGCCATAATGTTCCGTATGGTTTACCAGTGCTCAGTAAATATGGCCCATAACGGCAGTTGCATGGGTCATCTGTAGCTTGCATAGTTAGTTCAGAATCAAATAAGTTGATACGTTTGGCTGGATGGTTCAATAATATTGATTTAAATTCTCTAGAAGTTTTGGATCCAAAAATAAATGCCAAACAGCACTTCTGCGTGTTTATTGTATTTTTGTAAAGAGTACATTGTTTTTAATCCCCAAAACTACCACATTGTACACTGGTGAACTGAAAGCTATTCTTCACATATATACAGTCAGTCCTCGGTTATCCGACACAATGCGTTACTCAAAATGGCGTTGGATAGCGATACGTAAAGCGAAACACGTTTTCCCATTGGAACACTGTTTAAATGAAAGGTTCCGTTCCTGAAGGCATTTTTAATGCAAAAATACACAAAATATTTTAAGCAGACAATAAGATATGCAGCACACACATAAATTATATCGTGCATATACTGTATTATATATATAATATAACATAATATATAACATAAAAATATAATATATAGTATAATATATATATTATATACACATAAACAACTTTGCAAAGCGTTGTAAGAGCATTGGATAAGCCGTTTTGGCGTTGTAAAAATGAACATAGGTATGCATTGCATAGCGTTGGATAAGCCATTCGTTGTAAAATGAGGCGTTGTAAAATGCGGACTGCCTGTAATAGTAAGGAAAAGGGAGAAGTGCACGCTCCATAGTGCAATAAATGTAATCAATGGGTAAGATATGTAAAGGTGTCAATGCCCACTCACAAGAAATCAGACCACAAAGAGCAGTTTAGTACAACAGTGCTGGTTACCACATCAGATGTTAGCTGTGTGAAACTCCAGTCTCGAGCTGCAAGATGTCATCAGAGAAATCCTCTCAAATGTTACTCCCACCGAAGCTCCAGTTCGTGACAGATGCGAAGAGGAAGGAGGGAGAGAGGGTGATGGATGGTAACAGCCCCATACTAGTGCTCTCCCTGCTCAATGTGGAGGAACAATGAGAGTTCAAACCGTTCAAAGACTCCGCGCGCCACGGTGGCATCACTGTGTGACAGATTGTTGGGTCTCAGCATTCCAACATGATGACGTATTAAACAGGATAGCCCTACGTGGTTCATCACTCCTACAAATGTGACTTCATCATGGGTTGTCCTTGAGTGCTATATATGGCACTTATATACCCACTTGTTGCCTGTTAGCAAATTATTTAATTATCTGACTTGATTGTATTACTCAGACTACAAAGGGGAAAAAAACAAATGTCAATATAACAAAATTAAATAAAAAATACATGCATGTACCCATAATTGGCAAACAAGCAATTACATTTATTGAGTAAAATCTAAAAATATGTCTGTATGTTGCAAGAGTCTTAGGTGGGATAAATAAACATGATATAATCCTATATTAATAAATAATGGGTTAAACTTTAGAATGCAATACATATATTTAACTATTAGAAATGTATACAATATAAAAAGTCTAAAAAAAGACTGATCATAGAACCAAGAAACTAAACTATATTCCGAAGCATAACAAATATGTACAGATTTAATTATAAATTGTATAAAAAGGTTCAAAGAGGAGAAATGTATAAATAAAACTCCCACTATACATGATTACTAAATCTCAAAAGTATAATATACATATACCGATGAATACTAGGGAAACAAAGATGGCCATATAGGAGAACCAAAACCAGAAAATTAGACTATAAAAGTATCTTGTATAATCACACAAACAAATACAAATGGCACCCAAGAGGCTAACCCACAATAGTGCTAGTATCGATACATTGATTTAACCCTTCAGGTGCCAGTGTATTAAGTCTAAAAATCCAATAGGTTTCATGCAACACAAGGATCAGAACCTATCTCCCCCTAAGATTGTGGAAGGGATGTACTCGAGTCCTATGAAACTCTTGATTTTAAAGGTTTGCGCATAAGATGTTGATTGAAATTCTCTCTAGTTGTTACCAATGTGTTTGCAGGTAATACATCTACAGTAGTGGGAAAAAGAAAGTACACCCTCTTTGAATTCTATGGTTTTACATATCAGGACATAACAATCATCTATTCCTTAGCAGGTCTAAAAATTAAGTAAATACAACCTCAGATGAACAACACATGACATATTACACTGTCATGATTTACTTAACAAAAATAAAGCCAACATGGAGAAGCTATGTGTGAAACACTAAGTACACCTTATGATTCAATAGCTTGTAGAACCACCTTTAGCAGCAATAACTTGAATTATCGTTTTCTGTATGACTGTTTCAGTCTCTCACATCGTTGTGGAGGTGGAGTCGTTCTTTTCCCTTAGTTTAATAGGAGACAATATGTTTTTGAGTATATAGAGTAGTGGGTGCTCCAATAGTCCCGGAAATATATTCAATAAATCTCCATCAAAATATCATGGAATAATGGCTTTTTTCTTTTTAGGACTGGGTGTACTACTAGGTGAGTAACAATAGTCTTAAGTTTCTTAGGCCTCCTGAAGGTAACAAAAAAATGATGTTCTCACTTCGCCGCACCTCATTGGAGACAATATGTACAACAAAAGTCCAAAGAACTCGCCACAATTTGTAGTAAATCTTGTCATCAATCTTCAATGGTCTTCATTATATCTTACCCATTCCTAGAGCCAAATAAATTCCTTGAAGGCGTCTCCAGCTGCAGGTATGGATCAACACAGCAGAGAAAATGTATCATGCACGTTTGTGTGAAACACATAAGAGGGTTCACACCTCCTTTTTGTAATGTTGGTTTGGCAATACATGTTTCATTTTTATACCCTGTTTCCCTACTTCTCTGGACAGTGGGCTGCTTTGTGCGTTTTTTTGCATTTTCTCTGCCAATATGTTTTTACAGTTTTTCGTTCTTTTGTAAACTACTGATGGAACATTTTTAATATGTTCGGTTGAACCTTTCCGGTAGATCATCTCCCTCCGGATGGTAAGGAGTAGTTTGGGACTTGTCGATATTTAATAGCTTGGATGAGCTTACATTCAAAGTCCCTCCCTTGTTCCGAGTGCAGGCGACTTGGTAGCCCGTAGTGTACGAAGTACCGTTCCCATAAGATTTTAGCCACCATAATGGCCTTCTGGTATTTGGTGGGCAAGGCTTGGGCGTAGCCATCCATGATCACAAGTACATTCCCAATGCCCCTCGAATCTGGCTCTTTACATAGGAAGTCCATGCATACGAGGTCTAGAGGGCCCGAGCTCTTCAGATGGGCCATTGGAGCAGCTCTGGTAGGCAATGTCTTCCGCTGTATACACCGTGAGCATCAGCGGCAATGGTGTTCTACCAACTCTCTCATCCTAGTCCAGAAGAACCGGTCTCGTAATAGGCCGAAGGTCTTGTCTACTCCGAGATGCCCATGGTCATCGTGAAGCGATCGTTGGACCATATGCTGTAGGTACCTGGGTAGAACTAGCTGCCTTCTATCCGGGTGGTTATGGTATGGAACCACCAGATAGAGTAGACCCATGTCAATCTCGAACTTGTCCCATTCGCGCATTATTACAGCGACCGTGTTGGTGGGAGCATGTTTCACCAATGAGGGCTTGTCTTGCTGAATGGCCTGGTGGATAGCTCCAGCCACAGGATCCCGTATCTGATACAGTACCAGTTCTTTCAAGGTGATGATTTTGTCTGGGGTGATATTCATGCCATCTGGGTGGCAATAGGCGGCAGAGAAGACCTTGGATTGGCATCCCAGGGAGTCAGCAACCCTCAACTCGGAGAACGCCACTTTGTCCTCCAATATGGCAGCAGTTGAGCTCTTTTTGAGGCCTACGAACGCCTTTTCTCAGGCGGACGTCCATTTGTCTTCAAAGGGTAGCCGCGCGGATGTGTACTTCTAGCGAGAGTCCTCGGGGTAGATTTTGAGAAGGTTATTGAGGATATTGTCCTTGCTAGAGTACCCTTCCATGAAGCGGCGATAGTACCTGCAGAATCCTAAGGAGGAGCACAGCTCCATTACGTTTTCTTGTCTCGGCCAGTTCACCACGGCTTTGACATTTGTGGGGTCGGTATCTATTCCATCTGCGGACAATATATGTCACACGTGGGTCACTGATGTGTGACAGAACGGGCATTTGTCCAGGGACAATATCAAGCCTTCTTTGCTCAATCGATCTAGCACTTTCAACAGACGTTCCTCGTGCTCTTCCAGAGTCTTGCCGAAGACGATGATATCGTCCAGGTAGACTAAGCATTTCCGGGGTTCATATCTCCGATGGTCTTTTCCATCAACCGTTGGAATGTTGCCGGGGCACAGCAAATGCCTTGGGGCATGCGGGTGAATTGATTGAACCCGAGGGGGCAGACAAATGCTGTCTTCTCTTGATCTTAGGCGCACATAGATACCTGATAGTACGCAGATCTCAGGTCCAGCACGCTGAACCACTGCCATCCCGACAGTGCGTTGAGGCTCTCTTCGATCCGTGGCAAAGTGTACTGATCTGGTATGGTACGGTTGTTCAGGGTCTGATCGTCCACTCACAAGCAGACCAACCCATTATTTTTACGTACCACCACAATCGGGGACACATAGGGGCTACGGGATTCCGTAACAATGCCCGCCATCTCCATTCCTTGTAGGACGTCCTCTACGTCTCTGGGAGCAATGCACCGGGAACGCTCCCGGAATGGCGTGGTGTCATTCAGCCGGATCGTGTGCTGGGCGTTTTGGCTGCAGCCCACATCTATCTCGCTGGTGGAGAACACTTCCCGGCATTCCTCAAACTTGGCGCTTAGGCGTTCCTTCCATTCGGCCGACAGGATCCATTCCCCGAAATCAAACGGCAGCCCGACCAGCTGATCTTGCACAGTGGTGGCGTTCACTTGAGCCATCGTCTCGACAGGAGTAACTGGGCATATTCTGCCCAGTCTTTGACCTTGGTCGAATGGCATGGTGTAAAAGGAGATGTTCTGGATGAACACTTTAATTTTCATCGTAATTGAGGGCTTCCACTCTCGTACCACTAGCACAATTTTGTACCCTCTCTGGATATCTTCTTCGGGCGTACTTTCCAGAGAGAAGTAATTAATGGTCAGCCTCATCACGACCCGGATAGCAGCACACTGCATGCATGCACTTAACTCCCCCTGGTGGAATCTCGGTCAACCCCATGTTATGATTAAATAGGTCACCATATCCTTCCTGGTCTGGGACCCTGCAGCACTCTTCCTTTAGTACTGGATGAATGCGTAGAGAAGACACTGGTAATTCACCAGCTTTTTGTAAATAAGCTTGGATCACCGCCCACACCACATCGGCATTGGTCCCCAAGATCATTGGGGAACTTGGATGTTCGTGGGGCTCTGGGCATATCAGAACCTCCACAACCATGGTGTGAGACTTGCTCAGCTGTGGTATATTTAGCCGTACTTTTATCACACCATCGATGGGGTAATCCTCATTGCTGAGACCCCACAACTTCATCTTTTCTGCCGACTGCAGGGGCAGGTGCTTAAGATGTTGGTCGGTATATGATGGTCCCTTGTGACCCGTTATCCAGCAAAGTCGATGAGTAGATACCTTCCACAAGGATCCTTATAATAGCGCCCGGTCCCACGTGACTGCAGGTGTCAGCTGGGGATGCTTCATCGGGGCTAGGCGCTGGGGCACTCTCCAATGCCATGGAGGGTGTTTCTGTTGGTTGCACCTTGCAGGTCATGACCTTAAGATTGGATTTCTTGGTCTTCGGACAGTCCCGAGAGAAGTGACCCTCCTGTCCACAGTTGTAGCAGACTGTGTTTTGGCTTGCACCAGTCCTGGAGGTAGGAGTCTCTCTCCGGTTCATCTTGGGTTCAGAGGCAGGCGCCCTCCAAGGGGAGTGGTCCTCAGCACTTTCTGCCTCCGCCTTCGGGGCCGATGCCCCTTTTGACTCGTCCTTGCAGTGCTCCTTAGGTTTCTTGGGTGTGTGCAGCCGGGCGTGTGGCTCGTGTATCTTCACTTTGCTCAATAGTCCTGTGAACATAGGCGGACCACGCCGGAGCATGTTGCCTATAGGGTGAGTTGGGCTCAATCCTTGCAGGAACTGCTTTTGTCGAGCTTCATCCACGCCGGAGAACGGGATGAGTTTTTGTGTGAGTAGCTGCCACAACACCAATTGTATGCGGTGAATGAATGCTGACAGCTCCTCACCCTATTCTGGCGAAGGGCATAGTACTTAGCCCAGAGCTCACTCTCGTCATCCTCCAGACCGTAGGCCTTGTGTTGGAAATCTACCAGCACCCGAGCCGTCACATCCATATTTTCCTCCCGGTGCATGCTCACTATTGTGGAGGCGGGGAGTCGCAGGCACTCCATGATCCGCTGCCGCTTCACTACCTTGGTGCAGGACCATTCTTTCAGCACCTTTAGGGTGTGTTCTCGCTAGGCCACAATCCCTTCTCCCACTGGAGTGGGTGTTACCTCGGAGAAAGCCTTGAGCTTCCTATAGTTCTGGGACTGGTAGGACAGTGTTAGAGCTTCTAACAATTGAGGTAGAGTTACTCCCAGGTTGCAGTTTCCTGGAGACAGGTGACTGTAATAGGCTGGTCTCTGACTGGGAGCTTGCACAGTGCTGTTCTCATACTGGCTGGGGGTAGGTGTCTCTGGTATAACATTTGGGGTGAAGGTTATCCTGGGTATGGGTAATTCAGCCTTGGTTGGGGTGCTTGATGCCAGGGCTGTGGCCCTCCATTCCCCGGGGGTGTTTGGGGAGGTGGATGCTTTGGCCTGATAGGGGACCTCTGAGGAGAGTCCCGGGGTGGACGTTACCCTGGGCACTGGTAACTCAGGGTATATGAGGGGGCAGTCTGTGGGTGGGGCCTCTGGTAGATGTAGAGCCTGAGGAGCATCTAACGGGCATATTTCTTGGCGGTCAGTAGTATAGTACTCCAATTTAATGTGGGATCATATTCTCAGCCTCTAACCCATGCGTTGGCTAAACCTGGGAGTCGTCTTATGTGTTCCCGGACCTCCCACTGGGGCGTGAGGGCGGGAACATTTCCCACTGCTACCACGTGGCGGGGAAGCTCTTGTACTTTCAAGGCGCAGATGTGGTCCTCCGGCTTGGACAGAGAAAACATGGTGTGGATTGGTTTTTTCTAATTTAGCTGCTGAGTCGAGCACCCCAGGTCTGAATCTCAGCAGCGCCTCCAAATGTAGCTCCCTTTCCCCCGTGTCTAGGATGACTACGTGCAGTGCTTTACCTGGAGACCTGATCTTCCACTGCAGGGACCCTGGGGTGTACTTAATGTATATGCTAACAGCGCCTCCACCTGAGAAGGATCCTCACACAGTTGGATAGCCCCTCTCAAGACAATATACCCAATAATATACTCCAGAGTATGGTATAACAATATTTAATGGACACGTACTTATAACACAGCGAATGCAATGCAACACACACCATACATATGTGTATTGTATTGTATGTCTTTATATAGCGCCATTAATGTACATAGCGCTTCACAGTAGTAATACATGTGGTAATCAAATAAATAACAGAGCATGGGAATAAGTGCTTTAGACATAAAAGTAACATTAAGGAAGAGGAGTCCCTGCCCCGAGTAGCTTACAGTCTAATTGGTAGGTAGGGAGAACGTACAGAGACAGTATGAGGGAGTTCTGGTAAGTGTGTCTGCAGGGGGCCAAGCTTTATGTATCATGTGTTCAGAATATCCACAGTGCTATTCATATGCTTCTTTAAGCAAGTGTGTCTTAAGGTGGGTCTTGAAGGTGGATAGAGAGGGTGCTAGTCGGGTACTGAGGGGAAGGGCATTCCAGAGATGTGGGGCAGTCAGTGAAAAGGGTTTAAGGCGGGAGAGGGCTTTAGATACAAAGGGGTAGAAAGAAGACATCCTTGAGAAGAACGCAAGAGTCTGGATGGTGCATAATGAGAAATTAGGGCTGAGATGTAAGGAGGGGCAGAAGAGTGTAAAGCTTTAAAAGTGAGGAGAAGAATGGAGTGTGAGATGCGGGATTTGATCGGAAGCCAGGAGAGGGATTTCATGAGAGGAGATGCTGAGACAGATCTATATACATTGGAAGGATGTTGATCCAGGGAGTAATCTGATTGCCAATTCTTGGAGTCAGGAAGGAATTTATTTTTCCCCTTATTAGATATCATTGGATGATGTCACTGGGGTTTTTTGTTTGCTTCCTCTGGATCAATATACTGTAAGTATAGATATAGGATAAAGTATCTGTTGTCTAAATTTAGCATAGGTTGAACTTGATTGACGCATGTCTTTTTTCAATTTAATCTACTATGTAATAGTAAGTGAAAAGGGATAACATTGGTGGCAATGTTTTATTAGTGTGAATCCTTTAAACATTTCTGGAAGACATACACACACGTACTAAATCAAGATGTACCATAAGAAACTTTATGGCTCATTCAAGGTAACATGACACTGGAATATGTCATGTCACAACCCCGCTTAGTATGTAAATATGTCCCATATTTTTTTTTTTAACAAAACGACGCCATTTACCTATCAACGTATACCAATATACATAAATACTTAGGTGTTTTAAAACCAGGTTCATGCATATTTGTCATAATAACCCTTCTTATTATACTTAATCATCTCTAAAATATAATTACGTAGAATGTAGCAAAAATGTAGTCCTCTCTTATATATTGTCTGTTATTAAGGCAGAGAAGACAAATGACCAGGTGAATCATATAGGTGATTACAGACATGCAACAGACACAGTCGCGTAGTTTAGACTACATGTTACTTTTTCATTGTTGTCCTATGTTACTGTATTTCACTTCATAAGCATTTTGCCACCTATCAGAGAGGTGTGCAGAGGTACATATAATGATGACCGATTTAGATGAAATGATATCTTGGCTTTATTGAGCCTGTTCCTTTATCCAGACAAAACATACAAAAACAACAAAATAACAAACCCCTATCCCTTTGTAAGGGCTAGCTTACTTCCCCAGACCCTATCTGAAGGACTGGAGAGATATTCCCATTACCAGCCTATCGCCCCAAAGTCTCAGTAAGTAGCTTAAGCAGGTGGCCCTCCATGTCAGTCTCTGGCATGTTCCTGGGTCCCCTGTGTCCAGGAAATATAGGTGTCTGGGTGATAGATCTCAGCACAGCCTTTGTGCTCGACAATGTCTGTGTGCAGGCTTCTCTGCTCTCCTTCTATCAGCCCAAATGTTAGCTAAGGGATTTCTCTCCTGTGTCTCATATGAGGTTTTTTTTACAGAGCTCTCATTAGTCCAGGTGGAGACTAATTAATTGAGTGACTGCAATTAACTATCTCTCTGCTGGATTCCTAGAGCTCTGAGGCTGCTTTATTTAAACAGGACTAAGTCCCTGTTACACCACCCGTAGCTAAAATAATGTGAGATTACTATGTTGCCTTCTGGTGTACATTTCTAACACATTTGAATATCTGACATACTTGCTGCATTAAATACTTTTACAATATTAGTTTGCATCCATCGTGAACTTCTGATACCAAGCAGGACAGAAAAAAACGGCAACGATGAGTTACATACTGTAGATACATAGATACATTGTTACATAGTAGATGAGGTTGGAATAAGGCATATATCCATCAAGTTCAACCTATGCTAAATTTAGATGACAGATACGTATCCTATATTTGTATTTACGTGTATTGGTCCAGAGGAAGGCAAGCAAAAAATCCCAGTGAAATATCATCCAATGTTATTTTCTTAAGGGGGGAAATAAATTCCTTCCTGACTCTTGGCAATGAAATTTCTCCCTGGCTCAACATCCTTCCTATGTTTACTTATGTGGTATATCCCTGTGTAGTTTTCCTTTCTAGAAAAAAAAATTACAACCTTTTTTTTGAAGAGATCTATTGTATCTGCCATCACAGACTCCATGGGTAATGAATTCCACATTTTCATTGCCCTTACTGTAAAGAACCCTTTCTGGTGAAATCGCCTTTCCTCCAACATTAAGGGATGACCCTGAGTCCTTTGTACTGCCCTTGGAATGAATAGTTATTTTGAAAAATTCTTATATTGCCCCTGAATATATTTATAAATAGTTATTATCCCCTCCTAGATGCCTCTTCTATATGTAAACCAATCTAAATGAGCCAGCCTCTCCTCATAAATCAGATTATCCATCGCCTTTATTAATTTCATGATTTGCTTCTGTATTTTGTTCCCAACACTTCCCAAGTAACACAATGGGGTACAGAATTGTCTCTGTGATGGATGAGAGGCAGTGACCACTTACCTGGATTGATAACTTTAGCTCAAGTTGCAAGGAAAGAAGCTATGAGAAGTGTAGTGAGTGCCGCTGGGTACATTTAAGTTTCAGAGTATTTGATATGTGTGACTTGCAGAGGCTCCCAGGAAGTAAAAGAAGAAAAAAAAAGCATTGCACAGCTTCAAGGAATCCTGTGAAATTCATCTTGTATTACGTAACAGGAAGACGTTTTACAAAACAGTGAAGACGTGGCACCAAGTCACATACTAAAATATATGAAGGTATACATACACGGATGGGTGCTCAAACTCAATGGTGAACTCCTACAGAAATAAAGCGAAAAGAGTAGCACTCCAAAGTAGGGATCAAGTGGTGAGTGTGTGTATTCAGCCAACGTTTCGGTCCAGCACAGCCAACCTTTCTTAAGGTACCCCTGAGAATATGATGAAAATGTACATTGAAGAGCAAATAAACACTTCAATATATGAACAAGTTAATAAACTAATCAAATTGAAAATGAATATCAAAAATAAGTGCCAGTGTTAAAAAAAACAAACAAAAAAAACAACAACAAATTCATAACTTATGAAGGACTGGTGCTGCTCATTCAAAGATGATTTTCCTCAAATCACTCATGGAGAAATACCAGCAGACGTCAGAGCACACACAGACTCATGAGATGTGATGTGGAATAAATAAAAACAGAAATATTGCAATACCAATACAGAAAAGTTATTTTGGGATTATAAATCGGACAGGTGGATATATCTCACTCACAATCTTACAGATGAAATCAAGCATGTTTAATAATTAGCAGGTCATGGGAAGCATTCTTTCAAATCAGATGTGTCTCCTTGATCCAATGTGGGATACTGTTAAAAAGAACAGAAAAGCCACATTATGTTATGCCATTTCTGATAAACACAAATAAAAATGAGAGACGTAAATGCACAAAACTGGTTTGAAAGCCCATTTGGACCACAAGCAGGGTAAGAAAGGAAAGACATGGCAGCATTCTTCTCACGGTCTCCTGATCCAGGTTCCCTCGGTGTAGCCGATGATGTCACTTCTGGGTTGTTAAGACCCCTGAGAATATGCCAGCATGTCTGGGATAGCACAGGTGTGTGCAGCCCTCCTCATTGGACCAAAATTGGAACACGTGGGCAGAGGCAGAACTAGAGCTGGACAGCTTTCCTGGGCATAGCCTAATAGGGGGCACAGAGATCCAGTTATTGAGAGCAGGGCCGTCGACAAGTAGGAATGCAGGGAAATCTGTCCCAAACCCAGCAGCGGAGGTCTGCCCCTTAGTTGGGCCCAGGAAGATCCCCCCTTAACCATAGGTAGGGCCCAGGGGGGATAAGACAGTAGAGGGGGGGAGAGAGTGAGAAAGGGGGGAGAAAGAAGGGGCAAAGAGGAAAAAAGGGAGAGAGGGTTCTATAAATTGAGGGAACGCAGATAGAACTTGCCCCAGGCACAAAAAAATCTTCATACCGCCTCTTCTCGTGGGGTAATAAAGGATCAATACGACCAAAGGTAAGATGCAGGCAATGAACAATTATTCTGCCCACAGGACCTGGAATTATCAGTTCAGCCCATGTTTTATCAATGTTCACATTTTCTGATTCTCCAGAAGAATGTGTAACCAGAGCTGAAGGGGAGTTATAAAATATTGATTTCAGAAACACTGCTGAAACTTTCTCAATACTTTGTGATCATTCTAGGTTATACAACAAAAGACAAAGATACCCAAATGCTACATCCAATGTGACAAAATACATAGTTAAATACTTAAATGTTTGTATTCTCATGAGTAAGGGTCATTTAGTTAAACACTTTGGCTAAAGCATTATAAGCCTGCGGCCACGTCACAGCATGACCACTATGCAGGTCCTAACACTACCTGTGGAAGACTGCTGTAACCCTATCAATACCTTGTGATCTTTCCAGGTTACTTAGAACCTTTTTGATTATTCATGAAAACATTTCATGATATATTTTTATATATATATTAAATATATTTGAAGACACCAAGATCAGCAGATACTTGGTCACCCTGGTCTAGGACATTTATTTGCGGCCTGTCCGCCTTGACCAAATGACGGCCAGTGCTTAGCCACTACTTACCCCTCTGGGATACTTCGCTGCCACACACTTCACCGCTAAAGTGACTAACCTTAGCCCTTACCCTAAAAACCCCTAATACAAACGCTACCCCTACCCTAATTACTTTATCCCCATTACCTAAAAACCATTACCCTAAGAATTGCTACCCTAATCACTAAAACCTCTTAAATTAACCCCCTATCCTAACCGCTCAAACCCCATATTAACCCACTAACCAGAAAAACTTACCTTAGATGCGGCCGGCGGGGGTGGATTCAGTGGCGGATCACCTGCAGCTAAATGCCGGCAGTCATTTGATCGTGCCGAAATGGCCACGACCAAATGTCCCATTCGGTGGTCGCCCTGTCAATGGCAACATGCTGCTCTAAAAGACATGAAAGGGCATTGGATGGGATTCCCCTGACGACCAACCTGTACATATAAAAGACACCACCCGTGCGTACAATGTATGAAGGTCAACTTCCCATAAATTACCTATATATTACGACTTCAATTATAAATCAATGTTTTTTAAATGCACCTATACACTTCATAACATGGAAACAATATAAAATGAGTTGCTGTGTAAAGTAAGCAAGACCTAAACTTCCTTATCAAACAAATACTAATATTGAAATTAATTGTGAATGCTATGGGTTTCTCTTGAAAGTAAATACAAAGTTACATTTACAAAACCACTAAGCCCCCCCCCCCCCCCCTCTGTTTTTTCACTTAACATAATCAAAACTCATACTATAAATGGATGTATTTATATCATAATGTATCACTGTGTTTACAAATGTTGTTATATTTAGGCAGATTCGACTAAGGCAAGTTTAGGCAAGTTCAGGGTGCTGAACTTTAACACGCCTTCACTTCTATTCAAATGAAATAAAATATGTCAAAAAGATAAACTCCAATCACAGGGACTGGAAATAAATCTTCCAACTGTGGGCATACAACTGGTGATTCCAGATGAATAGTACAAAATATATTTATTACATATCACAAATAGACATCAAGATAAACAGGTAAACAATCACAATCCAGAGCTAAGTTATTGTGAACAAATATTACAAAATTGTATAACATATGAACCACTGCTAAAGTGATATGTAGAACTCACAATAGTGAAAGGAGGAAACAAAGTTTCCAGCTGGTACTAGTCTAAAGTACCCAGCAACTATCTAACCCCTGCTAATTAAAGACAGTATATGCTAAATAGACCCCAAACACAGCATAACACAGAGCAACAGTAAAAAGGTTAAAATATATATAAAGAACCAATCAAAGCTATAAATAATAACTTTTATTTCATAAAGCACTTGTCACAATGACAGTATAGTGTGCAATATGCAGCATTGTACATATGATTTTTACAGACACAGTTCCTGCCCCAGATAAGCTTATAATCTGTAATAAAGGTAAATCTTTAACCTAAAAAAAAAAAAAAAAAAAAATATATATATATATATATATATATGTATGTATGTATGTATGTATGTATGTATGTATGTATGTATGTATGTATGTATGTATATTTAAAACCCTGAAGAAGGTCCCCCTGGGACGTCAGGCATATGTGTGCATTTTGGACCCAATAAAGCATGTTTGTGATTATCTCTTGTGCTGTGCCGTATCTTGGATCTCTAGGGATCCTCGCAGACTGTGTATATACAGTAAGTATGTGTACAGTATATACCTGGTATGTAAAAATCGAATGTGCATTTCTGTAAGCATGAAAAAGTACAAATGGTGAATCCACCAACAGTGTAAGCACCCTCCTCACCACCAGAAACCAGCTCTGCATGTTAATATCTCCTTAGCAGAGCGACCTCTAAGCAGGCAGGGAGGCGCACTGTGTGACTGTGTTAGGAAGTAATGCACAGATGGCAGAGTGGGGGGGTTTCTTCTGATATTTTAATTTAAAGAAGCCTGAGAAGTTTGGGGCATTTTCTTTATTCCGGTAGAAACAAGCCGCTTAGCTGTGATTTCTTCCTACTCTTCTGCTATGGTAATTTGAAAAGATATGGTCCAGTGGTGCAAACGGCTTCATGTTACAGCAATCCAAGTAGCATATAGAAATCTACAACACTTTATTTATTGGCTAATACATTTATACCTAATATTTATAAAGACTGAATCGGTCACTTTCAGGTAGACTAGATAAGGGTGGTCATAATCATAACTCTATACATGTGGATGCTGCTAACTAAAAAAACTAAATCAAATTCCACCTGTGTTTCTAATGCAGAGCCCTGTAATATACATGTATTTTAAAGAGCAACTATTTTGCTTTCCCTTTTCAGAAAATAGTGTCCAATTAACGTGAGTACAACAGCATTGCGTGACTAATTTAATTACAATTTCACTATTAATTTCTCTTTTAGGGCTATAATTATTATTTTCTTTCTAGTGGCACTGACATGATACATTGTAGCGATGCAAGGTACAGAAACGCTAGTTGCTGCCTCTTCTTTTCTCTCAGGTTGATACTGTCCAATTATCAACAAAATCCTATTTCGCCAAAGATGACAGGGATTCCAGTTCATTTGGTGCAGACTAATTATCTTTATTTGCCCGTTTTTACAGGAGGACATCCATTTAACGTTTAGTCAATTAACCCTCCAGTGCTTTACAACATATAGTTATTTTGTCTAGCTCTTTCTAACCCTCTTAGGGTTACAGGTATCAAATGGCATTCGTTCAGGATTAGATGTGGGTGTCCATATACATTACTTACACCACTAAATAGTCAGATGTGTTTCTTTTCAACGTTATATTTGTATTTCTTTTATAAAACAACAGCAGATAACATTAAAGAATGTTGAAATATGCATATAACATTGGGGGGGGGGGGGGGGGGGGGGAAAAAAAAAGAAAGGGGGGGGGGGGGGGGGGGGGGGGGTGGTTTGATGGGGACATGGCACAACAGTTACATGGTTACAATTTATTCGGTTTCAGATTTACCACCACCACTACCCATAGAATTGTATAGACACAATGAGGGCCTGCTTCTCAAGAGCTTGCAATCTAATTTGGACAGTACCCCCCTCTCCCCGGTTTTAATATGAAATCCTCAAATGATCCAACTAATGTGATTACATACAGGGCATTCTTTCTTCAGGGCTTATTTCTTCCAAGAAGTGTCGAATTGGATGTATAAAGTGCACACTTCTCAGGAAAATGATCCCGCACCCATGGATTGCAATGGAGATAATGTTTGTATAAATGATGATATCTGGTTCCCTGGATCACATAATCGTGCACCTACAGTAGCCCACATTTAGATATACAGCATAATTAATGAATTTCAATCAAACAGGGGACACTGAACCTCTACTACACCAAACAAGGAAGATTATACATACACTAAATAAATGTGTCTGTGTCTCAAGTAGCTACCGCACAAATGTGTTCTAAGTAACAGCCATGAAAAGGCAATGTGTTACTTACCGAGATAAATTACTTGTAGTAACATATCTTAGTACTAACAGCCATAATAATAATTAACTCTACATATATATATATATATATATATATATATATATATATATTAGAATGCTGCCATTTGTATAACATATTCATATTAATAGTGTACTGTGGCAAATACTCTGAGTAAGCTTTGATTTCACCTACAAAACGCACTTCTTTAAAGAGATTGTTAAATGTTTTTTATACGAATAGTACCAGTGAACTTTACGCAGAGTTTTATACAGTAAAATGGCTAGCATAACATTAAGTTCTAAATTACCAAATACATTCATTTATAAAAATGCAAGTAAATGAATTTAAGCTAATTACCTATTCAAAATGGTAATTTATAAAGAAATTATTTTAAAATAGTCTATAAACCTGTTCATATCCGTGTAAATAGAAAGTTAAAATGAGCTTAAATTGGCTTGTATATACTGTCAATTATATACCAGTACTTCTGCTAATTAAATTGCCTAACATTTAGACAACCAAAAAACGAAGATTTGATTAGAAGTGTGTGAAGACAATATTGTAACATGTGTTTTCGTTTGTTAAAGAAATGTAAGTTTCATTGCAGAATGATATATGACACAGCATATCTGGGGTGTCTGTGTACAGGACTGTGTGTGTTCAGCATTATCTGAGTCCTTATGTTACACAATTGCAAGGTACCAAAAACATTTAATTCAAGAAACGTTTATCTGTAAATACTTTTTATTTTTATTAATTAAAGAAATAAAACCAGGTGTACCCCCCCCCCCCATATCCTCCAACACATCAAACACCTTTCAGGTGTATTGTACTTGAGTTCTTTTTTTACGCACCAGGTTAATGTAAGTACTATATTTTAATGCACAAGTAATACAATTATTTTATTATATGCAAACACTATGATTCGACTAGTATTTTTGTTTAACCTACTGAATATTGTGCAATTTATTTGAAATGATGAAATAAATGATTGTTTGTTTTTGGTAATACAGTACTGTACATTTGTTGAAGCTGGTTCTGTGTAACACGGTGGGCGGCACACTTTGTGTAGTGGGTATATTTAGAGACTCTAAAGTGCAATTATCCATTGCATTTCCAATAAAATGCACACACAGTTTTTTGTTTCAATGCAAGTAACCGTTTGTATAATTATAGCAAAGATCATACTTCAGGTTTAAATCTCTATACGTTTTATTAGATGTCTTCATGTTATACTAATAGGGAATAACAACATGTAACGTTATCAATATTTAGTAAATTATACCATAACATGGGTTACATAGACTCTTTGACAATATTATCGCTCTTCTTTATTATGAAGCTTTGGGAATAGTGGAACATAAACACACTGCATAGAAAGTGTCCCCTAAAATAATCC
The DNA here is from genome assembly GCA_036426205.1 of Ascaphus truei. NCBI lineage: Eukaryota > Metazoa > Chordata > Amphibia > Anura > Ascaphidae > Ascaphus > Ascaphus truei. The sequence goes on along the minus strand of CM071570.1, from coordinate 145,402,572 downwards.
TTCCCATGTAAGTCGTACTAAACATGGATGTTTTTATTATTTATAAACTTCTAGGTCACATATATATATATATATATATATATATGTATATATATATATATAATTATTATTATAATTGCATTATTGCATGTCGTGCAAAATAAAAAACAAAATACGAAATAGGTGCTACCAGTTTAAACACAACAACAAATATTTGAACGTATACAGAAATATGTATAAAAATGATAGCTAAACAAAAGGTAATACTCTGTGTAATTATTTCTGTGGGGGGTTGTCCTTCCAGTTCACCTATCTACATGTTAAAGTCCTACAATAAAAACAGAAATAAACAACAGCAGGACTATGTGTTAACTTGGATGTTCCTGACAAAGTGCTACAAGATGAATTCTTGTTCTTTGTTATTTTTTTTTTATCTGATCAACCTGAATACAAACTTACCCATCCTAGAGGACTCAAGCTTAACGGACTCCCAATCCTATCTCAGTGATGGCTTCCTAAATTGGATTTATACAAATGGTTTGCTATTAATTACATCTAGTACTGCGAGACCCACCACATCCCGAATCAATGATTTAAATGCCCAGTCTAAGCAGATTGTTCATTTCTTTTAACACCCAACAGCCAATACTGAGCTCCCTGTATACAGTAATAGCCTTCATCCAGTTGTTGCCCAGATGTCTGTAGACGCTCCCACTCATTGCATGCTGCTGCTTGTCTAAATCTTCAACAGAAATCAGGTGTCTGCGCCTTTAACCATTAACTGGAGCCCAGCAAAGTATATCAGGACTAACTCGGTTCATTGCTTAACAATTAATCTTTTACTATAAGAAACATGACACGTGTACATATTTTATTTCAAATGTAGGGTATGGCTATTGTAAACCTTAACTCGCACACACGGTGTATATATTGCTGTATGTTTAAAATGACTAATTGATCTGTTTATAAAAGGTACAGTAACCACAAAAATGCTTATGGTTACAACCATCAATTACATTGATATTCTTTTATTCGTATCTGAGTATATGTGTGTGTAAAATATATATATATATATATATATATATATATATATATATATATAGATATATATAGACGTCAAATAAAAAAAGATCACTTGTGAGCACATTCACGTCTTTTAGGCAGGTCTGCAATCTGCAACCCTGCCTTTCACCATTATCACCTAGCATACGTGTGTATTTTGTGAGTGTATATATATATATACACACACATAAAGTAATGCATATAATCATACCAGTATATGTATCCTTATTTAATTTGTAGGTTTGCGTATATATGTTTTACTATTTACCAAATCAAAGAGTCAAATCTCATAATGGTTTAGTAACACATCACTAATCGTAGATGTTAACAGAATATTCAATAAGGACATGTCTGCCTATTTTAGTCATTAAAAGTACATACAACTTTGTAACCAACATTCAAACATTTCCAAATACGTTTCTACAAAATGCACCGATACTTTTTTTTTTGTAGACCGAGGATTAATGGAAAGGCATCCTATTATTGGAATAATACATTGGTTTAATGTCAGGCTTTACTTCATAACGTTTTCATGTATTTATTATTTATGACCAAAATAACCTGTCCATCCTTATATCTATTCTCCCCTGCTAATATCCTTAGTGCTGTCACATTAGTCAGATTACCGATATCTTTTTCCTTGGGTCAGTGGCATCACCAAGAGGAAGGGCGGGTCTGTCCTGCATCTTGTACTCGTACCACACACAATGAGGCATGTGGATATAGCACACTGGCTTTGCAGAGGGGCAGACTTGCCTCCTGAGCAAAGTTGTTACCAGCGCGCCCCCTGTTACCCGCGCGCCCCGTGTTGCCCGCGCGCCCCTTGTTGCCCGCGCGCCCCTTGTTGCCCGCGCGCCTCTTGTTGCCCGCGCGCTGGGACACACAGGAAGGTGCACCTCGCGCAGGAGGCTCACCAGGAAGACCATTCCTCGGGGTCAGAGGACAGAGCCCCTGAATGTGTTCGAATGTGGCCACGTCATAAACACTGCCAGCCAATGACTGGGCAGATGATGGCAGGTGTTGGCCAATGGGGCTCGGGAGGCCTCTGTGAGTGGCATTAAGGGAGGGATACAGGGAGCTGGACCAGGAATGAAGTTGTACTAAGTCAGGCTCTAAGGCAGGAAGAAGTTAATGGGCTTCCTCAGCCTGCAATTAGCCACTCTGTATTAAACATCAGCTTCCTCACTGCAGACTGCGAGGGACCTTCCACAGCAGAGGAGAAGGAGGATAGAGAAGTGAGTGATCAGGCTCTGTGTGGGGTGGGGGGAAGCAGTGTGGTGTGTGTGTGTGTGTGTGTGTGTGTGTGTGTGTGTGTGTGTGTGTGAAGAGTTAGATCTACACTTGCAAGCTCTATGCTGAGTCTCTAATTAAAGGAAAGAAGAGCAACAAGAGCAAGTCTGTGCAGGCTACTAGATTGGGGGCGAAAGCATTAATATACATATTTAAGAGGGAAACTTACATGAGGAATCGACGATGTTCTTGCTTTTGATTCTCTATAATATATCTAATGCAGTGTATTGGATGAATATATAGTCTAGTGTTTTGTGTGTGTGATATATATATATATACTTTAGATGAGTAGATGTTTGGGTAGAAATAATATCATTGTGCCTGATGTTTATGTAGTAAAGTTTACATGCTCAGTCATATATCCAGGTGTTTAATTAACCGAATTTCCCTAATCGGAAAATTAAGTGAAGTGTTGTCCGCATCGCCTTGTAACGTCACCACGTAAAAACTTCTATCTTACTGTATATGGTGTGTTAAAAAAAAATGTCATATGAGAAAATGCATAGTAGGTGTATATATCTATATTAAGGTGCACCTGTCTCTGTGTGTGTGTGTGTGTGTGTCTGTGTGTGTGTGTATATTATGTATTGATGAATAATTACAATAAAAGAAAATATAAGATTCATCCTATCCTCATAGTGTATGTAAGTTGATTTTGATTTCTGACTTCTTCGCAGTGAAGCAAGTTTACTTGTACTGGATACGTGATAAAGTCTCCATGTAAGGCCTTCAAGAAGTGTGGCAGAATTAACAGAAGTGCCTGTATGTCTTTCTTGGGATAAGACAAATACATTGGACAAGAAAAAGTCTCACAGTCCTAATTCATTTGCAATAAACGCGACAGAAAGCAAGGCTTACAAAAATGTCTGGATATTTATTTGCTTTGGATAAGCAATTTCTTCCCAACCAATAACACTGTCTCTTTTTTTTTTAAATTAATTACATAAGTCTCTGGCTCTAACGTTATTATTATTTTTTTTTTAAATGACCATCAATTGAAAATATAATTTTTGGGGGTCCTTTTTGATGATTCGGTGGATTTCCATTTGTAAAAATCAGAGGGTTAACAAAACGCCATGAAAGAAAAATCCAAAAATGCTGCCCGGACTAGAAGGGAAAAAGAAAACAGTGAGTTTTATGAACTGGCTAAATTACTACCCCTGCCCTCTGCCATCACCTCTCAGCTGGACAAAGCTTCCATTATCAGACTGACAACCAGCTATTTAAAAATGAGAGTGGTCTTCCCTGAAGGTAGGTCCTAATTATACTTGTTTACTTTCTTTTCAATTCCAAGTTGATCTGTTAAACCTTCTACACATGTATTTCTATTTTTTTTCTCCACAGTTGGGTGAGCTTTTAATGTTTCTTTAAACCTGCCCACCCCTCCCCTGCAGTTCTAAGCCTTTGGATCTCAGGCTACATATCTGGCAGGGATTGGGACTTGTTCTAATGCCTTTGTCTACATTTCTGAGAGCAAGCCACCTTTATACTAAAACAAACACGACTTTCTTTCTTGCAAAGTCTGCCTCCAATTCAATCCACTTTCCATGCCAAACACACCAAATACCACACATTTCCCAACGGGTCCTGCCTGTATCCGACTTTTTGGTAGGAAGGTTTGCACTTCTCGCATGTAAGTCATTGTAACTCCGGACCAGCATTCGCAATACTGTTGGATAACAATTGTATACCTTATTTTATTTGTTGCTTTTATATTAGTTCAAAAAAGTTTGCTCCCCCCTCCGTGTTTGTATCCTCCTCTAGGCTACTTGATCACGTAAAAAACATGGGCAGTTCCATCAATATACAGTACACACACACACTATATATATATATAATATATATATATATAAATTATATATATAGTATATATGTATTATATATATATATTATATATATATTATATATATATTATATATATATCTTATATCGTGTACAATCCTAGAAATATCAAATAACAGATAGTGAGGAGGGAGGTTAACTAGAAAAGCCTACTTATTTCAGATTTTTAAAATACACTCAGAGAACAGACAACCTGCTATAGCAATACTCAATATATATATGGTGTTTTTTGTGTATGTACTATATATATATTATATTAGTACTTATATATATATATATTATATATATATATATATATATACACACACATTATATATACCATTTATCATGTAAATTGCATGTCTGTGGGTATTTATTATAGGCAGGTTGCCTGTCTCTGAGTGTATTTTAAAAATACTGAAAATAATTAGGCTTTTCTTGGATGCCTCCTTCCTCACTATCTGTTAAACTTTAACCCACACCTAATAATGTTTTCATTTCATAGCATGGGGTGTACGTGAGCAAGGTAGAAAATGGGAAATTATTATTTTTCAGCTGTTCCATGTTGGAAAGGAATTGTCTTCTTGTCAAATTCAAATTCCCCTCATTTTTGTAGAAACAAAAAGAATGATTTTAACAAATATTATTGTATTAATGCTTTCAAATTAAGTCGATTGAATGATCTGAAGCGAAAAAAATAAAGAAAGAAATAAATGCAATGTTATACATATGTTTTTGTAGATATATATATATATATATATATATATATATATATATATATATATATATATATATATATATATAATGAAAATATCACTGTGTTCTCATTTGAAAGTACTAGGCAGGTATATATATATATATATATACACACACACATACACACACATACACACACATACACACACATACATACATTACTAAGATATCTTGTTGGGATTTGTTGGATTTGCTATTATTAGCACAGCAAATCTTGCAATAAAACGGGAGATCTGGTTTGTTCCTCATTCTGTCAACGCTTAGTTTATAAAAAAAATAAAGCTATTGTAAACTCCAAAGGCAAGGATGTTCCTAAAAGGATTATTAGCAATGATTTGTCAACTCTTGCAGTCTCAGTAGGCTACCTTTCTGCGTGATTTCCAGCAGGTCTCGTCAATTATTGGTGCCTATGTAGCTGCTTGTTTGATCAGAAGAAGCATATGGTGTTGCTTGTAGGACTGTGAGTAATCATGGAAGCAAAAGAATAGCAGCTTCATGTCCCTGTGTGGAAACGCAGAATGCTTGAATGCACCTGGGAATTGCTTGGCAAAGTGCACCAGAGCTATATATACTGCAGCCCAAAGAATATGCTAATTTCTTTAGAAAATTCATCTAAAAACCAGAACAATGTCTTAAACAGACTACAAACTGTAGAATCCAATTAACTAATCTACAGTTCATAATTATTGAAACTCATACTGTCCAGTCATGGAAGAATCACAGACAGGTATCCACCTTTTTTTTCTAGCTTGGGTATACAGGATATATATAATATTTGTTCATTATCTCTTCGGAAGAGGCCCCCCAAACATGCCTGTATCGTGTCGATTCATACTGTAGGTATCTGAACACTGCTTTTTTGTTAGCTCGCATAATGAACGACTCAGAGATGAAAGTCGGCATCAGGTAAAGAGTGATGGTATAAATGGGATGTAGAAAGGCAGTGTGTGCCTTTTGGAGATTGATATACTCCTCTAATTCATCAGATAGTCCAAAATCATTAGTATGGGTTTCTCTGTTCCACAAACAATTTACTCTGTTTAAATACCATTTCGTTACTAGTTTAATAAATTTGCAGTAAAAAGAAGAAAAGAAAACACACGAGTGTTTACCCAAATACACATGCTACAGAATTAAAATATCATGTTATAACAAGTACAATATATGGGATTACAATATAGGGTGCGAATTGTGTGCTTTGTTGAAATCAATATACATATCTATAATCTTAAATATTGGAGCATTTTACTCGCTGTTCCCAAAACTAAAAGCATCAGACTATATATTAGTGCTCAGTCCAAGTTCAACACTTCCGATTTTTTACAAACACTTTATTGGATGTCTGGGGAATATATTTTGTGTTCACATATTATTAGTTTTATCCAGAAAAAAAATAGCCTATGTTTGCGGATAAAAGAGGCACTTTTCCAGATTTTGTAACTAACATACATTTGCTCAAATATTTATAGTGATAGTGATCCAGTTTGAACATTCAAAGCACGAGTGTTATTTATTTCTGCGTTGGAAGAGGGAGCAGGAAACCATGCGAATAATTGGTAGAATTAAATCTTACTTGTTGCACTGAAAACTGTATGTCTACAATTTATAACAAGTTGAACACCAGCAAATATTTATCTTCTACAAACACAGTGAAATGAATAGTGCTGAAGAGGGAAGCGCGTATTCCCAATGTGTATTTGATGCATATTAAAATTAGTGCATACTGTATATCAATTTCCCTTGAAGCGTTTTATTCTGCTTTTATGTCAAAGCTAAGCTGAATATTTTAGAAGAATAACCTTTAGCCGTGTTCCCCATGTTTTTCTCTTTGCCCTGGCATTGGCACAGGGATGACAAAGGAAGAAGCTATTTGAATGTTTTTGTACACCAGCGATCCCTGTACCACAGAACGATTTAAGATTTAAGGTGAAAATTTAGTATGTTTTCTTTTTTCCCCGATCTTGCTTTTTTTGTTGTTGTTTTTTTTTTTTTAAAGGAAAAGGAACCGAGCAGATTACATTTCCCACGTGGCCGGTTGATTTAAAGTTGTTGTTTTTTTTTTCCTGGTAGTAAGTGAAATGAATGAGAGTTGGGTTTCAATGTTTATTTTCCTACAGAAGTTTTTCTCATTTCAAGGCCTTTAAACTGTAGTTTTCCTTTCATGGCCCTTCGCTGTGTTAATCCCCTTTTTGATGTGGAGTTAAAATTTGATGTGCAGAACTAAACTTCTAATGTAACAGTTACACAATGAGATTTATGTGCTGCAAAGCACCGAACAGGGGACTGAATGTAATGTATATTCACCTTGGATAAGATTATTGTAAATTTGCTTTTATAGCTCGTAGGTGTGTAACACCATCGTAAAATATACCCTGAATTCGCCCTCAAGCCGTGATATTAGAGATATATGCCTTTTAACTACTTCTATTAAAAGGACATCACCTTTCTATTTTTTTTCCTGTCATTTTTATTTTACCTGCATATATCGCTAGAGGCGAATGCAAAAAAAGTATCCAACATTTCCCATTTAATTGATAAATAGATAAATACATGATCATGCAGCATAAAAATCATTTTGACTTAAAGTTTGGATATCATTACCAATACCACTGTAGTATAGTGAGACACCCTACACACAAGGGAGCAATGCATGGTTAACTACACATGAAAGCAAAACTTAAATAAGGTACAGACAAAGCTGTTAAACTGCTCATCGCCCTTTGCTGAATTAGAAGGGGGCTTGGTAATGTAACAGTAATAATGTAGTTATAAAAGAATGGGCTGCATTAACGTGCTATTTACAATGACCGTAACACCAATAGTCAAAAAAGGACCCTAGCTGTAAAATCAGCAAGTGACTCACACACTGCACTCAAACACCATCAAAAGCAATCTGCTTATACTGTAAGTGCACTGTTCTCGGAAAGTATCCACACAAAGACTGGGTAAGCAGGTAACTGTAATCGTTTCTGAGACATAGTCATGAAAATTGGTTTCATAATGTATCCCATTTAATATAGCATTTTTTGTCACGACATTTGAATCTATGCATGCAACACATTGATGGACAGGAGACTGCTGTTTTCTTTGGAATTATTTATTCACTGTCACATACTTGAAGATTTGTGGGTTGCTAATTCCCACTGTACCGGTTGTAACGCTGTGCTAGTGCTGTGATTATTATTTTGTTTGGGCATATTACTTTTCTTCTTCGCCGCGTTTTACATTCTCAGTTGTTAACCAATAAGATACCTCTGCTGGGTTATTATTATGAGATGTGGAGAGAAGCTTTGTTCTTGTCAGAGTAAACAAGTAAAGCTTCAGACTTAAGTGCCGCAATATTCCTATTTGTACAATTAATCATATGCATTTTAGTTACGAATTGATGGGAATTGTGTTATGCATTTATTTATAGTTCCATATAAGCAGTGCTTCATAAAGGGTTATAATTCAGTGGGCATAATATTGAATTATGATTGAGGAGGACAAAGCTATATTTGGAAGAAGGTGACCATTTGAGGCATTTTCGGGTTCTCCTTTTGACACTTTTTGTATTTATATATTTAAGAAACAAGTTAAGCAACATACATTTTCAATTTAAATGCCTTTTATGATTAAATATATATTTCGAAGTGATTTAATTAGCCTAAAATGAAACATGTTATGGCTAAAATTAATAAACTCTGATTACGCGTTTCAAGATGACAGCTCTAATTATCTATAGCAATCAATTATTGCATTTTTAGAAAACATACTCCCTATGATGTGCATGGCTACTGATTATCTCCTAAATTACAATTTAGTCAGAAGACCTTAATATCTCTTCACGTAGCCTTTATCAACTCGAAGAATCAAATGCTCCCACAGTGTGTGTGTGTGTGTGTGTGTATGTGTGTGTATGTGTCTGTGTGTGTGTGTGTGTGTGTGTGTGTGTATGTATATGTGTGTGTATATATATATATATTTAAAAAAAACAAAAAAACAAAAAACGAAAATCTTAGCAGGCACACCAGGACTTATGCAAAAAGTTTGTTATTAAGGTCAACGTTTCGGCTCTCCAAAACGTTGGCCTTATTAATAATGTTTCTGCATAAGTCCTGGTGTTCCTGCTATGATTTTCTTTTATATATATATATAACTAACTATGTAACATCGCCGGAAGAAGAGATCAGTGTATCTCGAAAACTGGTACAAATAAAAGCATTTCGTTAGCCACAGAACGGTATCATCTATTTATTTTTTGATTATTGAAGCTCGGCTAACAGGGTACTGATACCTCTAACTAACTATATATATATATATCTATTTATTTCACAGAATCTCTCATATATATATATATACATACATACATACATATATATATATATATATATATGAGAGATTCTATGAAATAAATCTGTGACATATTATACCTTTCTTGTCTGCATAAGGTATAAAGCTTCCGCAGTGACTGTGTAACAACAACGAATAATTAATTATATGTGATAATTTCAGCAAACAAATCCTTCTTGCCCAGTTATTTACTATCTGATTGTTATATATTATTAATAGTTAACACCTGGACAGGGAATTGCTTTGCCGTGAACCTTTTTCTAAGCATTCATTGAGACAGATTTAAAATGTAAATGTCACACATAGTCAATAACCGATGGGGTTATAACTGGTTCACAAGTGTTGCGAATTTAATACATTTAAATTGTAAAAAGTTAGCTATCGTTAGCTATTGTATATACACAGTACCACGTTACATTACATATGTGCAGTTACTTTTAGTACCTATTAATTATATACTTTTATACTAAATGTGTCAGCCGAGATTCACTTAAGTGATTAGTTATGACACATCTAATCTGGTTTAATTGACTATTGCTGCATAGAAAAGGACATGTTTATTACATAAATATATTTGTATAAGATGCTAGCAAAACAATTAGCACTTACATACCGATGTTGTTTATTACAGTTACTCATTTGTCACACAGATACACTACCAGGGGGATTTATAATCATTTATTGCGTTTGTTATCCTCTTACAAATAATGTCGCCAGGCTAATCAGGGACATATCTCAGTATTTCCGTTGTGGGTACATCACAATATAGGAACCAACATCCTTTACATTGGGAAATACACATAATCTATTGTATAGTAATACACGCAGGTATCATTATATTTACACGTTATCTGTATCACTGTCTTTCATTCCATACTATAACATGCTACTCTGAATAATAATAATAATAATAATAATAACATCCGAATACAAATCTTCCTTCATCAGCATTTAATCTATTTAAAATTATGTAGACGGTAATTCGTTTTTACAAAGTCGAAACAAATACAAGAATACAATATATGTATTTGGTAAATACTGTATCCAACCATATGCAAAGGTGTTTCATGTTAACACGTCGTTAACAATGCTGCAAGCACACATGGCTCCTTTTCTACAGTGTATGCAGCACTGAAACGAAATGAGTAGATCGAAGTTGCTCAAAACGAATTTCTCAAAGGCATAAGAAATGAGTCATGAAATGCTCAGTCATTGAAGTGGTACAGGTGAGAAGGATTTCTCCAGTGTTATTCGCACATACTGTAGGATAAGCAGAGCGAATGGCCTGCACACATTACTTCCTATCAGAAGGAATTAATGGCTTGATACAAGCTTATAGGTGCTAGCAAGAAACTATTCTATACACATTTGCATCTCGCTAGAATAAAAGATTGGGGAAGAGCTGATGTTTATTTATGGATACGGTTCTATTGATAATAGGTATTTACATACTGGAGAATTTTAAGACATTATTTTTGGCAAATCAGCTCATGTTATACATTCCCATTTTTTTTAATGTTTTACTAAGTGACATAAAAGCAGAAACTTACCACTTCGATATTGTACTTTTATGAGTCATGTATTTTAGAAAACATCAATGTTACAATGGATCAAAGTCACATAAACGCTTAATTTTCAAAAGACTGAAAAAAACATTACTTTCAAATGGGAATATTGTTATATGATATCTATGTTTCTTGGAACAAGCTAATATCATGTTACTTTTGTCACATGTAAATTTTGAAATATATGAACCAACACTGTTGAATTAGTACTTTACTTTTCACCCCAAAGACGTGATATATTATTCAAATGGTATTATTTTCTGAATCTGTATTCTTGATGTACCAAATATGCTTCATTGTTAATTTTTCCTGTTGAATATACGTTCATATATATGTTTGCTGAAATGAGCACCCCCTGAGCTAGGCAGGAAAGTGATGGGGTAACTGATGAAGATAAAAGTTGTCACCAAAAAGCAGGAGTCACATTTTTGTGTTTATTTTTTATGCTGTCTACTAACTAAGATTACATTAAAGATACACTGTGGTTGCAGTTGACTAAAGGATACATCTTTCAGGTGTATTATTATGAGTAATCAAACACACATATTGAGCTGACAATGCACACAGACGTTTTGCAGGTACAACAAATCCCTCCCTTATAATCTATATTTCGCATCTGAAGAGATTCAATGACCTGGCCAAAATCACAGAGAAACTGATACAGGGATTGAAACCAGACTGGCCCAGAAAGTTTGTATGATGCTTTTCCTGAAAAGGACCTCTTTAATATAGTTTTATTTCGGAAATAAAACGTTTTTTCCCCCCCACAAAACAAACAAGTAAAATATTTAATAAGGTGACCATTCCATTATTTTATGTGTGTGTGTGTTACTTTGATAAGGCTGTTCCTGAATGCAAACAGTAGAATTGAGTATAACAGTATCAGAATATTATGAAATAAACCCTGTAAGCACATACAGAAAATACACCCAGATACAAAAAATTGAACCCACTTTCTTTAGGAAAGCTTTTATGTTTGGCTCCTAAAAATAACATTCAAAAGCAGTGCTGATAATGTCTCCACTATTAAACTGTTGAAGTAATCTTGTCCTAGAACATTCAAATCCGGAATGTATTATATGGTGCCAATAACACAAAGCTGGCATCAACGATCTGCATCTCCTGTTCTCTACCCACTCCTTACTTCGTGGATATATACAAGGGCTGCATGAAGATGAGAAGGGCTGTCATATTGGTCATTATTATGGGCCTGAAGGAAGCAGGGTTATTACAAGACAAAGTCAAAAAGGAAAACCAGGCTTGTGTCTGTGTCCTGAGCCTCACTTTACTATTATTTTCGGTGCAAGAGTTGCATACATAGAGACTGCTTTTTATAAAGGCCACGCTCATTTTCATGAAAGCATTAGTGGTATAAATTTCCTTTTGGAACATGAAATGTTCCTTTTTATATAATTGATCTCATTTTAGATATCATCTAAGTTGCACAATTCTGCCCTAATTTAGTGGAATATTTAATTGTACAAGTGACTGATTGGAGACCTATAAAGAGGAACGGGGGGGGGGGGGGGGAGTTTTGAAGGAACACCAATTACCTGACACTCAGCAGATATATATGGATATGCTATAGAAGTTAACAATTTTGCTCGCTTAACATATGCTTTCAGCTTCCAGGGATGATGATGTGTTTAGGGTAAATCTTGGTAATTGGTTACTCTTCCAATCTCTTTCCCCTTCCTTCCTCAAGGCTAAGTAGCTTTAACTGTAGTATTTGTTTGCACAATTATGAGATGGGCCGATAGAGTTCTGAATTGCCTTTAGCTCATTCCCTTTGCATTATGTAATACCTGCCCCCCCCCCCCCCCCCCCCCAAGTGTCCTCCTTTCTACATGTTCTTGTTTGTTTAATGGAAGATGGCTCCTGATGTGACAGGGTATACAGCTATTTTGGCAACATACTTGGAAGTGTCACACTATCTGCTATCAGTGTGTTGCATTAATGGCGGAGAAAATCCGTAAGGATTGATACCTACCTAGCAACACACGCGGCTGAATCTCCTGCATGGTGATATTTGGAAAGGCAACTCTATCTACTGGAGGTTGAGATGAATAGTTTCCAGTTTCTCTATGTGAGATGCACATTGATTGGAGCGTAGAAGAGATTGTCACATCCACCTGTTGGGGCCTTCACTAGTGGGCTAGAAGGAGTCTATGACTTCTGTGTATGCAAGTTGTTTATTAATTAACTACATCCATATATTGTTCAGTCCGGAACAACTAACTAGGACAGCTTCTTGCCTATGCTCTCTGAAAAGGTTTGTTATCATATACTGAACGGGTATAGCGATCAGTGGATAGTTATTTATGCATTATTCTTTTTTTATGCATTTCTTGTATTGTAATGCTATTTTGTATTTGATTTTTGATATGAACTTTGGATGTGTAATTGACTGCCAGAAAAAAAAACCATATCTTTATTATGTTTTGATTAATTTGATTACGTTATTTATTTTCATGATTGACTTCAATGCTCTTCAGCATTTTCTATTTATTGGTTGTTCAATACAGGAAGCTGCACCGCCACATAAAAGTGTAATTATATATATATATATATATATATATATATATATATATATATATATACACACACACACACACACACACAAATATAGCTGTATGCTCATCTGCATGTCTTAGGCAGGTCTGCAACCCCGCCTTTCCCCATTATCACCCAGCATACAGCACTTCCACTGCAGCAAGGGATTCTGGGAAATGACATGCAAATGAGCACACAG
>CM071570.1:145329011-145388892 GCA_036426205.1 Ascaphus truei | reverse complement strand
AGCTGTTTCGACCTTGATGGGTCTCATCAGTGTGGGGTTGATTTTACTGGGAATGCAAGAGAGGCTATGGGATAGGCTAAACCATAATACTGAGTTAAGTTATGGTGAGTAAAAAAAGTGACAAAAACCCTCCACAGGAAAGCAAATATGCAAATATAGCTGTATGCTCATCTGCATGTCTTAGGCAGGTCTGCAACCCCGCCTTTCCCCTTTATCACCCAGCATACAGCACTTCCACTGCAGCAAGGGATTCTGGGAAATGACATGCAAATGAGCACACAGTGTCACTTTTTGCCTCAATAACCATTTTTAACATGGTTCCCTATAGGCTTAAGCTTGCTGCATGGTCACAGCTTTGAGCACAGCCAGGGTTAAGGTGCATACCCAGAAAACCACCCACAGACATACATATATATACACATACATACATTTATTTATTTAATTAGGATCATAATTTACAATGTAGCTATAGTTAAAACATCATAAGTGATAAAATCTTTATATACATTCCTCATTAGGTTGTCTTTTCTCACTTTCAAAAGTAGTACATAAATCATACAGATATACTCTCTCTGTTGAGCTGTCTCTACCCTTCAGCTAACGAGTTATATATAGTAAAGGCTAAATCTCTTTATTTATTTATTATTTAAGTAGATTTTATAGTTTATTTTTAATTTCTTGATCTGTGTCAACATAGTTTTTGTTTTTAAAAGTCTTGTTTGTAACTTTACTACTGGAGTGTTCATTTGTCAATTATGTTCGTAAATAAAGTATCTTTTGCTTCGCATTTCGATTCAAGCGCACCGACGTCACATACCCCGTATTAGGAAATGGAGGTGATTGGTGACTATGGTGCGCGGACTAATCTTCTGCAGCCCCAACAGTGATATAAAGCAGGGGTGCGCAAAGTGGGGGGTGTGCAAGATTTTTCTGGTGGGGCGCAGCGGTTACTGAAGCGGCCTTCAGCACGGGGGCTCTGTAACTCACTTACCTGAATTGAGTCGGCTTCAGGCCACGTGTCGCCATGGCAACGCGGTGCCATTTGATGCCCATCGCCATGGCAACGCGGCGTTATTTGACGCTGCATTAAAGGTAAGGGGGTGTGTGACACAGGGGGAGAGCAGGCAGGGGGGCACAGCGCAGGACGTTTGCGCACCCCTGATATAAAGAACCCCTGAGCCGAATCTTCAGTGATCGATTATGGGAGAACAGATCGATCGGCAACTTAGCTAAACACTTGTCAGAGTGCAGATTGTATTGATGCACATACAGAATTATTATTATTTTTTAAATGGCAGCTTGAACTGCAGCTTTAAAAGAGCAGTCCCTCCTAAGCACCAAGTGAAATAATGGCAGTGATATGTTTAAACAGTTACAGCTAGGTGATGAAAACTTGGATACAAAAATGAAACTTCTGTTTAAAAAAAAAAAAATCTAAACTTGTGATGTTTCTCTTGTAATTTGAGCTATGGAAGTTTGTGTGAACTTTAGCGTCGGTCTTTTTAACGTTTGTGCCTCCTCTCACCTGATATACGATATACTCGATCTCTTCCCTTTCCCCAACGTAAAGCAGCAGAACATGTGAAATCTTGTATGTTTTTTTTTCAACGTTGTATTTTTATTTCTTTGATAAAACAACAGCAGATAACATTACAGAATTTTGAAATATACATATAACATTGGGGAGGGGGGGGGGATTGAGAGATACAAAAGGGAAAAGGGGAGGGAGGTGAGCGGGGGGGGGGGGGGGTAGGTGGGCCGGGGGATAGGGACATGGCACAACAGTTACATGGTTACAATTTATTCGGTTCAGTATTTGTTTATTTTCCAATACTATTATTCAATACAGCATTATTCTAATCGGTACTTCTATATCAGCATCACAAAGCGTCATCGGAGCTGTTACACTCATTACAACACACAGAAACCGATAACCTTCCCAGGGCTACCAACATAGTCTAGAGTTCCAGATCTTGTCCCACAAATTCTGGTTCTGCCATTCTGTCTAGCCAAGGTCCCCAGATATTTCTGAATGTGTGCATGGAATCTGTTAAATATGCTGTCATTTTTTCATAGCAAAGTGTTAGCCAGACTCTGTTGATTATTTTGGCTAAATTTGGCGTAGGACCCTTCCTGGAGGCAGCTATAGCGCACCTAGATGCTGATAGAATATGCAGAATTAGTGTACACTCATAATATGGTATATTTAATGGGGACTCATTTAGCAGGGCTGTCCATGGACTCAGTTCTATTGTTATATTTAAAACTCTATTTATAAGGTCAGCGATCTCCGACCATAGGCAGCTATCAATGGGCAGTTCCACCAGATATTCACCATCATTCCTCTCTGACTACAGCCCCAAAAACAATCTGGGAACATGTTCCCATCAATTCTGTGTAATCTGCCCGGGGTCAAATACCAGCGGTATAACACTTTATACTCGTTTTCTTTTATATTAGTATTTATAGATATAGAGGAAGTTGCTTCCAATATATCCTCCAATGTGGAGGGGTCCTGGGGTACCCCCAAATCCTCAACCCACCATCTGATATAAACTTTATCCTGGTCTAGTAGAGTTGGGATAATTGCTTGATAGAATATGGTTATCTGGCCTTTTGGAAATGGGTTTGAGAGACAGATATCCCCAAATATAGTTCTGTGGATGGACACATTTTTATTTGCTTGTTACATGACAAAATGTCTCAACTGCATATACCTGAATAGTGGCGGGTTGGGCATCAGATATCTCTCCTGCATCTGGGTGAGGGTCATAACCCTATCTTTCTCCATAAAATCTCCAACTCTACTCAGACCCTGTTCCATCCACCAATAATGATTCCGAGAATCACGGCCCGGCCCAAACATTAGGTTATTAAATAGAGGTAACATAATGGAGTTAGAGGTTGTCAAATTACATTTTAAACTTACTGTGTTCCACACCTGTTGAGAGTGTATGGTTGTGGGAAGGACGGTATCACCCACTACTCTATGAGAGATCCCAATAGTATCAACCCGGAACAAGAGTCCTCTAAATCTACCCATCTCACCCAGTCAGGAGGAGTATGCCACAGCGTCAGCTGAGCCATCTGGGCTGCGTGTTTAAATTTTTTTTTTTTAAATAAATCACTTCTGTATTAGATAATAGTGACTGTTTTTTTAAATTCCACTCTTAAAAAGGCAATCAAAGCAGCTTAAAAAATATATTTTTTTGTTTTAATATATGCAGCCTTTGATTATATTTATTGAAAACTAATTACCTAAGCTGCCAATCGATTATTTCTCCCGTAATCAAAATCCTGTTTACCAGGGTTCACTAAAGGGCTGCCTTTCAGTTTCATATCAATCCTTCAGTCTGTGTGACTCAGCAGCTACAATGTATTCTTATATGACTAACGTATAATATAACATTATCTATTGTCACAGTTTACAGCTCAAACTGCTAGGAATATTGGCAACAAAATATCACATTGCAACAGATGGATCTGACCTCTCACCTAAGATAAAGTCCTAGAAGATATAAGGCAGGTGCATAGGAGTATATAGTAATAATATTGTACTGATTTGCCCCCAAGAGAGTCAAAAAGAAACCCCACAAAATAGCACTCAATGCCAATGTGGGATCAGTAATAATAAAAATAATAATAAAAGCTATTGTCTATTACTGCTTGGACCAGCTCCCAACTCTAAAGAGTTTAAGTGTATATATTGTTTTTTCACTACAAATTGCTCATCTTTACATATCTAATATGACTGTTTTTTTGACCAATAAACAAGATTTTGATATCTGGACTAATGAAGCATTAAATGTTTTCTCTACCACATTATTAGCTAAAGATGACAAAGCCATTAAGGACATCAAAAGCTATTTCGTAGATCTAGAAAGAACTTATAGCTCACAAGCTAGGATCTGGTGGGAGGTGGCTAGCCTCGAGAATTATCTTAAATGTGAACTAGTCCCTAGAGGATTTAGGGTCAGACTGTCACCTTCTCACCAAATCTTAGACACTAGTTTCATTGCTAGTTGGGAGAAAATCCTCTTGCAGTGTTCATCTCAGCTGATGAAACTGCTAGTGGAGTTCGAAACAAAAAGACTGGAAACCGTACACATAGACGTGGCAGACTAAACCAGATTTTGAAACACTTGAAGAAAAATTAAAAATCAATATTGAAAAGTTGACAAAAGACATTAAAGAGAGAAATCAAAAAAAGTTTCTACGTGATTCAGATGATTTTAAGGAAGGAAAGATGTTTCGGTTTAAAAAGAGATATCAATTTCAGATAAAGATTGGTACGAGGCAGGGATGCCCACTTCCCCCTCTCATTTTTGCCCTCTGTATAGAACCGCTGGCGGCTCACATACGCCAAAATCCTAACATCTCAGGATTAGAGGTAGGAGACCAGTTATATAAGTTGGCCCTCTTTGCGGACGATATCATTTTAACGATATCAAAACCTCTAACATCCCTACCAAATTTATTCAGCGAACTGTCCATGTTCAATAAACTTTCAGGATTCAAAATAAATAATTGCAAGTCGGAGGCACTAAACATTAATCTAAAACAGGAGACAGTTAAGCTAATCAAATTAAAATTTGATTTTAAATGGCAGCACTCCTCACTGAAATATCTAGGAGTTTTTTTGACAAAGGATTATGATTCGCTAATTACCCTAAAATATTGAAAATATTAAAAGCTGAACTAGCAACCTGGACTAAGTTTAATATATCTTGGTTAGGGAGAGTTCAATCAGTGAAGATGAATTTATTGCCTAGATTGCTTTATCTTTTCCGGACCCTTCCTATACCTGTTGTAATGCCAGATATAACTAAACTCCAGGCCCTGATCTCCAAATTCATTTGGAATAACAAAAGACCCAGACTCAACCGTAAATTGTTAACCAGGCCCACTGGGTCAGGAGGGATGGCACTCCCCTGTCTTCTCTCATATTATAGGGCTGCCCAAGCAAGTCAGTGGGTAGCGTGGCATACAGATCAGTCACTTAGGAGATGGGTCGCCTTGGAGGCACATCTAGTATACCCTACTCCAATAGAAAATATTATATGGTTACCTAACCGAAAAGGTCTCTTGGAACACCCGATCTTGCCATCGATCACACACTCCCTCAAGCTGTGGGATAGACTTAAGTTTAAATATAAGCTTAAAAACCCGAACTCCCTGATGACTCCTTTGTTCGGAAATAGGGATTTTACCCCGGGACTACCCAGACACTTTTTTAGGTTTTGGCTGCAAGCAAACATTTGTAGACTTTTTGATATTAACCACGATCTCAAAGTGACGCAATTTGATGAGTTGGTTAAAAATAAAGGGATCCCATCAGGAGAAATCTTTCGTTACCTCCAATTAAAAGCTTTTTTGCCAAAGTTAAACCCACTAGTCCTGTCTCTCGGTTTGAGAGACTCTGTCTAGAAGCTGACTCACAAGAGAGGTTGATATCGACACTATACGGCCAATTTGCCCTACTGATCGAAGATCAAATTAAACTTAAATTTATGGAGAAATGGGAAGCTGATCTAGGCGAGGAATTGGAAGATGAGGACTGGGAGGACATTTTCGAAGCAGTAGCCAAAAGCTCAATCTGTTCAACCATTCGAGAAAATGCATATAAAGTAATGACACGCTGGTACAATACACCAGAAAATATTGCTAAATATGTACCAGGCTACTCCCCTATATGTCCTAAGGGTTGTGGCGAGGTAGCTTCTTTTCTGCATATGTGGTGGTCATGTCCCTATGTACAGGCTCTTTGGATGCAAATGCGATCCTGGATCAGCCAGATTTTGGGCAGGGATATCCCCTTAGACCCATGGCTGTTTTTATTAAACAAACCACTCCAGGACCACACCAGGGCGGAGAATAAACTAATAACCCACATTATCACCTCGACAAGGTGTGCCCTGGCAGGTCTTTGGAAACAGGACAAACTTCCATCAATTCCACAAATCAGAAACAACGTATTGGTTTATATGCACAATGGAAAAGCTCACAAGCTTTTTGAACGATACATATGATAAGTTCCAGAAAACATGGCTACCCTGGATAATGTTTATAGGGAACAGAAATGTATCCCAAAATTCCCTCAGCCTATAATATTACAAGTCATCCCCTTGTTCAAATTCAGATGAAAATTCCGGCTGTTACCCCCAACATGTGCTTATAAGATAAATAATGTCTTAACGTAAGAATTCTATACCCCTCAATATCACGGCAGTTTACCTAGGAAGACCCTAAGAAAGTGGTTACCCCAGATGTATTTATTTTTCTTCTCTATGTACGAAATGTAGTAAATGTGGTTATATGGTAATGTACTATGTTATTGTTGCTTCGCCAAAAGGCTGTTCCCCTCCCTATCCTCCCTCCCCTTTTTAATTTTGTACCCATCCCCCCCTGCCCCCTGATAATTTTCCCCTTATTCAAGTTGTATTTCTGTATAATTTTGCATAATCTAATAAAAATGTCAAGTTAAAAAAATTAAAAGAGATATCAGATAAAACGAGGTTACACTAGGGCATAGGATACATCTACCGAGTGGCAGGCACCGGCTAGTGATACTGAGCTTGGACAAGGTACTAGTCATTTAGAAACATCACATCCGGGTGTGAATCTCCCCTTTCCCCTACCACAGAGACCACTGTCTTTTTTAGGAGAAATGGGCCTCTGTACCAACACCTCCATAAGAGGAAAACAAGGATGGGGAAGGGTGGACTTCTAACGCGACAGGTAGAAATGGGCATATCAAGATCAACAGAAAAAAAGAGGAACACAGAAACAAACCAGATGACCCAGGCAATTAACCTCTCTAAAAAACAACTTGGCCAAGACCACATTAATTTACTCTCAAAGGGATTATCATTCTGCCCTACTAGCAAAATTGACTTCTTCGAGTGTATCAAAGATCTGAACCTGTTCTGCCGCAAACTTAGTCTATATACATTTTTTAAGAGACGAAGACACTGGCAGAATCGAAATACACCCCTTGAAGATTTGAATACTCAGGATTGTGATAATGTAGATATTTTTTAAGTGGATAGCAGCAGATGATGAAGAGCACAGCCAGGAACATCCAACTTCTAACTTGAATGAAGAAGAAGGAAGAAAGCGAGCAACTCCAAAATAGCAATGAGGTCAGGTTTATTGCAGGCTAAAAAGACAATAAAAGGACCACACGGACGCACCTACGCATTTCGTGCAACAGCACTTTATCAAGGTGACAAGATACTACATATACTGCCTCTTTATACATACCTGAGTTGTCCGTCGCGCTATCGACAAAGTCACTCCCTTTTTTGAAAATAACAGTGATATTGCTTACCAGTAGGTTAACTATCCCATCACTGCAGCGATTTTAACTTTGGAACTGCCTGTGTGTTGTGGATTTGAATAATTATTTCTTTCAGCCCTATGATTGGTCTGCGGTTTAAGAACGAACAGCCAATGATAACAGTTGGTGAGACATAGAAAGACCCCTCATGGGTGCCCTTGATATTGCCTGATGAAGTATATTCACTATACGAAACGCGTCGCGAGTGAACTGTGTAACTAGCCTCCCTATTCCATCCCTCGGGGGGCTAGCCTACACTGTAGTGTATTTATTCCTGTCACGAGCCTTCATCCTAACCGGCATCCACAGACGTCTACCGGGGGCCTTTTTCCCACACATGCGCACATGGTCTGCATACAACGCCACCATCCGCATACACGCGGAGGCAGATTTTGCAGCAAGTGCCACGGAGTGAGCCCCAGCGTGCGGGACCACCACATGAAGCGGAACTGTAACTGCCCCCCTGTTTGACTTACTATGGTGCCGATCTGATGAACATCTCGTTGACTTGGACATTTACTTATCTTTACTTACATGTAAGTTATTTTATTGCCTTGTTGTTTAATACATTTTACAATCATCCTTACCTTGGTGCGCTCCTGTGCTTCTTTTCTCTATCAATAAATCAATATGACCCATTTATAAGTGTGATTACCTCTATGTGCTCTTCTAGGCGTGATGTATCAACACCCTATATATACCAATGGAATAAGACCACTGAAGGGGGAAGATGTTTAACCCCTAAAAGAACTAATGAGACCAATGTATATACCTACACCACAGTGCAGAAAAATTGCTATAAAAGGTGAACAATGAATATAACTTAACTTCTAGGTTAATCAGATCCTCTTCTGAAGGAATACTGCAACCTCACAAGCCATATATAAAAAGCAATAGAAAAGACCATAGGGCAATAACGTGTGAACAACTTTACTATTAAAACATATAAAAAAACAATTGGAAAATCACTCACGAATTCCCTATAAAATACATGTATACCTAACAATTAGTTAGGAGGTCAGCTGTAACACTCCTCAATTACAATAGCCCTGACGAAGAGAACAGGTGTTTTTGAAATGCGTAGGGCAGAGTGCGCATGTGCGGGAAGAACACTGAACTGATTGTATGAGCCCGGAGCTGGTAAGGAGAGAAGTTCCCTCAGCGAGATCCGCGTCATAGCGGACATACCCAGACGGAGCAGAGGGAAATAGAAGGCGGAACCTAGGAGTGTGCATGCGGACCACGTGATGACATCATAGTGGTCCCAGTACGAGCACAATCCCGGAAGTAAAGTGTGCATACTCCACCGCCGGTACACTACCATCCCCAAAGTTGCACCTGGTCAGACGGATGAGACGGGACGCCTGGCAGAGGGGACTTATCGTCCAGAGAGCAAAAAGGAAAGGGGCCGGTGACGGCCTGAATGTTCACACCGCTTGAATTTTATAGGGAATTCGAGAGTGATATTCCAATTGTTTTTTTTTATATGTTTTTAATAGTAAAGTTGTTCACACTTTATTGCCCTATGGTCTTTTCTATTGCTTTTTATATATAGCTTGAGAGGTTGCAGTATTCCTTCAGAAGAGGATCTGATTAACCTAGAAGTTAAGTTATATTCATTGTTCACCTTTTGTAGCCATTTTTCTGCACTGTGGTGTAGCTATATACATTGGTCTCATTAGATGCATGGGATCTTTTAGGGGTTAAACATCTTCCCCTTTCAGTGGTCTTATTCCATTGGTATATATAAGGTGTTGATACATCACGCCTAGACGTGCACATAGAGGTGACCACACTTATAGATGGGTCATATTGATTTATGGATAGATATGCATTTTGGTTGTTGTTTTTTTCCATATTTATTTATTTATTTATTTATTTATAAAATATTTTACCAGGAAGTAATACATTGAGAGTTACCTCTCATTTTCAAGTATGTCCTGGGCACAGAGTTAAGACAAATAATACATGGTTACAAATACAGTTACATAAATGAACAGGGTATACATTATATACAAGACATTGCATGCACAGTTAAAGAAAATATATGTTATGGGCGAATGAAACAGTTACAGACCAGATTAAAATGTGAGACCGCCTTAGATTTGAAAAGAACTTAAACTGGTGGTGGATGTGAGAGTCTCTGGTAGGTTGTTCCAGTTGTGGGGTGCACGGTAAGAGAAGGAGGAACGGCCGGATACTTTGTTGAGCCTTGGGACCATGAACAGTCTTTTGGAGTCTGATCTCAGGTGATAGGTGCTGCATGTGGTAGGGGTGAGGAGCTTGTTCAGGTAGCTGGGTAGCTTGCCCATAAAGAATTTAAAGGCAAGACAGGAAAGGTGAACTTTGCGCCTAGACTCTAGTGATGACCAATCTAGTTCTTTGAGCATTTCGCAATGATGTGTGTTGTAGTTGCATTGGAGAACAAAACGACAAATTGAATTGTAGAGGGTGTCAAGTTTGCTAAGGTGGGTTTGAGGTGCCGAGCCGTATACTATGGGGCCGATGCAGTAACTTGCGAGAAGGCTGAATTTGGCTGTTTTATTGCGAGATTGGCATGTAGTATGCAGTTGATGGCGGTATATGTGCGAGTTACCTGAAAAACGGCATATGCAATTGTTGCCGGAAATCAAGCGCTGGCGGGGTGGCGAGAATGGCTATTTCGCCATATTAAGCAGCACGCAGAATGCAGTAGATGCCGAGTAAGATCTCGGGGGTGCGCGGGAGAAACTCCTTGCAAGAAAAGCGCCAAAAAGCTGCGGCACCAACAAGCAGGCGAGAGCCGAAAATTTCAGCTGCTAGTGACATTGTTGTGTCATTGTACTGTTGCTGCTGGCAATTGTATTACATGTCATTCAGAACCTGTTACATGTGTTGTTTATAATAAAATACATTATTAATGTTAGCCAAAGGTGTCTGTCTTGTGAATGACAAGAAGCAGGTATGTTCCTAAAACTATCTATTGAGGGACAGCGCTGTGAAAGCCTTGCTAATGTCACTAGCAGCTAGAAACACACTGCTGTGAGTAACAGAATGTAAGGTCAAACTATCATGAGGTGATTTTTTCATGTTCAAAAGTTGCCGCCAAATTCTTCTTCAATACAGATACATGCAGTCATCCCCCTCTTGCTGCATGCACGGGTTACAGTACACACAGCAACTCACTGAAATGTAAGCTTTGCAACAGAGTCCAACACCCAGACACAAATGTACATGAAATGTCACAAGTCACATGCACACATGTATCACCTCTTCACGTGTCAAAGAACAGAAGACACAACTGTAGCACTGCACCAGGTATGTTTCCAAAAGTATCTAATTAGGGACAGCAGTAAAAGGTTTGCTAATGTCAGTAACAGCAAGACAGTCACTACGGTGAGTAACTGAATGCTTTAAGCAAGAAAGAGGTTTTTTTTATTTATGTGCAGAGGTTGACGCCACATTCAAGTGAAATACGGATACATGACGTCATCCGCCACTGACTGCAGGAACTCGCAACATGTGCAACTCACCATTGTATCTCACAATCGCTATTTACTGCATTTAGCGGCAAATTCCCGCCAAACACAGGAGATTTAAGCGCGCTGCCGACACACACATATCGCAAGTTACTGCATCGGCCCCTATGTCTCCATAGTCAATAATTGGCATTAGCATCTGCTGTGCGATACGCTTTCTGACCAGGAGACTTAGGATTTGTTCCTGTAAAGTACCCCTAGTTTGGCATAGGTCTTGGTTGTCAGGGTATCAATGTGCATCCCGAATGTTAAGTGGAAATATATCAATATATCCAATATATCAATTGGAGAATAATGCCAGCAACACCAGGATTCCAGCGCCAAGGAGGACTTTTTTCTATATCACATTGGTTTTGAGATTGACCAGAAGGAGGC
Organism: Ascaphus truei; assembly: GCA_036426205.1. Lineage (NCBI taxonomy): Eukaryota > Metazoa > Chordata > Amphibia > Anura > Ascaphidae > Ascaphus > Ascaphus truei. The sequence continues at coordinate 145,377,660 of CM071570.1, read as the reverse complement.
ATTTACTGATGGGTCAAATTTTACCAAGATTTACACTGGCATTGCGTGCTATTTTCTGAGGTTTCTTTTTTACTCTCTTGGGGTCAAATCTGCTGTACGATAACAAAATATCACAAACAGGAAGTATTACAAAGATCTTGCACTGCTGGGGAGGTGGGCTAATGTCTGCTATATAAATAAAAAGATACCCAGTATAGTAAAATTCAATAAAAATGGCATTACAGGTTGAATTTAAAAATACAAATGGTAGTATGTAGTAGTTTTTTTTTTTTAAACCACACATAGTATATAGCTTGGATTGCTCCTTTAATGCATTTTTTAATGAGTTTTAATATACAGTACTAAGCATCCTTTGATTTCTATAGCAGGCTTTAGCCCACCTCCCCAGCAGTGCAAGATTTTTGTAACCCTTTCCTGTTTGTGATAATTTGTTGCCAATGTTCCCAGCAGTTTGGTCTGTAAACTGTAATAATAGCAATCTCCCCCACCTCCAGAACCCTAAATGAGTTTAACTCAAATAATGTTAGCATCATGTTCTGTGCTTAAAATAAACGTTTTTCTAATGTTAAAACACATGCTTTTTAAAATCTCTAGCGTCTGAGGTTGCCATGGTAGTCTTCGGGGGATAAATTCTGTGTACTCCAAAGCAGCCGTCAGTAGGGATTTTCTGCTGAAAAAGGCACTGACCACCCATTAGACTGTGCTGGAGTCTGGGGAGAACTTTATTTGAACCTCCCAGATGCTTATATCTCCTGAAAGGAGCATTCGATTTTGAAAATAAAAACAGCTTTGAGAAGGGTAAGGCCGCGTTTAAAGTGCTGGCGACGCGACCGATGATGTCACCTGTCGCCGTCGCCACTGGCGAAAGTTAAACTTTAGTTTTAAGCGACATCGCTGGCGACAAGGCCAGTGACGTCACCAAGGAGGAGGGCAGCGCTCTGTGATTGGTTAAAAGACAGTCACATGTGGCGACAGTCTCTTAAAAAAAATCAAATTTCACTGTCTTCAAAATTTTTGGTCGCTCCGTCGCCGTCGCGCCTACTATAAGCGCATGCAACGGATTCAATGGATTTGTTTTAGAGCGACGTAGCGTTGCCGTCGCCGTTGCCAGGCACTATAAGCGCAGCCTAAGAAGAGATCTCTTAGATCAAGTTAAAAACCAAATGGCGATCAACATGGACTGCCGCTCTAATCCTGTATAATGAAGCCAGTAGCATTGAGAACTTGTTCAATTCCAGTAAATGTCTGATGTTTCCATGTTGGGCTGCCTTACTGCAAGCAGGCTAGTAAAGGGTCCCTACATGGGCGTCAGCTTGTATTGCTTTGGGTTGTGACTTGAGGGTCATATTTGTTTCAAATTAAGGGTCTAAAAAGTGATGCCGTTAGAAATTCAGTGACTCTTAGATATGCAGATAAGTGCCCTAGTAAGGAAATATGCAGTCTGAAAACTGAGCAAATCACACCAGCTGAGGACTCCATTTACTATTTACTGCAAAACTGGGCCCAAATCAGTGCAAAAAACAGCATGATATGTATCAAAGAAAAGAAATCCCCAAATCAACAAGAGGATTTTTTTACCTTTAATAAAATTGGCGCAATTATTTTACATTGGTTTCTCCCTGATTTTGCAGCCAATAGACTTTAGTAAATAACTCCCTAGGTGGTTAATGGGGGTAATCTACTTACATTGGAGAACTGGCGTTAGATGCAAAAAGCCGCTATATCAGAATTTTAAATGTATTGCTGCAGTGATCCTGTAGGACCAGGTCTTGCATGGATAATACATGGCTAGCATTGGTTAGTGTCTAAGGGGCAAGAATAATACATAGACGCTGCCTGCCGCAGGTATACTTTAGAGTGGGTTGCAACAAAATAACAACTTTGTGCCAGAATTTGCCTTGTGATACATAGAGCCTATTGTTCCCTGAGTGTGTGAGCCCCTCACCCTTTAAAGACACATGGGGGTTGATGTATTTAGGTCTCACAACTTCAAAGGTGCAATAAATAAACTGTACCTAACATACTGTATGAAAGTAAAATATTCACATGGCATTCCATGGACGATTTGACTTGTCTATGGAACATGTTGCAGATGATTTGCCCCCAGGACATTTTGATGCATCACACCCATGGCATTATGTGCATTTATAACGCAGAACATTTAGTTCCACCTCTTGCCCATGTCCTTCATGTTAAGTGCGCAAATAAGCAGATTTTAAAACAAACCCAGGTTTCACATGATGATTTTAGCACTATGAAGCCAACACAAGGATTTACATTGACACTATAATTAATTTATTGCTTTTTATTCTATTCAGGGTTGTCATAGTAGGGTTTTCACAGTTGCCTAATAAATTGATGGAAAACAGACATTTCTTTAATAAGAACTCTTCCTTTTCTGTGGTATCTGTAACCTAGGGAAGCCGCCTAGAAAGGAAGTTCCCAGGACATGGAGGGTTGTACTGTATCAGTTGCATTCTAGTTTTACCAAGGAGGGAAACACCATCAGGGTTTCAAATATTATTATCGTTTATTTATAATGTAAAAACATATTCCGCACAGCAGTACAATAATGTTGGAGGACGAAAAAACAATACTATAACAAACATTAACATACATTGTTACAGTATGGAGGGCCTTTCCCCAGGGAACTTACAATCTACACTGAAGGGTACTTAAATTATAGGGTACAGGGGGATGCTGTTTCTGTGCAGTGGGGAGCAGCTCTTGGGGAACCCTTTCAGATGTCCGCCTTTGGGGCAATGCAGATGTAGGCTGAAGACGTTCTAAATGAACTGAGCTGTGCAAGTTCTGCAGTCCAGAGCAATAACTATTACAGGGGGCAGGGCTGAGAATAAACAACATCTTTAATAAACAAAACAGCTTTGAAGGGATCCTTGCTAATTTAATACACTGTTATTCTAGCTTTATTTGCAACAACATTTTCCATGAGTCATCTCTAACAACAGAATGTCTTTCAAAAAAAAAATATTCTGACTTTCAGGGATGTATCAATGTAAAGAAATAACACATAGAAGTTTGTTTTGCTGCTTTGCTTAATTTCCTGTCTGTGTTTGCATCAAATGTAGGATGTATAGGTGACTCAAATTGTTAGCCAGAAAAGTTTATGCTGCCTCAGTCATGGCATTTTTTTATTACACAAATAACAGATAACAAATGGGATGCACAGTTTCATACATCTCATTATAATCTGTGCATCATACAATCCCTCCCTGACACCTCATATTACCATCTGATGCAAAAACGTTGGAGCAAAGACCTTGATACATTGACAAAAAGAGATGCAAGATGAAAATGACACACTTTGGGGCCTATGCAGCAATTTGCGATATGTGTGTGTCGGCAGCGCGCTTAAATCTCCTGTGTTTGCCGGGAATTTGCCGCTAAATGCAGTAAATGGCGATTGTGAGGGAAATTGGTGAGTTGCACATGTTGCGCGTTCCTGCAGTCAGTGGCGGGTGACTGCATGGGGCCAATGCAGTAACTTGCGAGAAGGCTGAATTTGGCTGTTTTATTGCGAGATTGGCATGTAGTATGCAGTTGATGGCGGTATGTGTGCGAGTTAACTGAAAAACGGCATATGCAATTGTTGCCGGATATCAAGCGCCGGCGGGGTGGCGAGAATGGCTATTTCGCCATATTAAGCAGCACTCAGAATTCAGTAGATGCCGAGTAAGATCTCGGGGGTGCGCGGGAGAAACTCCTTGCGAGAAAAGCGCCAAAAAGCTGCGGCAATACAAGAAGGCACCAACAAGCAGGCGAGAGCCAAAAATTTCAGCTGCTAGTGACATTGTTGTGTCATTGTACTGTTGCTGCTGGCAGCGCAGCTTCAATTGTATTACATGTCATTCAGAACCTGTTACATGTGTTGTTTATAATAAAATACATTATTAATGTTAGCCAAAGGTGTCTGTCTTGTGAATGACAAGAAGCAGGTATGTTCCTAAAACTATCTATTGAGGGACAGCGCTGTGAAAGCCTTGCTAATGTCACTAGCAGCAAGAAACACACTGCTGTGAGTAACAGAATGTAAGGTCAAACTATCATGAGGTGATTTTTTCATGTTCAAAAGTTGCCGCCAAATTCTCCTTCAATACAGATACATGACGTCATCCCCTTCTTGCTGCATGCACGGGTTACAGTACACACAGCAACTCACTGAAATGTACTGTAAGCTTTGCAACAGAGTCCAACACACAGACACAAATGTACATGAAATGTCACAAGTCACATGCACCATGTTATCAACTCTTACGTGTCAAAGAACAGAAGACACAACTGTAGCACTGCACCAGGTATGTTTCTAAAAGTATCTAATTAGGGACAGCAGTAAAAGGTTTGCTAATGTCAGTAACAGCAAGACAGTCACTACCGTGAGTAACTGAAAGCTTTAAGCAAGAAGGAGGTTTTTTTATTTATGTGCAGAGGTTGACGCGACATTAAAGTGAAATACGGATACATGCAGTCATCCGCCACTGACTGCAGGAACTCGCAACATGTGCAACTCACCATTGTCCCTCACAATCGCCATTTACTGCATTTAGCGGCAAATTCCCGCCAAACACAGGAGATTTAAGCGCGCTGCCGACACACACATATCGCAAATTGCTGCATAGGCCCCCATGTATCTGTATTTCACTTGAATGTGGCGTCAACCTCTGCACATAAATAAAAATACTACATGCCAATCTCGCAATAAAACAGCCAAATTCAGCCTTCTCGCAAGTTACTGCATTGGCCCCTTTGTATCAATTTGTACATCACCCGAATGTATTTAATTCCATCATATCCGTAAATCTTGAAGACTATTTTACCATATGCATTAAAGTAAAAAAAAAAAAAAAAGGTGTAATTTATATGTATTCAAATGATTTTTTTTTACGTTTAGGTGAATCAATTTCTGTCTATCAATCTATCTATCTATTTATATCTCTCAGCACCTGTACATGGGTAAATGCGATGGAGATATCATTTTCTAGGAGATACTAATGAATTTGCTTACAAGAGTTTGTAACTGGGGATGAAATCTATATTGGTCCTAGTAAGAAATTCATTTTGAAGTAGCCCGATCAATTTCTCCCTGTAACAGAGAGCGCCCAGGATGCAGCCCTGAGCTCACTCAGCCTGACTCAGCATTCATTCGCCAAGAACTGGCCTAAATGATGCCTATGGGATTAGGTCAATTTTAGTGGATCTGCTCCGCCTCATTTGGTTACTAATTGGTTTCTTGTTTTATAAATCGAAATCTCATTTTCAGGAAATTGCAAAACCCGTGAAGCTAAGTCCATTGAGGTAATCCACGGGTCAGAGTGTATTTAAATGGAAATGGATTCCTACAATGCATCAAGTTTTTAAAGCAACAGTTGAAAGCTGCTGGTAGACTTCAACATTAAATTGCAGCTGGTTACCTGTTTATATCTGTACAAAATCCAACATGTATGCACCTTGTGTACGAATAATATATATATATATATAGAGAGAGAGAGAGAGAGAGAGAGAGAGAGAGAGAGAGAGAGAGAGAGAGATACATATATGTGTGTGTATATATAATATGTATATGCATATATGTATGTATACATATATATATATGTATATATACACACATACACACATACACACATACACAAATAAATACGAATTGCATGATATGTGTTAGCTTGGAATTTACCCAGCATCTCCCTTACTATGTTGTTTCTCGCATTGTTTTGGAACACAGGCTGGGAAAATGATTTGCCTTGCGTCTAAACGATCTCGGTTAGTTATTCTTCCTCTCAATAAGCTACTTGCTCCTGTTTGAAGCCATTATTTCACTGGCCTCTCCAAATTACAAGGGAAATTTCAGATCTCGTTTCCACTGTAATCCTGATGAAAAGGGGGTGGTGATTTTCTCCTTATTTTAAATAGACTTAATCAACGGATTTGCAGAATTTGCTGCGGTAGGTCAAGTGCGAAAATCACAGAGTAAAATAAAAAAAGAAGTTAAGTGTATGAAGGATTCTCCTTATTCCCAATATCTTTAATGATTTTTACACACACACACACACACACACACACACACACACACACACACACACACACACACACACACACACACACACACACACACACACACACACAACACACACACACACACACACACACCACACACACACACACACGTAAATCCATTGTTGTCTTTCCACTGACAATGCAAATAAGGGATCATTAACCATTAACTAGAGTAGGAATCGGACAAGGGAGGTTTCAGCAAGAGGTATTAATGGGAGGCAGCTCTGCGTGAAGAAATGGATCTGGAAAACTAAAACTTAACGTTAACCTATAATGCCAACTGGCTATTTATTAACCCTAAACAGAATTTGTATTTCCTCTCTGAAGGACCATAGTAATTAGACTGAGCCCCTATGCTTAATAAACAACTCTAATCCCCAGGCAATAAAGATTTCTGCTATCTTTGTCTATGAGAAGGCAGTCACTATCATATCTACATTATTTAAGCTGTGCCTGGCTGGGGCCAACTAAAACGCTAAGGCTTCTAATGTGTTTTACCCATGCACCAATTGCTTGTTTTGAGTATTAATTTTACTTCTGTTGTTGAAAGTATTACTGAAAAAGAATATCTATATATCAGTCTACGTAAATATATCGTAATATATAGTGTTATAGTATTATTCCACATGAGAGAGACATATCTAGTTTCTGCTTAAGCTGAAAAAAATTATTACACTTTAGTGCAACTATTTATAATCCTCGTAGTTATTTTACCAAACGCGTAATAAGGGATGTAAATGATTATTATTACCGGTTACACGAAAGGGTAAACTATGTATGTGTGAAATAAAGGACCGGACTCTGCATTAGCTGGAAAATATCTGTTGTTGGAAACATGTGAAGTTATTCTGGTAACATATACTGCTCTTTTCACTGTCTGTTTCACAAGTACACAATTGCAACCACATTGACAGAGGAAATTGAAAATACAAGGAGAGAAGGTGTAACACAAAATACACAAGATTGACAAGACAAAATAGATGCATTGAGACAGACTATGGAACAGATTTATCTGGTGGGGAAAAAGAAAGCACAGGAATTGTTAAAGAATAAGAGATCATGAAAGACTGAGAGATAAAGATAGAGAGAGAAGTATAAGCCAGATGGTAGACTGAAAAGAAGAGTGTTTGGATAGTGGTATTGGGAATCTTTGCAGTCTAAGCCTTTCTGCGAGGCTGGTCAATGCAGGTCAAATAACTGGTATACACAGACTGCTTTGCAATGTTTAGCTTGTATCCCTTTACTAGTTTTATAGTGATCTGAATAATAATTTTAATATGCAAAAAAAATGTAACAGACATATAAATAAGCACATTTTGAATAGTCCTATCAGCTACAGTCTGCAGCCCTGATGGAAATGCGGTTTGCCATTGTGTTCTTCATACAGCATTTGACTGTTGTGCTAAATCACATTCTCTGTCACTTTCAACCCGTTTAATGGGAGAAGCATAACATGGTTGACACTTTACTTATTCAGAGGTGGGTAACTGCTTGGCCAGTCAGTCAGCAACATGGCGGTGCAAGTAATGTGGCATAAGTGTAAAATTTTCATTGGATGAAAAACTACGTTTGCACTTGCTTCCAAATACATATGTACAGTATATTAAAAAAAAGGAACACAGTTAAATATCGTTTCTTTTTTTTAGTTAGGTTGTGATGGAAATCTCATAAACATTGCACAGATAAGTTAAATACTATATATTTATATATCAAATGGAAATATTACTTTGTGCTCATTTGTATGTTTTAGACAGGTGGGATTTGGAGTAAAAGGTGGCACTGTGTGCTCATTTGCATGTCATTTCGCAGAATCCCTTGCTGCAGTGGAAGCACTGTGTGCTGGGTGATAATGGTGAAATGCAGGTTTGCAGACCTCTCAAGACATGCAAATGAGCACACAGTAATATTTCCATTTGCTATATGCTTTATGGTGGAGGTTTTTGTTGACACTTTTTTTTTACCCACCATAACTTAAGTAATATGTGGTGTGAATACATACAATACATACAATACATACAATACATACAATACATACAATACATACAATACATACAATACATACAATACATACAATACATACAATACAAATAAAAAAAGGTTTATTACAAAAATCAACGTTGATTTTTGTTAATAAAACTTTTCTTATCTATCATTAATAACGGAGTACAAACTGATTGCAAAACGAGTGTGATTAAAGACTAACTTCATACTGTAGCATATGTAAGTGTCAAATTGCAGAACTTGAGTCTGTCTATATATTGTATCAAAAGCTTCCAACTGCAAGAGATGTGTCAGGGCCACATGTATCACAGAAAAGATACAGTTAAATGCCATTGGATTTGCCTTCTTTTTACAAAACTGATGCTGTGTTTCTTACATCACGTTTTCTATTTGGGAAACGTCTATACAGACCCCTCAAACCAGGTCACAACACCTCAGCCTTACTGGTTTAATTGATTCAGAAAAAAGGGAAAAGACCAATTCGACACTGTATTATACACCCCATCATAATATACACACAACTACACCCATTGCTTAGATCAACACTTCACGAATTATTTTCTGAGACATGCTGGGCGAAATCAACGCAAATCCCTTTCCTTCATTTATTCTTTCTTTCTCTTTTTCTTTTTTAGTATTAGACATATACAAGCTAGTATTTGCTGATCACACTATACTGTAAGGCTCCTAAGGGATTCTGCATATGTTCAGGATTTATAATTCAGTATCAAGGACACCATTTGTGCTGCCTATTTGCAATTATGAAATCCTTCTTCTTTGTCATTTTGTTTGTCTTAGTACTCCGGGGATAGGACTACCACTAGGTAAATTTACCATGTCCAGATGTATGAGCTATTTAGTGGAGTTGTGTTTCCAGAAATAATTGGTGACTTGTACTGTAAAATATCCTTACTAGTATTATACACATACTTAGTTGGGTCTCAAACCGTAGGCCCATAAGGATCCAAAGGGTTTACATTTTCTAGTGGTGACATTTGCTTAAATCTCCAGCAATTGGAACGGAACACTTCCAAAACACTATACTATGTATTAATAAACCACTCCTATTTTGTATCATTTGTTTGTAATTAAGGCTCTCCCTGTATAGCATGAAGCAAAGCACACGATTACAGTCGTAAATTCAGCAATTGTAATAGTATATTAACTATATTTCAAAGGTAAGCATTTTTTTAAGCAGATTGACTAATATTTCCTACTTAGCAGCTCCACTCTGTATTACTAAATAATTTGCAATGTGTCAAGGTACAAATAATAATACACACGCTTCAATTATGTTATTTATGTAATGTTAAGGTCCCGGATAAACATACATGGCTATTAATATAGGCAGCGTTAAATAATATTGGATGTATTTAATATGAAAAATTGTGATAGGTTAGGATTCCTTAGGCAAGTGAAAATGCAAAGTTGATATGTTATGTATTTGTCCCAAATAAAAGTGGATACATTGTAATGTCCATGAATTCGACCGAGTACATAGCATGTCATATTCATTTAATTTACTTTGTGCACTTAACATAGAAACTTTCATTTTCAGATTTGTTTTATTTGACAAATATTGTTCTCAAGGCATCTGATGCTGCTGTTTGCACTGAGAAAATGTAATATATGACCCTGTGGTCTGTGAGGCTGGATTTAGTCTGCTCACCTACTTTTCTATTTGTTTAACTACACAGGGCTTGGAGAAGCTTGGGGCTATTCTACTCGGTCCAGCACCTTGGATAATGTTGGCCGGGAGCTGGGATCGCATCTCTTACAGGTACTATATCCAGGGAAAGTGCTACCTTTAATGAATGATTAAAGAATGTAGACCTTGCAGTGAACTTTTAATTACCCACCGGTGTAATTGTTAATCCTTCACGTGTTTCCATGGTAGCCATGCAGTTGGGAAATGAAAATAGAGTTGCCAGTTTATTGTTTATGTGTAATTACACATAATCATATTTAATGCACTATGTGATTAACTCATGTGCAGTATAAAGTATTGTAGTTGTTGTGCAATATATGACATATGTATTTTTTCTTGTGTTTAAATGGACTTCCTATTCCAGTTCTTTATCTATCATTCACCTGCATGGTTTAACGTTAAACATGGTAAAAAGGGTGCATCTGTACATTAAATTAGCATTTTTAGAAAATAAGCCATCGATTCAATTTGTATTTTTTTTTTAAGCAAAAATAATAAAGCCAGCTGACGTCTGTAACAAAGCGAAGCGGTTTTTTTTAAAACCAAATTCTTATATGAATGAAGCAGTATAAGGAATAACTGTGCTAGTGATTGATTCAGTTCTCTCTCCTGATTAGGCAAGTAAATATCTAATCCCCCTGTTGTTACTTGTATCAACTGTTTATCAGACACCACTGAAGTAAGAGAGGGAATATTCAGTGAAGTCGATTTCTGCATTGTAGAGGCTTAGAGCTGCTTCCCCTGCTGGGAGAGGCATATAACTTCACAGTGTTTACAGGTGATAAACTGTAATATGTTAAACAAAGAAAGATTAAACACATTCTCCCTATAGCACTCTCTGCCTAAGATCATGTTTGAGACAACAGAAAAATGTTTAACGTAGAGGTGAAGGGAGATTTGACCACCCAGGCACTTTCAAAATGTAAATCTTATTTAAATTGCTGCACTATGGGTATACAGATAAATACATTTGATGTTAGCTGATCCGCAGTTTACTTTGTTTTCCTTTCTCCTATCTAGACGTTAGATGGTTTCATCTTCGTTGTGGCCCCCGATGGGAAAATCATGTATATCTCTGAAACAGCTTCAGTCCATCTAGGTTTATCACAGGTATGCGATTATGATTATTTGTGTGTGTGCATATACTCACACTAGCAGGTGTGACTAGGGAAAGGATTAAGCCGCTATCAGTATTTGCAGACAGATAGGCAAACAGACAGATACACTGACAGGACGGCTCTCCACCTGCTAGGTGCCTGGAACAATACATTAGTGTTGAAGTTGTATGTTATGAGTCACGCGTTGTATATCTCAGTGACAATATTGTTTTAAGCTTCAGTAAATTTTGCTAACGCTTTAGCAATGTTATTCTTTTTTTTTGTGATAGTTACAAGGACGTAATGGCTGCTTGTAGCAAAATGGATAGTTGTTTTCTTTGCCTATAAGATATGCAAGTAAGCATTGATATGACTGATACATTTATAAATATATATATATGATAAAAATGCAAATATTAAAAATATGAATGTTAAAATGTTAAATATGAACATATAAACATCATTTTTTTGTATTGAGTGGGTTGGCTTCTTGTTAGATGATATATATCATTTTATGATTTTCCATAAATCAAAGGAATAGAAAAAAAAGCTAAAACTGAAAAACCTTATATTCTCTCTTATAACAGGTAGAGCTGACCGGAAATAGCATATACGAATACATACACCCTGCTGATCATGATGAGATGACTGCAGTGCTAACAGCCCACCAGCCCTACCATTCTCACTTTGTCCAGGGTAAGGAACAGACTCAGCGTGCAATCTCTTTAAATATACGCTGGGAGCTCAGTAATGCAATCCAGCGCAGATTTGGAGGCGAGAGGAAATGTGATATAATACTAACATTTAGCTGGCACTTCTTTTGCAGAATATGAAATCGAGCGCTCCTTCTTCATGCGGATGAAATGTGTACTGGCAAAGAGGAATGCAGGTCTGACCTGTGGTGGGTATAAGGTGGGTTAATATTAACAACAGCTCAGAAAAAAAGATACATTTACCTTTACCTCCTGCGTTGTGATCACTAAACCTACTTATACATTTTGAAGGAAAAAGGCATTAACATTGGAATATTAATCAGTTGTTCTTTATAGCTAAAACGTGCAAAAAAAAAAAAGATGTAATTGTTAATAGGATTTTAAAAATGTGAATCAACTAATTTGGTTTATTTAATATTCTCGTAACAAAGCAGTCATGTGCTATCCTGGAGAAAAAGTGCAATCTGTGTCAGGGCTAATGTGAATCAAATCTAGGGTTTTGTAAAGAATGTGTGTCTGAGAAGAGGAGTAGGTATCAGCATTGCAGCTCATGTAGGGACGGAGGATATGTGCACGAAGACGATGTGCTCATTCGTGTGTCCTTGTGATGTCTCGCAGGTCATCCATTGCAGCGGCTACTTGAAGATCCGCCAGTACAGCCTGGACATGTCGCCCTTCGACGGCTGCTACCAGAATGTGGGTTTAGTGGCTGTTGGACACTCTCTCCCTCCCAGTGCTGTCACCGAAATAAAACTGCACAGCAATATGTTCATGTTCAGAGCCAGCCTGGATATGAAGCTCATATTTTTAGATTCCAGGTAGGTTGGGCAAACACTGTTGAAAGTCATAAACAGGCCAGATCATCTGTAATAAAATACACAGATCTGGCTGTAACGTGTGTTTGCTGAAAGGGAAATAATTAGAAGTCATGAGAATCAATTTTCCGTGTGATCTGACAGCTAACATTGTAACATTGCAGGTGTGTGCTTTACTGGGGTCCCTCGTGTATCACAGCACAACTGTTGCAATTCATGGAATTTAATAAAAACAATGGGATTGCTTCTTTAATGCATCAGGTGCTATTTTTTTTATTCACTTGCCCCAGTTTTACATTGATTCATCGACTTCAATAACCTGCATCTCCCCCCGCCTCTCCCCCCCCCCCCCCACAACAACCTTGTTTTAATACAGGATAAACCCATGTAAGTGAAAAGGATTGACATTAAGGAAATAAATATTGGTATTTTCTGTTGTAAAAAATAATAAGGACTGTTTTAGAAGTTCTATGCACTCTAAAATGTCTGCTTATCTTCACAATATCTCCTTATTCTTTTCAGAGTTGCTGAATTAACTGGATATGAACCTCAGGATCTGATTGAAAAGACTTTGTATCATCATGTCCACGGCTGTGACACATTCCACCTCCGCTGTGCCCATCACTTGTGTAAGGATACGCTCACTAATCCCCTCATAACTCATCCCTCGGTGACTGCTCCGTGTCTCCTCTTTAATGTTAATTATGTTTCAATTCGTGTGCTTCTTGCACGGGAAAAAAGGGGTCGTGGCTGTTGGTTAAAGTGTTGAAATGTAAAACCATTGAGATTTCGTTTTATGTAACTGGTGCTATTTTTGACATGGAGCAAAACTGAACACACCTTTGAGATGCATTTCCCCCTATGTGTATACTCATTTGAACTAATTTGTAGATAGAAAATACATTTTCGATAATGCAACACATCTACAGAAAGATGAAAAAGTGTGTTGATTTTTATCAATTGCTAGCACTTGCATGGTGTGCGTGTGTATGTGTATATATATATATATACATTTTTTTTTGTTTGATTGATTGCAAAGCCAGTAGAACCAACTTCACACGGATGAGACCCATTAAGGTCGAAACATGTCTGTGAGTGGTTTCTCTGGCTTTGCATCTGATTTCCATGCTGTGCTTAAAAGCTGTGTTAACAGCAAGCATTATAAGCGTTCCATGTAAAAATGGATTTCAGATAAAAGGTGACAGTGTATAATTGTGCGTTATTATATTATTATTATTATTATATATAAATAGTGCATTTTGGATTATATACTTACACATATATAAGTGGGCAAATATATGTGTTTGTATACATACATGCATCATATAAGTGTGTATCTATCTATCTTGTGTGTGTGTAGATGGAGCCATACCACCTACAGACACACATTGAACCTGCTCAGCAGAATAATGTGTGTCTCTCTGTTTCCCCTGTCAGTGCTGGTGAAGGGACAGGTCACCACTAAGTACTATCGTTTCCTGGCCAAGCATGGAGGTTGGGTGTGGGTCCAGAGTTACGCTACAATTGTGCACAACAGCAGATCCTCCAGACCTCACTGCATTGTCAGTGTGAATTATGTCCTCACGTAAGTAAAACTGGGCATCAGAGCTGTCGCCCCATAGCGGGTATATCAGTCTCTCCACCGTATAAACATGTCTCATAAGCTTATTTTGGGTTGTCACAGCCCCGAGGAAAATAACCATTTATATTGTTCTTTATAGTTCACACTTTACACGCAAAGAAATATGTATACAGTACTTAACAAACAGGACATCTGTTTTTCTTTTCAGCGTCAGGGGTTGAGTGTCTTAATTTGAACCAGATTTGCCAATAAAGCCCTATAAAATAAAACTGATGGGATTTGAATAAAAAAAAAATCTATTTACTTATTTAATACAACATACTTAAGTTGTGAGCCATTGATGTGCACTTATCCAACAGAAATCTGGATCATGAGAGAAAAACACCACTTTGACATTCATGTTTTTCCATGAGAATATGTTTATTATAATGAAAGATTGCCCTGTCCCAGAAATAAACTACATTCACAGCCCAGCTTTTGAGGTCTGTAATGCAAGATCGCTGCAGATTGCAGAACAAAACCAAATTTGGGTCCACGCTATAAATAACATTAATCATGAAATATTATCCAACTAATATAAATGGCACACCAAACAAAATAACCCTTGTTAGATTTCTAAATCAGACACATGCCCTACTGCAGCACAACTGCATTTTACATTTGTTTCTAAAACTCATTAAATAAAACTATTATTTGTCTGTTGGAGAGTTCACAGCTAAAAATAAGCTCAAATAATGGAACCAACTGGCTTCTGCTGTGCAGTCTTATTCATCAATCCCAATGTCGCGGTGTTACTGTAGCTCTTTTCTTCCCAAAGAAAAGCAGAACTTCGTGTCCTTAGGAAACACTGTGACATTGAAGAATAGATTGCACGGGTTTTGTTTTCCCTGGTTTGCTCACATCACTTTGCAATAAGAGGCTTCAGACAAATTCAGTCTTTTATACTGCAACGCACAGAAAGCTCCTCAAGCTTGGAAGGGATTTACACTAGAATTCACACATTTGCCTATCAGTTTCAAAGTGTCTTCCTGAGCAACATTTAGTGAAATACAATGTACACAACGTATACTATTTATATATATACATATTTTTTTATACTCTTTATATTGAGGTAGATTATATGTATTAACCCAAGTAAAATATATAATATACAAAGTGTATGTTTTATTAGTAACACTCTCACACACCACACACACACACACACCACACACACACCACACACACACACACACACACCACACACACACACCACACACACACACACACTAGAATTGCATTATTTTATTCGAAACAGGGGACCTATAACATTATAGAAAGCCATATTACTGATCCTTTGAAAAGTAACTGAGTAAAAGGCATATTGCAGTATTACTCAGAAGAAAAAAGCTATTAAATATGATATGTGACTGTCTGGCACATCTCCCATTACATATTGCAACACACATTTATGGAATAATGTCGTTTTGAAACAACCAAAACATTTTAAATTACTAGAAAAAGGACATGCAGTTATTTAAATGAACACGTTTAACAGCACCTGAGATTATAACACGCTTTTTTCTCTCTCTGGCAAGGGGGATATATAGTTTATTTATATCCAGCCTACCTGTGTACAATTACATCAATATTTTGTATAATCCTGGCACTTGTAGGGCACTTATTCAATGACAAGGCAATTATTAGCGCCTTTCTGCTCATGACATCATCAGTCATCACTCAATTATGTGAAGCTATGAGGAACACAACCACCAGATGAGGCTAAGCAACCAATTTACTGTAAGCATTCAAGATGAATAACACACTTTATAGCCAGTTACCTGAGAGCATATAAGCGAAGGGAGACTGCTCAGTTCAGTGTCATTAGTAGCAGCCTGGTAACACTAGCAGGACATCTTGCTGTTCCGTGGTTCTCCCAGGGCAGTCAATTCCAATCCTCAAGGGCCAGCAACAGGTCGGGTTTTCAGGATATGCCTGCAGTCATTATGACTGAGCCACCTATGCTGAAGCAGGGATGTCCTGAAAACCTAACCTGTTGGTGGCCCTCGATGACTGGAGTCGGGGCCACCCCTGTCCCAGGCCATAACTGGTTTATTATGAAGCAAAATTAATTGTCCAGTTTTCCATTCATTTCAGTTTGCCTTCCTTAATACTGAACCCTTTTTGGGCAGGTGGAGTGATGTTCTCAATATGTGTATTTCACTGTGCACTTGGGTGCAAATGTTTATGAGGTTTCTCTTTGTATTTTCTGTGTTTAATTGTATTCTATGTGGGGGAAAAAAATAAATTATGTCATGACAGGTGGTTAATCATGTGGCTATCAGAATGCAAATGTGTTGTGCATGATTAAGCTAACAGAAATGTAGAACAGGAAAGGACTGTGATATAGTTAGTATGGGGGTGGTCAGCTATCACTAACTGAGGCTTATGGGGACAGCTTTCTGTAGAATAGTGATGAAGAAAGTGTATATTAATGTACAAAGTGTATCCAGTGTATCCAATTATGATTTTATTTCCATAACGTACTACCATTTAAAAGCCTTGCGACATATTACGATGTATGTTTTTTTTTCTTGGAACATACAGTAGTTTAACAGATTTTCATTGGTTGTTTGCTTGTTACAAATAGACAATAATAAATAATAATAGATATTGTTTTCATATATTAAATTAATACATTTAGAGACATTGCAATCTAAAGATCATAAAGAACACACACTCCTCTACTAATGGATTGTCATTATTGTTATGTAGTGTTTTTTGAATCATATAGATTTCTGTAATTTTTTTTGTGTTCGACAAATCACCCAAAAATCTACTCGCCGAACAAAAAATCTACTCGCCACCTAGCCCCGCCCCCAGACCCGCTTTAAAAAAAAAAAAAAATGAATAAATTCCTAGTAAGAACATCATTCATTTTTGACATTAGTTTATTTATTGTATTACATTATACTACAATTAGTCCTTGTTACATGTGTGTATGTGTGTGTAAATGTTCCTGAACCCCATAACTAGTGCCTGGACGCCCCTGTGTCACAATATCTAAAGCAGCAATCCCGCCTGGGATCTTACCTGATCCGCAATCCCGCAATATCCAGGTACCCTCATTCCCGCAATGTTATACATTGGAGGGGAGGTGTTCCCTACCTGTCTTCTGGTTTAGGGGGGATTCCGATGTCTTCCGTGTGAAGCTCGAGAGTTAGATCTGGAAGAAAGCAGTATAGGTTATTTCGGTGTAGGTATAGGGCAGTTAAGATATGTAGGGTAAATAAGAGATCCAGAGTGTGAGAGAGAGTGTGGGTGAGAGAGAGAGACAGAGAGAGAGAGTGTGGGTGAGAAAGAGAGAGAGAGAGAGGGTGAGAGAGAGGGTGAGAGAGAGACACACACAGACACACACAGAGAGAGAGAGACACAGAGGAGAGGACACACCACAGACGACAACACACACACACACACACAGAGACACACACACACACAAAACACAAAAACACACACACCACACCACACAACACACAACACACACACAACACAAACAACACACACAAACAACACACACACCACACACACACACACAACAACACACACACACACACCACACACACCACACAGGACGACACACACACACACACACACACACACACACACACACACACACACACACACAACACACACAACACACACACACACACACACACACACACACACACACACACACAGAGACACACACAAAGAGAGAGAGAGACACACACAGAGAATGAGAGACACAAAGAGAAAGAGAGCAAGAGAGAAAGAGAGACAGACGAGAAAGAGGCACACACAGAGAAAGAGAGACACACAGAGAGAAAGAGAACGAATGAGAGAGACACAGAGAGAGAGAGAAACAAACACACCACAAGAGAATGAGAGGACAAAGACAGAGAGGAGAGTGAAAGAGAGAGTGCGAAAGAGAGAGTGCGACAGAGAGCGTGACAGAGAGAGGGCGACAGAGAGAGGGCGACAGAGAGAACGAGAGGGAGAGGGAGACAGAGAGAGAGATACCACACAGAGAGAGAGAGACACACACACACACACCACACACACACACACACACACACACACACACACACACACACACACACCACACACACACACACACACACACACACACACACACACACACACACACGAGAGAGAGAGAGAGACACACACACAGAGAGAGAGAGAGAGACACAACACAGAGAGAGAGAGACACACACACACACACACACAAAGAGAGACATACACACAGAGGAGAGAGACACACACACAGAGAAAGAGAGACACACAGAGAAAGAGAGACACACAGAGAAAGGAGACACACAGAGAAGAGAAGACACAGAGAGAGAGAGAAAGAGAGAGAATGAGAGAATCACACAGAGAGAGAGAACACACACACAGAGAGAATGAGAGACAAAGACAGAGAGTGCGACTGAGAGAGTGCGACAGAGAGAGTGCGACAGAGAGAGTGCGACAGAGAGAGTGCGACAGAGAGAGTGCGACAGAGAGAGGGGGCGAGAGAGAGAGGGTGATAGAGAGAGGGAGAGGGCGACAGAGAGAGGGAGAGGGTGACAGAGAGAGGGAGAGGGCGAAAGGGAAAGGGTGAGGAGATGAAAGGTGAGGGGGACTGGGAAAGGGTGAGGGCGACTGGGAAAGGGTGAGGGAGACAGGGAAAGGGTGGAGGGACGACAGGGAAAGGGTGAAGAGGTGACAGGGAAAGGGTGAGGGCGACAGGGAAAGGGTGAAGGTGACAGGGAAAGGGTGAGGGCGACAGGGAAAGGGTGTGGGGTGACAGGGAGAGGGCAACTGGGAAAGGGTGAGGGGGGACACAGGGAGAGTGTGATACAGGGAGAGGGTGAGGGTGACACAGGTAGAAGGTGGGGTGACACAAGGAGAGGGTGAGGGTGACCCAGGGAGAGGGAGAGGGGGACAGGGAGAGGGAGAGAGTGACACAGGGAGAGGGAGACACAGGGAGAGGGAGAGGGTGACACAGGGAGAGGGTGACACAGGGAGAGGGAGAGAGGGTGACACAGACACACACTCACTCACAGACACACACACTCAGACACACACACACACACACACACACTCACAGACACACACACTCACTCACAGACACACACTCAGACACACACTCAGACACACACTCAGACACACACTCAGACACACACTCACACACTCACACACTCACAAACTCAGACACTCATACTCACAGACACACTCACAGACACAACATACACGCACGCACGCACACACGCACACACACACACTCACAGACACACACACAATCACAGACACACACACACACAGTCAGTCAGTCACTCATACACACACACTCACCCGCAAGGCAGGGGGACGCACATGGCAGCAGTGGGGCCTACGCACGGCAGTGGGCCCTCCACACGGCAGGAGGGCCACTGCAAGGCAGGGGGTGTCGCACATGGCAGCGGGGGCCTACGCACGGCAGGAGGGCCTCTGCAAGGGGCTGCCCCCCCCGAAGCAGACGCCGACGCCGCAGCATGCCCCCCCCAAAGCGGCCGACACCGCAGCACGCCCCCCAAAGCCAACGCCGCGCAGCACCCCCCTCCCGAAGCAGCCGATGCCGACGCCGCAGCACACTCCCCCCCCCCGAAGTGGAAGCGGATGCGGACCCCCTTCAGAGGCGGACACCCCCAGGCAGCAAGTGGGAATTGGGGGCAGGGGGGGTTCAGATCAGGGGCAGGAGGGGGAGGAGATCAGGGGCAGGAGGGGCAGGAGGGGAAGAGATCGGGGAAGGGCTAACCAGAATTATTAAAGAAAAATAAATACATTTGGCGCGAGCAGGGGAATTCATAGAGCCACAGCACGGCTCGCCAGCGGCCTAAATCCACTCGCCACGGCGTGTGGTGTATAATTATTTGCGAACACTTATTTATAACTATATATATAATATATATATACAGATATACATATATACGATATAAAAATCGATATATATAGATACATATATATATATATAGACATTAGAGTAGATAGTATATATAGATTATACTATATATATATATATCTATAATAATTATATATAATATATAGTAATATATTTTACCTAGTTGTTGATTTGTTCCAGTTTTTTTTAATTTTTGAACATTATTTAAAAAGGCCCTAACCTACAGTAGTGTGTTCACATGACAGCTCCTGATGCTAATTCTCACTTTCTACTCAACACCTGAGAGCACAGAACTGTTTTCCATGCAGACAACAAAAGTTCTCAATCTCAATGAGGTTTTGCAAGCTCTGGACATTATAACTTCTTTTATGAAATACTGTAGTGTTGGTTTCTTAAAATATATTTCAGTAGTTCAATTTGACAACAAACACACACCACCACACACCACCCACACACACACACACACACACACAACAAACACACACACACACACACACCACTACACACACACACACACCACCACACACACACACACACACCCACCACACACACTGCCCCCTTTATGTGTTCTCACATCAGCCCTACAGAGGCTTCAGTACATTCTGCGTTTAATACTTCACTCTTGGAATTGGGGCCTCTACTCCTCTAAGGAATCAATAGAATTATTGCCTTACTACATAAATCCCTTCTGATTGTGCTTGCCAGCAGTCTTTAGCTGCATCAGTTTGTTTCATGCCAGTGTCACTTCCATGATAATAACATGTTGCAAGTCAGATGTTGCCATAACGTCACACTGAGGCTTGAACTAGCAAACAGTCCAGACGAGAAATATGATAAACTAAGATGAGAGAATAGAAAGATGTGCGGACATTATATATTGGGAGATATGACATGGTAGATAGAAATGAAGTAGAATGAAGAAGTGGATATTGAAAAGGAAACAACACGTTATAAAAAGAAAGGTGGGATGAGGGAGACATAAAATAGGAGCAAAGAAAATGTCAATAGTCAAATGTGGAGGGCAAAGAAAAAAAGATGCCACGTAGGGGGCAGAAAGAGACAGAGATAGGGGTTGTGTGAACAAGGGTTTTTGGCGCAGAGAAATATATATATATATATATATAATATATATATATATATATATAAATGGTCGACAATCACCCAAAATCTACTCGTCGAACAAAAAAAATCTACATCGCCACCTAGCCCGACCTGCCCGCCCCCAGTCCCACCTCAGTCCCACCCCAGTCCCACCCCCAGTCCCACCCCAGTCCCACCCCCAGACCGCTTTTTAAAAAAATAAACAAATAAATTCCTAGTAAGAACAACATTCGTTTTTGCATTAGATATACTACAAGTCCTTGTTAGCGCGCGCGCGGTGTGTGTAAATGTCGGATTAGAAAAAAAGCCAGATGTGAATGACTAGTTTCCTGAAACCCATAACCAGTGTCTGGACGCCCCCGCGTCACAATATCTAAAGAGAAATCCCGCCTGGGATCTTACCTGATCCACAGTCCCTCAATGTCCAGGTACCGTCATTCCCGCAATGTTATACATTGGAGGGAGGTGTTCCCTACCTGTCTTCTGGGTTAGGGGGGATTCGATATCTTCCGTGTGAAGTCGAGAGTTAAGATCTGGAAGAAAGCAGTATAGGTTATTTCGTGTGAGGATAGGGCAGTTAAGATATATGGGTAAATAAGAGTATCCAGAGTGTGAGAGAGACAGTGTGGGTGAGAGAGAGAGACAGAAGAGAGAGAGAGAGAGACAGAGAGGAGAGAGGGTGAGAAGAGAGGAAGAGGAGAGAGACAGAGAGAGAGAGACAGAGAGAGGACAGAGAGAGAGAAGAGAGAGAGACAGAGACAGATGAGAGAGACAGAGAGAGAGACAGAGAGCAGAGAGACACACACACACACACACAGAGCGTAACACACAGAGAGAGAGAGAGCGAGCACACACAGTACAGAGAGAGACACCACACACAGAGATGAGAGAGAGACACACACACACACACACACACACACACACCACAGAGACGAGAGGCACACACAGAACGAGAGGAGAGAGAGAGAGAGTACAGAGACACACACACACACACACACACACACACACACACACACACACACACACACACACACACACAACACACACCACACACACACACACCACACAACACACACCACACGACACACACAACAGAGAGAGAGAGAGAGAGACAGAGACAGAGTACGAGAGAGAGAGAAGAGACACCCACACACACACACAGTAGAGAGAGAGAGAGACACCACACAGAGCGATGAGAGACGAGAGAGACAAGAGAGAGAGAGAGAGCGAGTAGAAAAACACACAACACACTACAAGAGAGAGCAGGAGAAGAGACACAATCAGAGGAGAGAAGAGACCACACACAGAGACAAAGAGAGACAAACAAGGAGAAGAGGAAACACACAGACAGAGAGAGACACCTGCACACAGAGACCAGAGAGAGAGAAACACACGAAGAGAGACTGACAGAGACAAAGACAGAGAGAGTGCGGAAAGAGAGAGAGAGTGGGACAGAGAGAGAGTTGCACAGAGAGAGAGTGCGACAGAGAGAGAAAGATGCGACAGGAGAGAGGTGCGACAGAAGAGGGAGTGCTGCAGCGAGAGAGAGAGGGGACCGAGAGAGGGAGAGCGACGAGAGAGGGCCACACGAAGAGAGAGGGAGAGGGCGACAGGGAAGGGCAACAAGGCGAGGGTGACACAGGAGAGGGGACACGGGATGAGGGACACAGGGATGCGACAAGGGAGAGGGCGACACAGGAGAGGGGGGTGACACCCACAGGGAACGGAGGGCGTACAAGAGGGAGGGAGAGGAGGGTGACACAGGGATGTGAGGGTTGACAAAGTGAGAGGGTGAGGTTGAAACAGGGGAGAGGGGAGGAGGTTGACAAGGGAGAGGGAGTGCGAGGGCGACAGGGAGGGAGGGTGAGGGCGAACAGGGAAGGGTTGAGGGTGACAGGGGGCGGTGAAGGGATGAGGGGAGGGTGACAAAGAGAAGAGGGTGAGGGTGACACAGGGAGAGGGTGAGGGTGACACAGGGAGAGGTGAGGGTGACACAGGGAGAGGGAGAGAGGGTGACACACTCACAGACACTCACTCACAGACACACACACACACACACACACACACACACACACACACACACACACACACACACACACACACACACACACACACACACACACCACAACACACACACACACACGACACAAAACACACACACAGTGGAAGTGCTGTGTAACAGGTTATAATAGTGAAAAAGGAGGGTAGCGAATGTCTAAGCACATGTGCAGTGCTCACAAGTGAATATATAATTTAATATATATATATCTATATATATATATATAATATATGTTATCAACTACTAATATATTATACATATTAAATATGAATGTATGCATTCAGACTAAATGTAAAGTACCTCTTTGTTTAAAGCCTGCTGTCTATCAACATACTGTATATTATAGCAGTCATTTTCAAGCCTATCCTCAGGGAAACACAGACCACCAGGTTTTAAGAATAACTGATGAACTAGCAAACACACACATGAATGTACTTAGTTTACATATGAATAGGAAAATGTTAGTTATCCCTCAAACATGTCCTGACTGGAGTTCCCATAGGATGGGTTTGAAAATCATTGCATTATAGTTTTGCAGAAAATAACACACAGAAGGTATCTAGTCTCCTAGATAAAATACTACTCAAATAAAAGCCTGTTGGGTAGGCCTTATCAGAATTGGGAATATATAACAGAGCACTTCAATGTTTTAATCAAGGTAATACTTTGTTGCTTTTATAGACAAACCCAAGAGAATGCAGTTAGCCCGTTCTCATAATAAAAAAGAAATACATGTAGATATATTGATAAAGGCAATACAGAGATGTAGCATGCCAACATATTTAATATGAATGACAGTATGTATATTTGGGAGTTATTTCATTTAAATATAGATTTGTTAAAGGATGTAGTACATTTTAGGGAGCAACTTCATAGATGACATTTTAATGTACAGAGATTGTGAACCCTCATATGTTTCTTCTTCAAGTGTATCTTTTATTGTAATTATATATTAGTATTGATATCACTGGTAAAAAATAATGTGTTCCCAGTGACAGATGCAAAAAAAAAAAAGGGTCAACAGGTAATGATTCAATTGATGACTTATATTTACACAATAACATTGAATTAGCTTCTTGTATCTTCATCCATTTTCCTCAGTCATTACTGGATTATTCAGAGCTGAGAATTCCATTGTGTGCCCCCAGCTCCGATTCACTGAAGCTTGTGACTGTAAGATATTCAGTGCAGCTGGGGATTGATAAAATACTCACTCGGGGGCTATTTATCAAATCCTCTCAGCTGCAAAACCGATGCCAGACCGGAGGGAGAAATTGCACCAGATGAAAAGAAAAACAAAATAACTTTTTTTTTTTCTTTGATAAAATCTGATGCTCATTTTTGCACCACTATTTGGTCACTTTCAGAGAGGTTTTGATAAATAAGAATTCCCGTTGGGTGCTTTCCAGACCATGTATTTATTGCGATGGCAATTCACCCTTGCTTATGTACTTGTCTTTTTAAAGGGATATTCCACTTAGCTCACAACTGGAAACCTCTCATTTTGGAACAAATGGGGTTATATAGCAAATTGTTGTGGCTGGAAAAGCAGGGTAGACATTGAGCAATAGAAGGGGCCCCACATCTATTAAAGCGAACAATCCCATTCTTTCAAGGGTCATTTTCTTTAATAATGATGGTGTAATTTGCTCTAGTTTGACATGATCCTCTTAATGAATGTGGTAGTTCATGAAGATAAATGTTCATTTTTACAGTACCTT
The DNA here is from genome assembly GCA_036426205.1 of Ascaphus truei. Lineage (NCBI taxonomy): Eukaryota > Metazoa > Chordata > Amphibia > Anura > Ascaphidae > Ascaphus > Ascaphus truei. Next base: position 145,352,856 of record CM071570.1, on the reverse strand, counting down.
TAAAAAACATACCTAACATTTTCCTTTCCGTTTAAACTACTAATTGCTAGTCAGGTGTCTTTTTTAATAACCATAATAAAATGCTGCATTGTGGCCCTGTCAACATGTTACTGTTCATATTGAGGCCAATGCTGCTCTTTTAATAGGTGCATGTAGGAACCTAGAGTGGCAAGTAAAAGTGTATGAAACCCCTTAGGATTTTTACATATCTCAAACTTAAAATGTCATTAGATCTTAATCTAAGTCCTAATAATAGATAAATATAACCTGATCCAACAAATGACACAAAAACATGATAGTTTTTTCAACATTTATGTATCCACAAATGATGAAACATTCAATGTCCATGTGTGAAAAAGTATGTGAACCTTTAGTAACTTTCAGTAGCTGGTGGCACCCCTTTGAGCAGCAATGACTTCAACTAAGCGTTTCCTGTAACTGCTGGTCAGTCTCTCACATCTGTTTTGAGGAATTTTGACCCATTCCTCCTTACAGTACTATTTCAACTCATTCGAGGGCTTCCTTGCATGGGCAGCTCGCTTCAGGTCCTGCCACAACATTACGATGGAGTTTAGGTCCGGACTTTGACTAGGCCATTCTAAAACACAGAATTTCTTCTTCTGCAGCCGTTCTTTTGTAGATCTGCTTGTATGTTAAGGATCATTGTCTTGCTGCATGACCCACTTTCAGTTCAGCTGCAGCTCATGGACGGATAACCTGACATTCTCCTCTAGAATCTTCTGATACAATGCAGAATTCATGGTTGTGTCAATGATGGCAAGCCGTCCAGGTCCTGATGCAACAAAGCAGCTCCAAACCATCAGACTCCCACCACCATGCTTTACGTTTGGGATTTCGTTCTTTTGTTTGAACGCAGTGTTTGGTTTTCGCCAAACATTATGTTTCTCATTGAGGCCACAAACTTCTACCTTTGACTCATCTGTCCAGGGAACATTGTTCCAGAAGTATTGTGGATCATCTACAGTATGTGCTTTTTGGTGAACTTCAGATGGGTAGCAATGTTCTTTTTAAAGAGCAGTGGTTTCTTCCTGGCTATCCTTCCATGAACACCATTCTTGTTCAGTCTTTTTCTGATAGTTGAGTCATGAACACTCACTCACATTATCCAAAGTGAGAGTGGCCTGCAGATCCTTGGATGTTACTTTGGGGTTCTTTGTGACTTCCTGGATGATTTGCCATTTTTTTCCTGGAGAGATTTTGGTAGGACAACCAATCCTTGCTAGAGTGACTGTGGACTCAAAATGTCTCTATTTGTAGACTATCTGTATGACAGTGGATTGGTGGAGCTCCGAATCCTTATAAATGGTTTTGTAACTTTTTCTGGACAGATGAGCATCATTACCTGCTCTTCTGAGGTCCTCAGAGATTTGTTTTAATCGTGGCATTACGTGTTTCCACACTACTGGTAGGGAGAAGACCAAACTCACAAAGTTTCTGATCTTTATATAGGGTGGGGTCTCCCAAACTGACACCTGCAGATCAACCAAATTATTTAAACACCTGATTCTAATTATCCCCTTTAATTTACTTACTTTTGCACATCCCCTAACTCTTAATTACTCATTGTTGGTCTAATTCATACATCAAAGAAAGTGTATGTAGGAACCAGCTCCACGTATCGGTGCTCAGTAGAACAAAGGAACACGTGTTTCAATGAAATCCTGAGTAATGAGTATATCAGGTTTAAGATTAACTTGGATCAAATATAGTGAGACTCAAGGACCTGATGCATGTAACACTCCTAAGGGGGGCTAATTGTGAGACAATCCATGTAGTGGTGTCAGACTGCTGTCTGACTCAATGTAAGTCCTGTATAGGTATACCACTAGGAGAGTCCCCCTGGAGTAGAACCTATATAAAGGTCTCAGTCTCCCCAACCATGAAGAGAGAAAAAGGAGTACTCACATGTGTAGCAGTTCATCTGTTGTGTGCATCACGCGAGTCAGTAGTAGAGGAGATAGTCCATGGGGACAAAAAGCGGAGCACAGCTGCGAAAAATAGGGGGCTAGACACCAGCAAGAGTGAGGTTAAAAAATACCTTTACTCCATGGTAAACTTGGTGACACGCAGATAAAACAATCTGACGCGTTTCAGGCAAAAGCCCTTTATCAAAGAGTATTTTCACGTCTCGTCAAACTCCCACTGTTAGTAGGAGTCAATAAATGTGGGAGTTTGACGAGACACGAACATACTCTTTGATAAAGGGCTTTTGCCTGAAACGCGTCAGAGTGTTTTATCTGCGTGTCACCATGTTTACCATGGATTAAAGGTATTTTTAACCTCACTCTTGCTGGTGTCTAGCCCCATATTTTTCGCAGCTGTGCTCCGCTTTTGGTCCCCACGGACTATCTCCTCTAATTCATACATCATTTTGTTTCAAAAGACATGAAACCCTTTTGGATATTTAAGAAAAGACTGTTTTTTATTCAAGAAGATTATCATGGAAAAACAATGGAATTTCCATAATTATCATTGGGGTTTACAACGTTTTTCTCGCCACTGTATGTCTGCATTTTGATAGATGAATACAAAAGGAGAACTCACAGTAGTTGAGTAGTATCTGCCACGGGTGCTCAGACTTCCATGGGGAGCGCAGTTCAGATGAAGAAAGTAAAGTTCTGTCACTCCAGGGCACTTCGATGTAAAAGGTGAGACTTTATTAAGAGATCAACGTTTCGGTCCCTTTTGTGAAGGCATCTTGGCAAGGGTCCAAATAGGGACCGAAACGTTGATCTCATAATAAATTTTCACCTTTTACACCTTTTACACCAATGTCCCCTGGAGGGATGGCACTTTACTTTCTTCATCTGCATTTTGATAGAGGTGCCATATTTTATTGCTTCTCCGAAATTATAAGACAAATGTAATTTTTGTAGGCAGACGCACCTTAAAGTAAAGAATCTGACTTCTAATTAGCCTTTGTGTCTGCTAACAGTGATAAATGGCATCTAGGTTATTTAGTAGTTCCGAAGGGAGTTGAATAGATTAGTGTACAGCAGTGATTATTGATTTTGATCATCAGAATACACAGATCAGTCAACTAGTCATCTTAATTGATTTTTTTTTGCAAGCTAACTTGGACAAAATGCAAACTGAATTTGATTATTCTAAAATATAATTTGCTCATTGTTAGTTATTGCAAGTTATCTTGTAATAAATAATATGCGAGATGAGACAGCATCTGATATAATACAAGTATATATATATATATATATTATATATATATATACAGTATATACGTGTATATATATATATTATACTATATATATATAATATATATATATATATATATATATTGATAAAAACCACTGGCACCCAATAGAAATCAATATGAATAGGTGCATGTCCCATAAATTAATAAAAGTATACATTACCCGCTAGCAGCAAAAAGGGAGACAGCACTCAGGTGAATGAAAAATAAATGTATTAAATACAGCCACAAATAACTCCATATGATATTATACACAGTATATACGGTATATATATATACACAGTATATACGGTATATATATATATATAATATATTATATATATAATAATATATATATATATATATATATATATATAATATATATATATATTATATATATATATTATAAAAATCTAATATCCAGGACATAGGCATCCTATTGAGAAAGTTCCTGTAAATGGTTAACTTGGAAGTCTTACCTGTCTCTGGGATATTTTATCTTTTTCAGTATACCTTTTGTGATAGGATTCCACATTGGTATAAATAACTATCCACCCCAGCAGGGATATGACTTTACTTCTGTTTAAAAAAAAATATGAATACATTTGTCATTCAGAACTATTTTTGCTACAAGCAGCACTGAGGTTAAATATTAGTAATAGGCAGTGTGTTGGATTTATATACAAAAAATTATGTCTAATTTTACTTTTCCACAAATTAAAACCTTTTAGTATGAGCAGGCAATAGCTGCATCAGTATTAAAACCGCAACCAATAATCCATTAATATAAATGAATGTGAATTCATTCATCCTATACCACAGTATATAAGATATTAAAAGTAGAGATGGGCGAACATGTCCAATCCACTGATTTTCCACAGTGTTTGTGCCAAAATCCAATCAGGTTTTTTTTTCTATCACTGAAATTCCACAGACGGATTCGGATTTAAAAAAAATAAAATTCCAAACCCGAGTGGGAGAGTGGGAGAGTGGGAGAGTGGGAGAGTGGGAGAGAGGGAGAGCGGGAGAGCGGGAGGGCGGGAGAGCGGGAGAGCGGGAGGGCGGGAGAGCGGGAGAGCGGGAGAGCGGGAGAGCGGGAGAGCGGGAGAGCGGGAGAGAGGGAGAGCGGGAGAGAGGGAGAGAGGGAGAGCGGGAGAGAGGGAGAGCGGGAGAGCGGGAGAGAGGGAGAGCGGGAGAGAGGGAGAGCGGGAGAGCGGGAGAGTGGGAGAGTGGGAGAGTGGGAGAGTGGGAGGGGCTTATTCATTAAGCTCCATTAGCGCTCTACTATGTATCTGCACGGAAAGCCCCATTCAAGTCAATGGGGCTTTCCATGCAGATTGCACGGTACGGTGCTAATAAAGCTTAATGAACAAGCCGGAAGAGTGGAAGCTATTTTAGTAGAGTCCCAAGCACTACATATCCCCTCAAACCACCCTCCAAATAGCATATGTGGCAGTGGTGCTACCCAGCAGGTGTTTTAGCTCATACTGCTAGAGTTGCTGCCTAGAATAGCAGAGGTTGTGGTTTCTGATCCTGTTGGACTCCAACACCAGTACCCCCTTCCTTACAAGGTGCCTTAGGCTTGTCAATATAGTTCTTTTGGAAATCTTTTTAGGAAGTGTGGGGTGTCACTCATTTAAATAAACTTTGCATAAACAATTAGCATATCTCCCAGGTATCTAAGGTGTGCCCCTTTTTGAGCACATTTGTTTCTCCATATGTTATTTGAAGGGTGGTTTGAAGGGATAATATATAGTGCTTGAGACTCTGTTAAAATAGCTCTCTCCTCACCAGCAAAATCCATATTTCAGGGTTTGGAATTTGGATTTTTAAAAATCCGAATCAGTTTGCATCAGTGATAGAAAAAAAAAAACCATGCACCAGCGTCTTTGAGACGAATCTGTGGAAATGCGCAGCTGAAAGGAAGTTGCAAATTTGCGGCGGATTTGTATTTCTGCGAAAAATGTTTGCCCATCTCTAATGGAAAGGTTTGCATGTCCTATGGAACTGAAAAGGTTAATGTACATATGCTCCCAGCTGCTGCATATTTTTTATAATACAACATTTGTTGCATTCTTTCCCTTTCTCTATCAATTTGAGCTCCAAAAATGATAGAAATAGCCCGTATAATGAATCCTAGTATATCAAGTTTTAAATATATTTTTTTGATGTTGGAAAAACATTTCCACTGTAATAAGAGGGTACTTAAAGCAATAACACCTCATTAAATGTATTAAACAGTTCTAATTTTAATTCACATGCACTTGGGATATGTTTGTAATGTTAAACATGACAATTTGGGTTCTTATTTGAATGGCAGTTGTTTGTTCCTGTTCCCACAATAGTTTCCTTAAATAGTTTCTAAGACTTTTTTTTGGGCAAGTACCCAGCATTTTACATGAATTAGTATAAGTGGTGAAAAGTTAGTCATAGAAAGTATCCAGTATTTGATAACAGCACAAGAAGGAAATATGTATCTAACTGGTTAAACGTGCTTGAATAGCAGTCTGGAAATATTAGCTTTAAACATCATTACAAAATGATGGTGTTGTTAATAAAATGGTAATGGGAAATATTTGAACATGTCACCGGCATTAGTTTGCTTTTGTCCTAGGCAGGATTGGCCCTTCAAACACATTGGAGTTTGGACCAAACTTATTTCATTAGTGTTGAAGAAAAGTCCTCCTTGGTGCTAGTCCTCTGGGTGATGTGTTGAATAGTGATGTGGAAACAACAAAAATAATATGGTGTAAACCTTCTAAACAACTACTTAAAACAATAAACAGCCCTTGTGCATGCATTAATAAAACAGCACCATGATAACACTGTAACTGCATTTATATACCCAGAGATACTATCCAAATAATACATTAACAACTCAGTGACACCTTTAGCCACTAGATGGATAACATTTCACAAGCAGTACTCACTATATAGTATTCAATACCATGCACTATGTGAGAGATTGCTGTGTTACAATGAAAGGGAACTGATGAATACTTAGCTCAAACAAGGAAATGAATGGATGCCCATTGATGTCATTTAGGTCACATTTGCAATGGAAGAGAAAGAAGAAAACCTCATGGTACAATAACATATGGCAATTTAATAAAAATAAAACATAAGAATCGAACTGTTGGAATAACACTCACAAATATTCAGTTAAAAACGCGCATGCAGAGCAATAATGATCAGATGTGCTGGTGTCTTTTGGCCTCACCGTGGGTCTGCAGGGTTTTTGTAGTACTCCAATGTACAGAGACCTCTGCACCCTGTGAAGTAACTCGCCATCACATGAAAGGCTTTTGTGCGGGGCGCATGCGGCGGGCGTGGGCTAAGAATGGCAGAGTGCTAGTGTATCATAGTGGATGAAAAAAATATATATTAGGAGCAGCCAGATAGGAAATTAAAACATATCCAGGTGCTAATGTACTGTAATATGTGAACGATATATCCACAGTCTATACAAGAAACCTCATATAGGTTAACGTGATGCAGATAGTGCAGTTCTAAAGATAGCTACCTACTGACGAGTACTCATGGCTGATACTTAATATCGGACTGCACAACCGAAGTTACAATAGTATATAGTGACAATGCCTCATGAGATATATCATCAGTATTGGACAACATAGGTGAAATTGCAATATTGTCTGATGCCAGAAGATACTGATAAACATAAATCAGTGGAGATCTGTATGTGCAAATACACTCCTACAAAATAACTTTTATTGTAAGAAGCCAAGCATTTTAAAATGAAAGAAACCACTTGGTGTGTGAGGAAAAAATTACCTTTCAAGTTTCACTGTGGAAAATTGTGAGAATGAGATGGATCTCAGACCTTTTCCTTGAGTGAAATATACTTCTCAATGGTCCTCAGTAAAGACCTTGTTGTGCGAGAAACTCTCATTGGTGATAAATGCACCCTTTGTGTGTAGGATTTAAGTCAGTCGGACAGTTTCTATATCCAATGGGGACATTTATCATACCTATCCTAGGACACTATTTTATTTGTCATTCTACAGTAAAGGTTAAGTTTTAAACTTCTATCCTACTGTATATTCCACTATTTTCTTAGAGTGCTAGTTGAGAAGAGTTCTTTCCCTCTATGTGTACCGTATGTATGCTTATCACGTATTTACTGTTGTCCGTTAACATTGACATCACATGTATGACGTTTGGTTTCCTTTTTAATACATTAGGCCTGGGCTCACCATATTGAACATTTCAGTAACCAATTATACTAGTTCTAGTTATTACTAAGATATCTTTCTTAATCATATGTTGTCCTGAAAACCTGGCCTATTGTGGGGCCTCTAGAAATGAACATGGAGAGCCCTGCATTACACACGTCCTAATGCTCATGCCACACCAAACCTCACCGCTTTTATTGTAGTAGAAAAAAGGGAGAAGATAAAATAACAGCATTTAAGAAAATCATGGTAGGCCCATTTTTAAATACTGTTTAATAACTTAGCTCTAATCTCTACAATGTAACCCCCCACCCGGCTTCCAAGGAGGTTGTATCAGTGTGGTTTTTATATGACTACTCCGCATGCTTTACCTTGACTCAGGGTGCTGTCATTTGGGCGGCTGGGCGATGAGGTAGCAAAGTGGTAAATTAATGGACGTCAGGAACTTTTATAGTACAACCGTCATTTATTTGTGTCCCCAATTCAGGGACCACTCAGACATATCTTGATACATTGTACAGTTTTATACAAAGGCATACACGAATACTTCTCTTCCATCATTGCCCACTCTTAACACTTAGATGAAGGTGCTCTGACTTAATTGTGTAGGTAGTTGTGGGATCTGGCCCCCCGTGTCTCTTTGGAAACCTTTAGATAGTGATCAGACTATTCAAGGCCCCTACAGGAAATCCTTATAGGTCTTATTGCGCTTTACCAAATACCTTGCTGTCTGTATTTGGGAACTACCACTTCTACACAGATGAGGAACATAATGATGAGGAACATAAACAGGGAGGCCTGGTCTATGCTATCACCTTATTAACATACTCACCTACAATCCCTGAGGCTCCACTCCTCTGGTCCTACAGGAACCTAACCTTACAGAGCAGTCCCTCCTCCTCAAATACCCCTGTGTGACGTATGGACCCCCAAAGCAAACAGGGTGGGGCCCAGCATATACCAGTATTGTTAGTAACCCTTTAGGAGGGGGGGTTACAATAACATAGGAATTACTTCTACATGATTTCCTCTGTGAGCATTCAGTTATAATATAGATGTATATTCCTTCATATGCGTTACAACTTCAGGACTACATTTACAATCACTTTATTGACACTCCAATACATTTCTAAATTTGGACTGCACCTGTACATAGCCTTATTTGTTTATGAGCTGCTCAAATTACCAGGTATTCCATTGAAAATTCTACAACCTCTTGCATTATTGGTCATTTCAAGTAACAGTCATTTGTTTGATCACCTTGCAAAGTTCTGTAACTTACAAAAAGAATAAAGCAAGCATATAATACTCTGCTTTTAATACTGAAAAACTAAAATTCAGCTGGAGATGACACTGCAGAGGGTGAAAGAAAGAAAAAACCCACCTACAGTATTTCATTAATATCCTGTGGTTTGACCTATTATCATGTACATTGTGTGAGAGAAGCGTACAAATATATAGTGTGCTACTGTAGTTCAGTATGTCATTTATTTTATAAGAGCAATACACATTTACTTTGAACCTGAAATGCTGGTTAAAGAAATGCGAAGCTATGTGAATACTGGTGAAGAAATGTTTATAAATCCGAGAGCTAAGAAATACATTACAGACATCTGTACTAGTTTTCATAACACTGGGTCTCGTTGTGTGTATAAGAGCTATTTGCAGTCGGCATATCAGAAAATTGTTTTAGGAGTTTAAGTAAAAGAGCATAATGCATATTTAGTCAGGCATTACCGTACTAAGGTATTAAGTAGATTAGAAATAAATGAAAGCAATTAAGGAGCCTGTCTAGAAAATGTAATATGTCAGAGACAACTGTTTGCACAAAACATTAATGACTAGCTGTGTAGATGAAATGTAATCAAGGATGTGTGTCCTATAACATTTGTGTTAGGGAAAATGATTAGTGAGCATGGGCTACAAGTAATGAACTTGCATGCATACATACATGGAATAGGTACTTTCTACACACCTTTATTGTTGGGATGATAGAAATAATAAAACCACTACACTGGGATGTTAAAATGTATTGCAATGTTTTTCTGCTGTCGGTTTTCATTTATTCATTCAAGAATCTCGGTGTTGTAGTCACAAGTGTATTGGCCCCATCTGGCTATCTCTGGTACTGAATGAAAGAAGCCATATGTTAGGATTTGGACAACATTTTTTTATGGGTGATGAAAAAGAGAAAATACTTTAATAAATTATCAAAAGTATTTTATGTATAAATTAAAGTATGTTGGACATCTTACACAGAGGTGTAACTGTTAGTCGATATCATTGACGTTTACAGTAAGAAACAGAGAATGCTTTTGTTAGTGTAATTCATTACAGGCAGTCCTCGTTTTACAACGCTTCGTTTTACAACAAATGGCTTATCCAACGCTATGCAATGCATACCTATGTTCATTTTTACAACGCCGAAACGGCTTATCCAACGCTCTTACGATGCTTTGCAAAGTTGTTTATGTGTATATAATATATATTATACTATATAATATATTATATTTTTATATTATATATATAATTAGTATATGCACTATATAATTTATGTGTGTGCTGCATATCTTATTGTCTGCGTAAAATATTTTGTGTATTTTAGCATTAAAAATGCCTTCAGGAACGGAACCTTTCACTTAAACAGTGTTCCTATGGGAAAACGTGTTTCGCTTTACAACGTTTCGCTATCCAACGCCATTTTGAGTAACGCATTGTGTCGGATAACCGAGGACTGCCTGTATTTCAAATGATTCGTATTTATATTTATTATCCAAGGTAAATAAACAAGTCTATGGATGCTATATATTAAAATCCCCCCTAGTAGTAAACTTATACCATATTGCTATATAAATGTCACAAATTTAGGGAGCAATATTTAGTGATGCTAAGTCATAAGGCCACATATGGCCCATTTATTAGAAATATAGTCCTGACACTGGGATTCATTAAGCTCCAATATGGGGCACCATACCCGACCTGCTGGTAACTGCCATTCAAGTCAGTGGCACTTAATATAGGATCGGGGTGCGATACCCTACATCAGTGGTTCCCAACTCTAGTCCTCAAGTACCACCAACAGGTAAGGTTTTCAGAATATCCCTGCTTCAGCACAGGTGGCTCAATCAAAAGGATTGAGCCACTGATTGAGCCACTTGTGCTGAAGCAGGGATATCCTTAAAACTTGAACTGTTGGTGGTACTTGAGGACTGGATTTGGGAATCACGACCCTGCATCGTAGCTTGATGAATCTGCACATAGGTGCATTATATTATTGGATGCAAATGGTTCAGTGGTACAGACCTAGAATCGGATCTCATGTTGAATTGTCGAAAGTCAGAAGAATGACCAAAGTCCATGAGACCATTGTGTGATACTCCTTGTTATATAAAAAAAAACAAGTTGATACTAATCATATTAAATTAAGAACAATAAAAAAAAATGAACCCCATTTACACCGTAAGGTCCCACAGTTTATTACAATGCCAAGTCTTGTTCTCAAACCTATCCAGAGGGTCCTGACCGAGTCATGGAATTTTGGATTGCCAAAGAATATCCCATGAAAATATATGTATATTCACATATTAGTAAATGCCTTTGTTAGTCATAACACTTGGCAGGGGGAGGCAGGCTTTGTATTGCAGTCTCCCAGCTGCAAATCTGATGCAAAAACAAGAGTAGATTTATTAAGGAAAGAAAATTCACCTGCAAACAGTGTTTTTTTTTCTTTCCTAAATATGGTGCAGTTGTAGAGAGAGAACACATTTCTTAAGAATGACCCACGCACTAGATTATGTGACTAATTAAATCTGATGGTAATGTCTTGAACAGGGATACAGAATACAAAGGATTACAGCTTTCCCTCGATCAAGTAACAACAAAACCTTCCTTCTCTTATGGGAACCCAAATCCAACCATAAGTGACACCAGGAAGGGGAGTAAGGCTCGTCTCCCCAGCACAAAATCTAAATCTAGGACATTACCATACCCACAGGTAAGTGTCTTTATTTTGCGAGGGCACAAACCTCTCCATTGTTTATAGTTAGAGTTGTCATCTTATAACTACAGTATGTAATTTACAATGTATCTTTTATCATAGATGTCTAAATGTATTTGCTATTAACTGCGATAAGATGTTGCCATGGGAAGTAATTATGGGGTTTATTTACAGTAGGTAGATGCAGAAAACACCTGCAAAATCTCTGCATATGGAAATCACTGGATATTGAGTGCACACTGTACAATTGATAGGAATCAACATTTTTGTTGATAAAAGAAATGAGTATTGAACATAACATGTTTCTCAGTAGAAATGAAAGAATGTGTGTGTGTTCTATTCTGGTAAATGTGAAATGGGCATGCAACCCAATAAGCAGTCTCCGAGTCTAGAAGGGAAATACTAATGAGGATGGAAAAACGGGAAATACCAATGAGGATGTAAAAACAGGTAAAAACTGAGGAGTAGTACCAGTGTTGATCAAAAGAATGATCAGAAAGAATCCCCTTATATATAGCACTCAATTGTCAGAAGGGAAGGGTTTTATGATGAGAAATTGGGTTATTTTTGCCAGGTATTTTTTATGGATCAACATGAAAAAAGTAGTGTTTGCCAAACCTCACAACAGGCCAATTAAAGAAGGAGGAAAACCTCTAAATTCACGTTCGTTGTGTGAGTGTCTTTATCTACTTTTTTCACCACATATGCTAGTATATTCATATACTAGACGTTCAGATGAAAGAGCAGCAAAGCCCCACTGTTCTTTTTCCACTTTCTGAAGTTTATCAAAAGGAAGACATTGGAAATAAAGTAAACACAGTTTGCTATGGCATATGGCAATGATTTCTGGATGGTGAAGGATTTTTTTCTATCATTTAATTCCCTACACTTGCTCTTGGGGTTTTCCTTTTCCATTGAACATGTTCCAGTGAACATGTAATACATTGTGTTTTTGGTATGTTTCTTTGCCCACTTGAATCTTTTGGAAAGAATATGCAGAATGTATTATTTTCCATTTGGTGATCAGTGACTGAGGGACTGTGATGCTTGAAAGGAAGGAAGAATTAGCTAAACTGTCTGCATTTACATGGATACAAATTGTAAGTGCTTAATTAATGCGTGTATCATTTTGTGCTCCATTTGTACAAGTGTACATGATTTGTGATGATACCCAAAAAGTGCCAATTGACCTAATCTGCCCATGTGTTTCATATAGAGCTGCATTCATTGAATAACAATAACACTCAGTTGGTTATATATATATATATATATATATATATATATATATATAATATAGATATAATATATATAATTATATATATATATATATAATATAAAAAAGTACAAGCTGATTCCACTCCAGTAAATAATTAATAGATAATGCAAATAGGTGAGACAAACCTCCAAGGCTCAAAAGGAGGAAAACACACAGGAGGAGCTGAAGGCACTTCTCACTCCCAGCCGGGAGGAACTTGAACCCGCTCCTTACCCCAGGAGAGGAAGGGCTGACTGACAATTTGGACACTTCCTCTAAGGCTCAGAGGGGGAGGGCACAGGGTTGCACCATGATTGGTTGGCAGACTCTCATTCACCTCCACCCTGTCACTCAGAGAGGCAGCATGAGGAGGGGTAAACCCACAGGATAGAGAAGAGGGGGGGGGGGGGGTCAAGGTGACTGCTGCTCTAGTGGAGAAAGTTGTCAGGAACTCACCAGGTAAGATAACAAAATGCCTTAATTAACCTACATAAAAAATGGACAGGAAGGAACAAGACTCCTCCTCCCACGCGTTCACACCACTATGGCGCTGTCAAAGCGCCATAGTGGGCAGTGGGAGGAGGAGTCTTGTTCCTTTCCTTGTCCATTTTTTATGTAGGTTAATAAAGACTTTTTTTTACCTTATCCGGTGAGTACCTGATAACTTTCTCCACCAGAGCAGCAGTCATCTTGATCCCCCCCCTCTTCTCTATCTGCGCATTTGGATCGACGGACGTCGCCAGGAAATCCAGGGACAGAGTCTTGAGTTTGCAAGCCGTGACACCCCTGGACTAGTAGTGCGGAAGGAGAGGCAACGCGGTGACATATGGTGAGCATAAGACTCCATACCGCAGCTGGTTGGGTGAGACAGGGTAAGAAGCCTTTGTTCAACAATCAAGGGGATACACAGTTCGGCGGGATCCACCCGCCTCCTGTAAGTACCCAGTTGTTCCCTTACCCTTCCTCACGTCTCCCCGTGTCCCAGCACTATACCCACTACCCGGAATCAGCTCCAATTTTATTTTTGCTTTAACATTTTACCATCACTGCCACTCACCTTAGAGCTGATACTCGGTTGATTTTGTCTTTGGTAAACCCACAGGATAACTTGCCACTGTCTGTAGCTATCAAAACTGTCATAAAAAGTATCAATTTAGCATCAGTGTAATAGGCCTTGCAATTAAAAAATTACGTGTTTCCCCCTATTTTCCCCATTGTACTTTACGGGGGATTTAAATAGTAACTTATTGTCCATTTCCCTTAGTTCCAAATTGCAGAAAATCTTTCTTGAACCCACGACTTGTCCTTCTGATATAGTGCATATGGGTCATTTTGTAATATACCACACATTTTGTACAGCAACAATGAATTGAATCTTGTCTTTTCTTCTTAGAGGGCATTTATTATGTACTTTTCTGTCAGATTTGGGGTTCTTGTGATACTTCTGTTCTCCCATTGCTTCCTTTTATTGAAGATAACATGTTACGTATAATAAGCTTCCTAAATGATCTTGCAAAGAAAATGAATACCTACAGTATGAGTGGCACATTCTCGCTATGCTACTGTAGCACATACTGAGTGATATAAATAGGATAGGCTGTGTATATGTGTCATACCAGGGTACAGTCCACACCTAATTAGGAAGCATGCATCATAAGAAACTATAAATAGCAAGAGGCTGGGACATTACATTACATTAGTTTTTAAGTATATTTGTTATCTTCCTATTCATCTAAAAGCTGATTGCATCCAGTAGTTGGTATTAGTTATTTTTAATAAGTGTTAGTTTCCGCATGTGAAAATAATAATTTTACCTTGTTTTCTTAAAATAACCCATGCTGTATTTGCTGCTTTAGCTTGATTTTGTTTTAGCCCCTGCCTTTATTTTTCTTCCAATTTGTTGTCTTATTACTAGTTTATCAAATGAGCATCTTTGTAGTAGGAAGCACAGCTGAAGCAGAACATATTTTATGGAAACGGTTCTGCAGACTACGTGAAATCCTTCTTCTCAAGCCAATCAGGCAGATAGCATTTTTGAACACAGGGATGAGGATGTTTTGGGCACTATAAATAAATAAAGCTTCAAAATAAATTGATGCTACGCTTGTTATTTGGAACTTGCAAACTTTTAGCATTAAGTTGAGCCTATTCAATGAAGTGCAAGAATTTAGGTTTTATTCATATGGTATTGTAACACGTAGCCATAGCAATGGAAGAAGAGGCTAACAATATTGACAAATACACCAATACTACCATAGCACAGTAGGTGTTAAAGGTGAAGTCTCACATACAACAAATGTCAGTGATGTGTTTAATAGGTTAAGGCTAGGCGATTGATGACTTTGTAAATTAAGTTTTTGACATTTGTCCTTTTTTTTAGTCATTTCTGTTGGGGCTTTAATAGTTAAATGTCCTTGGACATATACATTATCATTTTTACCAACATTTGCAGAGTTAATTCTGTATTCATCCCCTGGATTTATGTGATCCCAAGTGCATTATTTTGCACTTTTTAGCATTAAATTGTAGTTGCCACACTCTTGACATTTCTTCAATCTACATAAATCATTTTGTCTACCACCCTCCCCCGTGGAGTGTCAACCTCGTTGCAGATCTTTGCGTCATCTATAAAAAGGCATACTTTCCCCCCCCAAACCATTTGTAATGTCACTAAAATAGATATTAAAGAGCACCGGTTACAGTACAGATCCCGGATGTTCTTCACTGCTTGCATTGCAACTTGTTTATCAATCTTCTATGTGGGACAGAGTCACGGGCCTTCCTAAAATCGAGTTAAGCTACATCTACTGCTCCACCCTGATCAATTACCTTAGCCACCCAGTCAAAACAATAAATCAATTCGATTTGTTTGACGTGATCTCCTCTCTTAGTAAACCCACGCTGCATGGGATCTTGAAGGTTGTTGGTCTTTCGATTGTCAGCATTTCTATATTTCAGCAATGTTTCCCTTAATTTCCCCACTACTGACATGAGGCTCACAGGCCTGTAGTTACCTGGCTCTTCCCTGCTTCCACTTTTAGTGAAGTGGGACTGTGCTTGCTCTTCTCCAGTCTCTGGAGCTACACCTGTTCATTTGGAGTTGTTAAGTAGATGGGTTAATGGTGTTGCCAGCTCACCCCTAAGCTCTTTCAATATCCTTGGATGTATCGTATCTGGCCCCATTGACTTCTTTCATTTCAGTTTTGAAAGGACCTTCTCCTGTAAATTGACTTGTGTCCACCTCCTTTCCATTTATATTTATTTTACCCATCTGTGATCCCTCTCCTTCACCTTCAGACTGAGCAAAAATAGTTATTAAGGTGGTCTTCTTTACACCTTCCCCTCTCAACAAGACTATTCCCTTCTGTTTTTAGTCTTACTATTCCTCTATTCTTTTTCTTTGATCATACTGTTATTATTATAATTTATTTATAACGCACCAACATATTCTGTAGCGCAGTACAATAATAGGGTACTAACACTCATTAAAAGGGAAGTTCCACCTATTGTAGTGGTTAAAAAGACTTAGCACTGTAATTACCTTCTTTAGAAGGATTCAGCCCCCTTAAACTAACTATCTTACTTATTTCTATCTTGTGAAAGATCAGCTGACCGTAAAACTGAGCTAATTATGTCTCTCTGTTTGACTGATAATGGCATCATAATTACTTTGTAAACAAAAGAACAAAGCTAAGCCATTCATATTACCAACTATATAATGGATTTTAGTAATACAAATAATTTGCCCAACATCTTGAAATCATTTGTTCACATGGAAATGTTAAAAGTTACAAAATTATTTACAAATACTTGTCTAATGAAAAAAAAAAGTGTCAATCAAGTACATGAACCTATTTAACCTTTAGACCTTTAGAGTATCCCTAATGGTAGCATGCCAGGGGTCCTTATAATGTACCAGGTACGTTATAGTAACTTTCTAGTTTTCTGTGCTGATGGAGTGGAAAGCCCGAATGAAGTGGGAGTAAAGATCACTGCTGTTGCAGCATCTGGTCACCAGTCACAACATGTAATCTCTCCTGGAGCGGTCACATGAACCACAAGTGCCATAAGTCCAGTGGCATTCTGGTGCTCCTGGACCCTCGGCACCGTAAAGGCTAACTTGCTTCTGTTCTTTGTTTCATTCTAGGTTCGACTGCACCTTTAATTTAACATTTTGCACTGATCACAATTTAATGAATGGAAGCCAATGTGTCAAGTTGATTTGTATTGCTTGTGCCTGGCTCACCCCAGCATACAGTTTTGGCAATAGTTAAGTGAGGTTAAAGGAGGAGTTGTTAGAAAAGCAACAGTATTATATATAATCTAAATGGGATAAAATTAGGACAATTCTTCATGGAGAAGTTAAAGACAGCAGACTCAGTAATAGAGCTCTGTGTCAGGCAGTAGCTGCAAAGACTAGTAGAACATTATCATGCATACAACGGGATATAGATGGAAGGGAAGACAGCATCATTCTACCACTGTATACATCTTTAGTAAAAACACACCTTAAATATGAAGTACAGATTGGGGCAGAACTTCATAAAAATGACATTATGGAACTAGTAAAAGGGCTAAGAGCCATCAAATTAATACATGGGTTGGAAGGTTGGATTTATGAGGAAAGTCTATCCTAATTAGGATTGTTTACATCAGTAATGAGGCATCTAAGAAGGGATGTGATTACTATTTACAAATATATTCAAGGTTAATAGAAGGACATTTCAAAGGGTACTGTTCATCCTAAGGATAGATCAAATGACCGGGATATATCTCTTGAGATTGGAGGAAAAGAGAATTTGCAATCAGCACAGGAAAAGGTTTTTTACAGTAAGGACAGTTACATGTGGAATTTACTACTGAGAGAGACTGAGGCAGATACAATAGATATCTTTAAGAAAAGGTTAGATATGTATTTTTTCAAAGTTATATACTAAGTAACTTTGTTACTATAGTTATATATAAAAATGCAAAAAACAGAGAAATACTCTACTTTAGTTTAATTAAGGGTACACAATCCTAATAATAAAAGTCCCAATACTTAAGGAGGAAAATAGAAAAATAGGATTAAAGACCACAGTAGTTGCCCTTGCCTTTCAAGATTAAGCTGCGTTTGTTCTCCTTATGTATTGTGACTATAGGGATAGATTGTTTACTTCTTTGCCTGTTCTTTAGGAGTTTGGTATTCTGGTTTATATTTTAAAATCTACAGAAGGTAATATGCACATTGATGTTTTCCTTTTATTGAAACTCCTGTCTACCTAATTGGTACTAATCTTTAGCAGCATTGATGGTGATGGTTCTACAGCATGTCACGCTTGTGCTCTCCTCACAAGCGCAGTGAAAAGGGGAAGGACCTGTTAGCGAGGTGGGGAGGCCGCAGGGGATACGAAGGGAGTGAGTTGCCGCGCAGCTGGGGATCGGCGCACGTAGTCACGTGACCGCGCCGCGCGCATGAGAATGCGTGACGCGTCCGGAGGTGCGGTGCCTACTCAGAGACACGAGTGATCCAGCTGCAAGTGCGCGCATGCTCTGACAGCAGAGCGGGAGTGCGCGCGTTCTCAGACACCAACGCGGGGGTTGTGGGAAGCCAACGCTTCAGCACGGGAGTCTGGAAACAGAAACCAGGAACATGGAACATGGGCACGGAGTCCAGAGCACAAGGTAACATCCAGAGAAGGATTGCTTCTTGGAGAACGTCCAGACTTCTTAAAGGCATAGTGACAGAACAGCAAGGTGCAGCGAAACTAAATAAACATAAGGGTTCTTAGTCTAATCCATTGGCCAAGGAATTATAAGCCTGCCACCACGTCAAGGTGAATCCTACTTAGCAGGTACCTACACTACCCGACGGTAAACTAACCTCAGTAGTATAAGAGTGACTGTCCCAGTGTTCCGGAATCCACAGGAGATAAGTAAAGGTCCCAAGGAGGTCCAGGCAGGTATGCGATGAGTACTAGCAGGCACCAGGGCTGGTAGCAAAAGACTAATAGCAGAGAGAAAGTCAAAGAGAGGCTTACTTCCTGTCAGGAGGAAGAGGGCAGGGTTTGCCAGAAAGCAAGATGGCGTTGCTTGCTTCAGAATCCTTAAAGACACAGGATCTTGACTCGCAGCTAGAGGGCGGCGATCAGAAGTAAACAGGTAAGGAAGGGACACGCCGCAGGGGGCGTGTTCCGCGCATCGTTACACAGCAGCACTGTCCTATAGGAAGACTATTTTGGCTGCTATCAGTAGCTCTTAAAGTGTCAGTTCCTGTTAGGAAGATAATTCATTTATGACAGTAGTATGTTTAACCCGTATGCTGCCAGAGAGGCCAGCAATGCATTACAGACCCATGATTAAATGTTACTGACTGGTGCCTTGAAAAATAAAGTAAAAGTTAACATTTTCAAAGAATTGTATGTAGCCAGGTCCTCTCTGGGTCCCTGAAAGGGAGTCCAGGGTTTTAACTCCCTTTATAAGGCTGGAAACTGCACGGGTGTCGGATTTCATACCTGAACTGGGAGGTGTGCACAATGAACTCTCCTGATTGAGCAGGGATAAAAGGCAGGAAGCTGTCAGAGACAGAGAGCCTGCTTTCATCCAGAGAGAGAGAGAGGAAGTGAAACTTCTTCCAGCCAGGAGAGAGTCTGGCTGTTATGGACGCTAGGATTGAAGGAAGCAGGCCTGCGGGGTCCAGTTTGGAATCACACCCAGGATAAAGATTACCACGGACTAGACAGCCTGTTCCCAGAACCGGCGTTCCTGAAGGACTGAAGGAGCGACACAGAGACCCTCTGAAGGAATCCCTGCGACATACCAGATAAGATCTAAAACTGTACTACTATACCTAAAGACTGTTTTGTGCACACAATATGACATGACAATATTGGGGCTTACTACCAGCTTAGCTGACAGCCTGTTAGCTAGGGATTTGCTTGTGTAGTTAGTTTCCCTAACAGGAATAGGATTTTGGTTTATGATTTGTTTTGCTTAAAGGGACAGTGTATTCAATGTTTTAGTTGTCTTTTCGTTAATAAACCAATCCAGTTAAGGTTCACCCTCAGTCTATGCGTCTTACTGCCCTCGCCTACACGCCGCTCCGTCACAGTCCCCCCTTACATCCGATGTGGCTGCGGGGAAGGGGGAAGGCTACATCGGGCTGCGGGAGGATGTGGCAGTGCAAGGAGCGCTTCGGAGGTTCAGCGGCGGCCCGAGTACACAGGGTGCCACCATTTTGTCATTGCGCATGAGCAGCACCATTCTTGCGCATGCGCAGCACAGTAGGAGGGTTGCGGAGGCCATTACAAGTGGCGGGCGCTTGTGCAGGGGTAGTAGTAATGCCGGCCATTACATGTTAAGCTCCGCAGGGGAATTACAATTCCCAGCAGCCCCAGGGGCTGCTGGACACGTGATGCGCAACAGCCAATAGGACTGGAGGATTCCCTTGCACCGATATAGATACATTTGGTGCGCTGGCACCTCACGCACAGTCGGGAGCTGGACAGATACGGGTGAGGTAGTGTCTCAGGTGCCAGTGGCCCCGAGACTAGGCTTTGCATCCCCCTTCAGGCCCCAGCTAGGCCCCGACTCACCATCAGCTTGTGGGTGCGTTAGGGAAAGGCCCCTCAGATAGGGACACTTTCCCCATTAGCCCAATAGTGTCAGGGACACAGCAAAGATGCCGTGCAGTGACGTGCGAGAGACTCTTAAAGGTGAGACACTCCAACGGGAGTTTACCCCACGCAGAGGCGGATGTCTTCGTTGGATCAGACGGATCCTGTCATCAGTCGGCGGTACCCGGGTGCTGGAGCACCTGCCAGGTATCCATCTCTATAAGTGCTCCAACGGCCACACACACATTCTGTGGGTAGCGCTACCACACACTTTGGGATGGGATTGGCTCTGTGGACACTGGGTGGTTAGGTGCCCTGGGCACCTCAGTACTTTGGGAGAACCTCACCAGGGTGTGGATAAGGTGGTGTTTGGACAGTGGGGGCAATGGGTGGGTACGGCATGGTCTGTACAGAACTGTGTTGTATAGTTACTCTATAAGTTGCAAGTTCAGTAAATACTCTTTACCATACTGGTGTGTGTATTTACTATTGTATTGTCTTGGGAGGGGCTATCCTACTGTATTGGGATCCTTCTCAGGTGGTGGCGCTGTCACCAGATAGAATCAGGTACACCCCAGGCTCCCTGCAGCAGAGGATCAGGCCTCCTGTGAGCCAATCAGGTAACGCACCACACGTAAATCTGGGTTATTATTGGGACGTTACCTAATTAGGTAACATCCGTTTTTCTCAGCTTATCCACAAAGTTAATGATATGCAAAATGAACATCCTTTCGGCAAACTTGCATTGTTACATTACCTGCATTAACAGGGATTTTTATTGTGTTGAGACGTGTTAAACAATACACAGCACATGTGCATTGGAACTACTATAATGTGCGTCCCAATTAACGCACATGCATTACAGCCACGTTACCAGGGGGCCTATTGAGGTACATTGTAATTAGTTTTGATGTTATTTTCCCTAATTATTTCTGAATGTATTTTTCACACACAGTAAAGTAACTGTGCGTGAATAAAAGTTTTGTTCCCAACGTCTGTATCTTGGTAATTATTCAAAATCAACGTCCAGAATTGATATAGCGCTCAGAGGAAATAAAGAACATGCACCATTTAAACATTTGGTGATTTCTGTTTCCTTTATAGAAATGACATGCAGTAAATACTGGTGCATGTGTGGCAAGATAACGCCTGCCTGGAACATTCAGACTCACAGATAGCTGAAGGCTATCACATTAAGTAACCAGAAATTACAGCATCAAAAATGTTCTTCAATGAAGTGTCCATACCATCAAACAGCCATAAGATAAGAACAGATTGACAGTGGAATAACCACAATACACTCGCTCACATACTCATGAGTCTGGTCATCTGTTCTGCAGATCCTCAGGAAATCTTCCGTGTGCAATTCCGCAGGACGTGGAAGCAGGAACAAAGAGGTGAAAGTGCGGTGTACCACCATTGGGAAAATCATTTTCACCGCACTTCCACCTCTTTTGTTCTTGGTAATTATTGTTATAATATGTAGACACATTACTGTACACCCATACATAATGCAGTCAAGATTATATGCCATATTAGGTCAGACAAACATATCTTACATTAACTTTTATCACTAAAAACATACTATAGTTTATTCCATGAACAAGACACATTATCAGAAGCTTTTTTTGATGCGTTTCAGACACGTATATGTTCCATTATATATATATATGTAGCCCTCAGAACCCCCCCGGTCGCAGATCGGACACCCTAGGGTGTACTAAGGTCTGGCTACATATGTCTAGGTGGTGCATACCTGTGGGCAACAGGAGGGCCTGAGTCTCCCACGATGGTGTGGGGGAGTACAGGACCAGGTTTCTGGGGTTCTTGCCTTCATCTGATCTCAATGGTGCAACGCCTCCATCTCTGTGAAGCCCCAGGGATATGGGGTAGAACCCTTACAGAGAATTCCCACTTAGGGACGAGAGATTCCAGTCTCAGTCTTTGTTAAAAGTAGCAGCAGCTCTCTTTATTGTTCACAGCAGCACACGGCAATCCCAGCAACACGCTGGTCTCATGTACAAGGTCTTCTCTCCCAGCTCCAGACTGCACACCCTCAGGATGGCCTGTGGGTGTTCACTGTATCCCTGCCACCACCCCAATCCGTGGGCGCTCAGGGTGGGGCTAGCTCTTCCATCAGCCCTAGGCAGGGTGAGAGGCATTGGTCCACCGTAGCTCTATCAGCTCTACTCAGGGCCTAGAAATGATGAAACCTCTTGTGGCGCTGAGGCAAGGGGTCACCTATAGATGTGGATATGATCGTGGATAAAGTTCTTTTCTTTGGGCAATTACCTCAAGAAAGGAAGACAAAACATGCAAAAAACACTGCAATAGTGCATTACCCAAGGACAATATAAATTGATTGAACAGAGCAATTTAATAAAACAATTAAACATAAAATAAAATGGCATACATTGGTATATCAATTATAAAACATCTCTGTGCGGCTGCACCTATAGAAATGGAACTTGCTGCGCCGTGAGAAAAATTGGAATCCTACTCACCAGAGGTGGCTAGGACATGCGCATTTGTTTTAAGGTCTTTCGCTGGTTAACACCGTGGGGTGAAGTGTGTCAGTAGCTCGAGGAGATCCGCCTTCTGTGCTCGGAGTCAGCTACTACCAGAGTCTCGTCGATCGGCTCCTCTACTGACGTCACCTCCGGTATCTTGCTGCTACGGTGTCCCTGCTGTGCCAAAAAACATCCAACGCGTTTTGAAACTCCAAATTGTGGGTTTCTTCGTCAGGGATAGATGCTGCATGGATATGTGCTCCTATATATACCCCAGTTCTTTCAATTTGGGCAATTGACATCATTGAAACATTGGAATAGCGGCCAATATTACCGTTATGTCTTTTGATAGATAGAACATTGACACATTTATAGTATATTCTTATTATACAACAAAAGATGACTACATAAAATGTAATTATTATTGAAACATGGATACTTAGATACCAGGTCGTATATAAATAAGGGGGAAGGTAGTGTAATAAAACCCACCTTCATAATTAATTACCACTGAATAAGTGGAACTTGGAACGACCGAGCATAAGTATGGCTTACAATATTATACGATAATTTACAATGACCTTATCACAGGTTCACTTATTGTCACATGTTCATAATTATTTTAATTCTAATTGTACACGAGCGCTATATTGCACTTATATTTTCACTTGGTTTCTACTCAGGGCCTGCCTGATCTCCTCCAACTGTGTCACACTAACAGGAACTCTCTCTCTCAGAGCTGACACAGACTGACACTGACACACTAAATTGACTGTGCACTGCCCTTTGTGACTTTGGCAGGCCCCTCCCCTATGTCTCTTGCCTTAGACACAGAGTCAGGTGGCCTACCTCCACCACTCAGGGCAGGGCTTGAAGTGGGGGAAACCCATGATAACTACTGGCAGCCTGCCCTTAGAGGGCTTATACCAGTAGGACGATAGACCTATAGCCTTATTTCTTACCAGGGCTACACACATATATATATATGTTGCATGTGTCATACACACACACATTATATATATATATATATGTGTATATATATGTATGTGTATATATATGTATGTGTATATATATATATATATAT
>CM071570.1:145171684-145328988 GCA_036426205.1 Ascaphus truei | reverse complement strand
TTATATATATATATATATATATATATATATATATATATTATATAATGTGTGTGTGTATGACACATGCAACTTTGTGTAATGAAAGGGTTAAGTCCCAATACAATCACGTGGGTAGCACTTATTTATTTATAAAATGTTTTACCAGGAAGTAATACATTGAGTTAACTCTTGTTTCCAAGCATGTCCTTGGCATAGATTTATGATGACAAATACAGGTTATAAATACATAGTTATATCAAGTGAACAGGCTTATACTGTATTGTATTGTATGTCTTTATATATAGCACCATAAATATACATAGCGCTTCACAGTAGTAATACATGTTGAATCATATAAATAACAAATAATATAATTAACAGGTCATGGGAATAAGTGCTTCAGGCATAAGAGTAACATTAAGGAAGAAGTCCCTGCTTCGAGGAGCTTACAACGAATTGGTTGGTAGGGAACGTAGAGACAGTAGGAGGGGTTCTAGTAAGTGGGCGTCGCAGGGGCCAAGCTTTATGTATCATGTGTCCAGGATATCCACAGTGCTATTCATATGCTTCTTTAAGCAAATGTGTCTTAAGGTGGTGTAAAGGTGGATAGAGAGGGGTGCTACGTGGGTATTGAGGGGAAGGGCATTCCAGAGGTGCGGGGCATCCAGTGAGAAAGGTTAAGGCGGGGAGAGGGCTTTAGATATAAAGGGGGTAGAAAGAAGACATTCTGAGAAGAACGCAAGAGTCGGGATGGTGCATAGCGAGAAAATAGGGTGAGATGTAAGGAGGGGCAGGAGTGTAAAGCTTTAAAAGTGAGGAGGAGAATGAGGGTGAGATGCGGGATTATACATTTATACAAGACATTGCATGCACGTTAAATATAATACATGTTATAAGTGTATGTAACAGTTACAGACCAGGTTAAAATGTGAGACGGCTTTAGTTTTGAAGAACTTAGAACTGGTGGTGGCTGTGAGAGTCTCCAGTAGATTGCTTCAGTTGTGAGGTGCATGGTGTCAGGACAAGCTCACCACAAACGAGGCGGAACCGCGGTGCTGAGGTGGATAGGATAAAACGCCACCCACAGCCACGAGGGCGCGTCTGAGTGTAGAGTGGTGGGAGTCGAGTCGGGGCATGAGAGGTCGATGGTCGAGGTAATGTTCGCCAAGTCCGGGGTTAGAGAGAGAGACGTAATCGTTTTACCGTTGCCGGGTTCGGGTGTGCCAGAGGTGCGGAGAGTCGTATGCCGTATGCCGAGTTCGGGATGCCAGAGTGCGGATAGTTGTAGAGGAAGCCGGTTCGGTACACGAGGAAGACTGCAAAACAAGACAGGACAAGACCGGACTAAGGGGCGAGAGTGATGAGAACAACTGGTTCCAGGGACGGTCTGGAATGGGTAAAGGAAGAAGGCCTGCTGGTCTGACCGGGGTACTTTGTTGCGAGCGCATGTGCCACATGCTTTAACAAACTCCCACCTCCTTAGCCCTCTCTGGCCACCAGAAGGTACGTTGAACAAGTCGTTGGTTTTCCGTATCCCTGGATGTCCTGCCGATTTGAGGGAATGGCACCACTTGAGAAACCCTGCGGTGTTGGGTGGTGCGTGTAGTGTAGAGTCTTCCCTCCGAAACTTGAACCCCATCGAGGCCGTGATTGCTCGGATTGAAATTATCCATGTATCAAATGAGTTGGCGACAGAATACATCTAGAGGGAATTATCGTCTCTAGCTGTTCTTCAGACTTGTCCTCTGCAAAGAACTGTCGAGACAGGGGTCGCTCAGATATTTGGAGCCAGGACTGAAGGAGATGAGGAAATTGAACCGTGAAAAGAATAGTGCCCAGCGGGCCTGTCGAGAGCTCAAATGACGTGCCCCTTCTAAGTAGAGAAGGTTCTTATGGTCTGTAGTATGGTTATGGGTGTCTCCGTGCCCTCTAAGAAGTGTCTCCACTCGTCTAATGCCAATTTGATAGCCAAAAGCTCCCGGTTCCCGACATCGTAATTCCGTTCTGTGGATGAGAATTCTTCGAAAAGAAGGCACATGGGTGTAGTCTGGCTAGGGAGAAGTCCTTTGGGACAGGACAGCCCCAGCCCGATGTCAGAGGCATCTACCTCCAGGGTAAATGGAAGTTTAGGATCTGGGTGGGTGAGGATAGGGCAGACACAAAAGCCTTTTTTAGAAGATTGAATGCCCATATGGCGATTTCAGACCATGATGAAGGATCTGCACCCTTCGTGGTGAGAGCAGTTATGGGAGATACCGTAGAGAAAAAATTGCGGACTAAAGCGCCGGTAATAGTTTGCAAAACCTAGAAAGGCTTGCACGGCTTGAGGGTGGTCGGACGGGGCCAGTCCAAAATAGCCTTAAGTTTTTCTGGATCCATATTGAAGCCGGAGTCAGAGATAACGTATCCCAGAAATGCCAGGACGTGAGATGAAACTGGCATTTCTCCAATTTCGCAAAGAAATGGTTTCGTCTCCGGAGGCGTAAAAAGCACCTGTTGGACGTGTTTGATGTGTTCTTGAGTGGATTTAGAAAAAATTAGGATGTCATCTAGGTAGACCATAAGAAATTTGTTAAGAATGTCCCGAAAAAATCTCATTGACGAAATCCTGAAAGACTGCGGGTGCGTTGCACAGACACGAAAGCATGACCAGGTATTCATAGTGGCCGTTGGGTGTTAAAAGCAGTCTTCCACTCGTCCTCCTCACGTATCACTAAATTGTAGGCACCTCTTAAATCCAGTTTAGAAAGATAGTAGCTCCCTGAAGACGGTCGAAGAGTTCCGGTATCAAGGGCAGCGGGTAGCAGTTCTTGCGCGTGATTTTATTCAAACCCCAGTAATCGATGCATGGACGAAGAGAACCGTCCTTCTTTTTACGAAAAAGAAGCCTGCTCCGACTGGGAGGAGACTTTCGATGAAACCCCTCCTAAATTCTCTGCAATATAAGTGCTCAGGCTTTAGTCTCTGGGAGAGAGAGAGGATGGATCGTCCTCTGGGAAGAGGTGCCCAGGTAGTAGGTCAATCGGGCAGTCGAAAGGACGCGTGCGGAGGTAGAACCTCGGAACATGCTTTGTCGAACACATTGCGGAATTCCAAATACACGAAGGTAGGGAGGTCAACCTTCTCTGGCAGGGTAGAAACCCACCCATCTTCTGGAAATCCTGGTACATGTCTTGGCACATGGAGCACCATTGGATGGGTTCCGATCCGTCCAGTCGATTGCGAGGATTATGGACTTGGAGCCAAGGAAGACCCAAATCAGCTCAACAGAGGGAGTGTGGATAACATCGAGGGTAATGATCTCCGCATGAACGTCGGCGACCTGTAGTAGAAGAGGCACCGTCGTGTAGCGTGATGAATGCCGGTCTAGGGGTCGACCGTCAATGGCCTCCAAACCTATTGGCATCCTTCTACTGATAAGTCGAATATTGTTCCGTCTAGCAAAGCTTTGATCGATGAAATTGCCTGCGAACCGGAGTTATAAATGCCCATGCTTGAGTCTGAAACCCTTCTCCAGACAGTGTTACTGGCAACTGAATCGGGTGGAAGGACGTCTTTGATGATGGGGAAAGGGTCAGTATTCCCAACGAGACTCTCCGTGATCTCATTGGGAGTAGGCGTTTCTCGGCTTGGGGGACACTGGAGTAGTACGTGACGGAATTGCCACAATACATGCAGAGGCCGCATTGCGCCGACGTTGTTTCCGGCAGAAGACAGCTTGTTACCCTCCCAACTGCATTGGTTCCGGGGCGCCCCCGGATGGGGGTGTTGGAGACACGAACGATGGAGAGAGGCCTTGAAACCGTTGACGGTAACGAGAACGTTCAGTCCTCCGCTCCTGCAGACGCTGATCCACCCGAACGCACAGATCGATCAAATCCTCTAGGTCAGTGGGACGTTCCCGCGCAGCGAGCTCATCCTTTAGGGATTCGGACAGGCCTTGCCAAAACGCTGAAGATAGTGCTTCATTGTCCATCCTGTCTCAGCAGCAAGTGTGCGGAACTCCACAGCGTACCGGCGACGGAACGATCTGCCTGGTTATGTGATGAAGAGAGGATGCTGCTGTTAATTGCGTGCCAGGGGTGTCGAAGACTCTTCGGAACTCATGGACGAAGAGGTTGATGTCCTGTGTGATGGGTTTGTTGTTCCCAGATGGGAGAAGCCCATGCCAGCGCCTCGCCGGTGAGAAGAGCCACGATATAGCCGACCCTAGAGACAAGAAGGACAAGAGACAAAACAGGAGGGCGAGAGTCGGAATTGGATCAGGCATTGATTAAGGAAGCCCCTACATCCTTGGGGATCCAGCATAGTGTTTGGGAGGGAATACGGGTTCCAAAGCAAAGGAGGTGCTGGAAAGGCTGTTGCGGAGGCTGTGGAAGCCGTGGATGAAGGTTCTCGACTGGAAGCTCGGACTTGAACGGTAAGGGAATGAAGCTCTGCTGAAACATATCCATCCGCCTATCAGCTTGTTCCAGATAAGTCTCTAGCCTGGTGAAGAGATCTGTGTGGGAATTAAAGTACGCTCCACCTCAGCGGAGTCCATTTGTTGTAGGGCTGAGCATAATGTCAGGACTAGCTCACCACAAACGAGGCGGGACCGCGGTGCTGAGGTGGGAAGGATAAAAACACCACCCACAGCCACGAGGGCGCGTCTCTTGAGTGTAGAGTGGTCTGGGAGTCCGAGTCGGGGCAGGAGAGGTTCGGATGGTCGAGGGTACTGTTCGCCAAGTCCGAGGTTAAGAGAGAGAGATGTAAGTTTTACCGTTGCGGGTTCGGATGCCAGAGGTGCGGAGAGTGTATTGCCGTATGCCGAGTTTCAGGATGCCAGAGGTTGCGGATAGTCGTAGAGGAAGCCGGTTCGGTACAAGAGAATACTGCAAAACAAGACAGGACAAGACAGGACTACGGAGGAAGAGAGTGATGAGAACAACTGGTTCTATGCTCAGCCGACGAGTTAATGAAGCTGCAGGGTATAGATAGGCAAGAGGGTCCAATGGCAGAGTAGCAAGGTGGGGTGTGTGTGAATGGGCCAGCTGAGGCAGGGATAGGTCTAGATGAGTTCCTGGAGGAGGGGCTATAGATCCTAGAAGAACTGGTATATTGGATTGCAGCATTAGAAATAGATACTGTGCCTTTAAGAGGCTGGTACACCTCCATGTGCCGCGCCTCCGTGTGGCTGTGCCTGTGGATGCATGAGGTGCACACGCCCGAGCCGAAGCAGAAGAAAGAGGACTGACGTGCGCGCGCAAGGGGAAACGGAGCTCGGCGTCCTGGAGGAGAGATCCGTGTGAGAGCGGGAAGCCCTGGCAGGGCTGCAGGTAAGTGGGGAGCACGCCGAGCGGCGTGACTCCCGTTCGTTACCATGGTAAGAGAAGGAGGAGCGGCAGATACTTTTTGAACCTTGGGACTTGAACAGTCTTTTGGAGTTAGATCTCAGATGAAAAGTGCTGCATGTGGTAGGAGTGAGGAGCTTGTTCAGACAGGCGGGTATTGCCCAGAAAATATTTGACGGCAAGACAGGAAAGATGAACTTGCGCCTTGACTCAAGTTGTGACCAGTCTAGTTCTTTGAACATTTTGCAGTGATGTGTTTGTGTTGTAGTGGAGGAAAAGCGGCATATTGGATTGTGGAGGGTATCACGTTTTAAGATGAGTTTGGGTGACCGTGTCATATACTAATGTCCAATGGTCCCAAATACAGGACAGTCCGGTTCAATACAGAACACCTGGCAACCCTAAGTACACAAGTACAACACAACCCCCAATAACGCTGTGCAGGTGTGAGTTAGTGTCAGTGGTGCCTTAGCCACCTCAGTCCTGGGTATGTTGGCTTTGTGATGGTGCTGGCAGACGTGGGAGCTCGTTGTGTACTAACTGTTGCAGGTCTGTACTTCGCAACGGGTGCTTCTGTACCACTGTGCTTTGTAGCCATTGAGGGTCCCTTCCGACGGCGCTCGAACTCTTGTACCCGTCTGGCACTGTAGCTCCCTGCTCCTGATGCCACATGTACACGTGCACTCTCTGCAATCCTGGACCGAACCTGATAGCCCTCAGGTCAGCGCAGATCTGAGCTGTAATATAATATGTATTATATTACATAATATGCAAAAGAGGGAACGACTCCTTCACATATTATTAGCACGAACGTCCATTATAGTGACGCAAGGGATCGTTACAGTTTGAAAACACCACTTAATGCATCTTACTGAGCTCTGAAGATCCCCGTTAGCACTTATTTATTTATAAAATGTTTTACCAGGAAGTAATACATTGAGTTAACTCTTGTTTCCAAGCATGTCCTTGGCATAGATTTATGATGACAAATACATGGTTATAAATACATAGTTATATCAAGTGAACAGGCTTATACTGTATTGTATTGTATGTCTTTATTTATATAGCACCATAAATATACATAGCGCTTCACAGTAGTAATACATGTTGTAATCATATAAATAACAAATAATATAATTAACAGGTCATGGGAATAAGTGCTTCAGGCATAAGAGTAACATTAAGGAAGAGGAGTCCCTGCTTCGAGGAGCTTACAATCGAATTGGTTGGTAGGGGAACGTAGAGACAGTAGGAGGGAGTTCTAGTAAGTGCGTCTGCAGGGGGCCAAGCTTTATGTATCATGTGTCCAGGATTATCCACAGTGCTATTCATATGCTTCTTTAAGCAAATGTGTCTTAAGGTGGGTCTTAAAGGTGGATAGAGAGGGTGCTAGTCGGGTATTGAGGGGAAGGGCATTCCAGAGGTGCGGGGCAGTCAGTGAGAAAGGTTTAAGGCGGGAGAGGGCTTTAGATATAAAGGGGGTAGAAAGAAGACATTCTTGAGAAGAACGCAAGAGTCGGGATGGTGCATAGCGAGAAATTAGGGCTGAGATGTAAGGAGGGGCAGAGGAGTGTAAAGCTTTAAAAGTGAGGAGGAGAATTGAGTGTGAGATGCGGGATTATACATTATATACAAGACATTGCATGCACAGTTAAATATAATACATGTTATAAGTGTATGTAACAGTTACAGACCAGGTTAAAATGTGAGACGGCTTTAGTTTTGAAGAACTTAGACTGGTGGTGGCTGTGAGAGTCTCCAGTAGATTGCTTCAGTTGTGAGGTGCATGGTGTCAGGACAAGCTCACCACAAACGAGGCGGAACCGCGGTGCTGAGGTGGGATAGGATAAAACGCCACCCACAGCCACGAGGGCGCGTCTTGAGTGTAGAGTGGTCTGGGAGTCCGAGTCGGGGCATGAGAGGTTCGGATGGTCGAGGGTACTGTTCGCCAAGTCCGGGGTTAGAGAGAGAGACGTAATCGTTTTACCGTTGCCGGGTTCGGGGTGCCAGAGGTGCGGAGAGTCGTATTGCCGTATGCCGAGTTCGGGATGCCAGAGGTGCGGATAGTTGTAGAGGAAGCCGGTTCGGTACACGAGGAAGACTGCAAAACAAGACAGGACAAGACAGGACTAAGGAGGCAGAGAGTGATGAGAACAACTGGTTCCAGGGACGGTCTGGAATGGGTAAAGGAAGAAGGCCTGCTGGTCTGACCCGGGGTACTTTGTTGCGAGCGCATGTGCCACATGCTTTAACAAACTCCTCCACATCCTTAGCCCTCTCTGGCCACCAGAAGGTACGTTGAACAAGGTCGTTGGTTTTCCGTATCCCTGGATGTCCTGCCGATTTAGAGGAATGGCACCACTTGAGAACCCTCTTGCGGTGTTGGGGTGCCGTGTAGAGTCTTCCCTCCGGAACCTTGAACCCCATCGGAGCCTGTGATTGCTCGGATTGAATCTTATCCATGATATCAAATGAGTTGGCGACAGAATACATCTAGAGGGAATTATCGTCTCTAGCTGTTCTTCAGACTTGTCCTCTGCAAGGAACTGTCGAGACAGGGCGTCCGCCTTCAGATATTTGGAGCCAGGACTGAAGGAGATGAGGAAATTGAACCGTGAAAAGAATAGTGCCCAGCGGGCCTGTCGAGAGCTCAAATGACGTGCCCCTTCTAAGTAGAGAAGGTTCTTATGGTCTGTGAGTATGGTTATGGGTGTCTCCGTGCCCTCTAAGAAGTGTCTCCACTCGTCTAATGCCAATTTGATAGCCAAAAGCTCCCGGTTCCCGACATCGTAATTCCGTTCTGTGGATGAGAATTTCTTCGAAAAGAAGGCACATGGGTGTAGTCTGGCTAAGGGAGAAGTCCTTTGGGACAGGACAGCCCCAGCCCCGATGTCAGAGGCATCTACCTCCAGGGTAAATGGAAGTTTAGGATCTGGGTGGGTGAGGATAGGGGCAGACACAAAAGCCTTTTTTAGAAGATTGAATGCCCATATGGCGATTTCAGACCATGATGAAGGATCTGCACCCTTCGTGGTGAGAGCAGTTATGGGAGATACCGTAGAAGAAAAATTGCGACTAAAGCGCCGGTAATAGTTTGCAAAACCTAGAAAGCGTTGCACGGCTTTGAGGGTGGTCGGACGGGGCCAGTCCAAAATAGCCTTAAGTTTTTCTGGATCCATATTGAAGCCGGAGTCAGAGATAACGTATCCCAGAAATGCCACGGACGTGAGATGAAACTGGCATTTCTCCAATTTCGCAAAGAAATGGTTCTCCCGGAGGCGTAACAGCACCTGTTGGACGTGTTTGATGTGTTCTTGAGTGGATTTAGAAAAAATTAGGATGTCATCTAGGTAGACCATAAGAAATTTGTTAAGAATGTCCCGAAAAATCTCATTGACGAAATCCTGAAAGACTGCGGGTGCGTTGCACAGACCGAACGGCATGACCAGGTATTCATAGTGGCCGTCATGGGTGTTAAAAGCAGTCTTCCACTCGTCCTCCTCACGTATCCTTACTAAATTGTAGGCACCTCTTAAATCCAGTTTAGAAAAGATAGTAGCTCCCTGAAGACGGTCGAAGAGTTCCGGTATCAAGGGCAGCGGGTAGCAGTTCTTGCGCGTGATGTTATTCAAACCCCAGTAATCGATGCATGGACGAAGAGAACCGTCCTTCTTTTTTACGAAAAAGAAGCCTGCTCCGACTGGGGAGGAAGACTTTCGGATGAAACCCCTCTCTAAATTCTCTGCAATATAAGTGCTCATGGCTTTAGTCTCTGGGAGAGAGAGAGGATAGGATCGTCCTCTGGGAAGAGGTGCCCCAGGTAGTAGGTCAATCGGGCAGTCGAAAGGACGGTGCGGAGGTAGAACCTCGGAACATGCTTTGTCGAACACATTGCGGAATTCCAAATACACAGAAGGTAGGGAGTCAACCTTCTCTGGCAGGGTAGACAACCCACCAATCTTCTGGAAAATCCTGGTACATGTCTTGGCACATGGAGCACCCCATTGGATGGGTTCCCGATCCGTCCAGTCGATTGCGAGGATTATGGACTTGGAGCCAAGGAAGACCCAAAATCAGCTCAACAGAGGGAGTGTGGATAACATCGAGGGTAATGA
Source organism: Ascaphus truei (assembly GCA_036426205.1). Classification (NCBI taxonomy): domain Eukaryota; kingdom Metazoa; phylum Chordata; class Amphibia; order Anura; family Ascaphidae; genus Ascaphus; species Ascaphus truei. The sequence goes on along the minus strand of CM071570.1, from coordinate 145,319,561 downwards.
TCTCCGCATGAACGTCGGCGACCTGTAGTAGAAGAGGCACCGTCTGTAGCGTGATGAATGCCGGCTGTAGGGGTCGACCGTCAATGGCCTCCAAACCTATTGGCATCCTTCTACTGATAAGTCGAATATTGTTCCGTCTAGCAAAGCTTTGATCGATGAAATTGCCTGCGGAACCGGAGTCTATAAATGCCCATGCTTGAGTCTGAAACCCTTCTCCAGACAGTGTTACTGGCAACTGAATCCGGGTGGGAAGGACGTCTTTGATGATGGGAGAAAGGGTCAGTATTCCCAACGAGACTCTCCGTGATCTCATTGGGAGTAGGCGTTTCTCGGCTTGTGGGGACACTGGAGTAGTACGTGACCGGAATTGCCACAATACATGCAGAGGCCGGCATTGCGCCGACGTTGTTTCTCGGCAGAAGACAGCTTGTTACCTCCCAACTGCATTGGTTCCGGGGCGCCCCCGGATGGGGGTGTTGGAGACACGAACGATGGAGCAAGAGGCCTTGAAACCCGTTGACGGTAACGAGAACGTTCAGTCCTCCGCTCCTGCAGACGCTGATCCACCCGAACGCACAGATCGATCAAATCCTCTAGGTCAGTGGGACGTTCCCGCGCAGCGAGCTCATCCTTTAGGGATTCGGACAGGCCTTGCCAAAACGCTGAAGATAGTGCTTCATTGTTCCATCCTGTCTCAGCAGCAAGTGTGCGGAACTCCACAGCGTACCGGGCGACGGAACGATCTGCCTGGGTTATGTGATGAAGAGAGGATGCTGCTGTTAATTGCCGTGCAGGGGTGTCGAAGACTCTTCGGAACTCATGGACGAAGAGGTTGATGTCCTGTGTGATGGGTCCTTGTTGTTCCCAGATGGGAGAAGCCCATGCCAGCGCCTCGCCGGTGAGAAGAGCCACGATATAGCCGACCCTAGAGACGGAAGAGACAAAACAGGAGGGCGAGAGTCGGAATTGGATCAGGCATTGATTAAGGAAGCCCCTACATCCTTGGGGATCCCCAGCATAGTGTTTGGGAGCAGGAATACGGGGTTCCAAAGCAAACGGAGGTGCTGGAAAGGCTGTTGCGGAGGCTGTGGAAGCCGTGGATGAAGGTTCTCGACTGGAAGCTCGGACTTGAACGGTAAGGGAATGAAGGCTCTGCTGAAACATATCCATCCGCCTATCAGCTTGTTCCAGATAAGTCTCTAGCCTGGTGAAGAGATTCGTGTGGGAATTTAAAGTACGCTCCACCTCAGCGGAGTCCATGTTTGTAGGGCTGAGCATAATGTCAGGACTAGCTCACCACAAACGAGGCGGGACCGCGGTGCTGAGGTGGGATAGGATAAAACACCACCCACAGCCACGAGGGCGCGTCTTGAGTGTAGAGTGGTCTGGGAGTCCGAGTCGGGGCAGGAGAGGTTCGGATGGTCGAGGGTACTGTTCGCCAAGTCCGAGGTTAGAGAGAGAGATGTAATCGTTTTACCGTTGCCGGGTTCGGGATGCCAGAGGTGCGGAGAGTCGTATTGCCGTATGCCGAGTTCAGGATGCCAGAGGTGCGGATAGTCGTAGAGGAAGCCGGTTCGGTACACGAGGAATACTGCAAAACAAGACAGGACAAGACAGGACTACGGAGGAAGAGAGTGATGAGAACAACTGGTTCTATGCTCAGCCGACGAGTTAATGAAGCTGCAGGGTATAGATAGGCAAGAGGGTCCAATGGCAGAGTAGCAAGGTGGGGGTGTGTGAATGGGCCAGGCTGAGGCAGGGATAGGTCTAGATGAGTTCCTGGAGGAGGGGCTATAGATCCTAGAAGAACTGGTATATTGGATTGCAGCATTAGAAATAGATACTGTGCCTTTAAGAGGCTGGTACACCTCCATGTGGCCGCGCCTCCGTGTGGCTGTGCCTGTGGATGCATGAGCGTGCACACGCCCCGAGCCGAAGGCAGAAGAAGAGGACTGACGTGCGCGCGCACAGGGGAAACGGAGCTCGGCGTCCTGGAGGAGAGATCCGTGTGAGACGCGGGAAGCCCTGGCAGGGCTGCAGGTAAGTGGGGAGCACGCCGAGAGCGGCGTGACTCCCCGTTCGTTACACATGGTAAGAGAAGGAGGAGCGGCCAGATACTTTGTTGAACCTTGGGACCTTGAACAGTCTTTTGGAGTTAGATCTCAGATGAAAAGTGCTGCATGTGGTAGGAGTGAGGAGCTTGTTCAGACAGGCGGGTAACTTGCCCAGAAAATATTTGACGGCAAGACAGGAAAGATGAACTTTGCGCCTAGACTCAAGTTGTGACCAGTCTAGTTCTTTGAACATTTTGCAGTGATGTGTGTTGTAGTTGTATTGGAGGACAAAGCGGCATATTGGATTGTGGAGGGTATCACGTTTGCTAAGATGAGTTTGGGGTGCCGTGCATATACTATGTCCCCATAGTCTATAATTGGCATTAGCATCTGCTGTGCAATGTGCTTTCTGACCAGCAGACTTAGGGAGGCTTTGTTCCTATAAAGAACACCTAGTTTGGCATAGGTTTTGGATTTCAGTGTATTAATGTGCAACCTATATGTTAAATGGGAGTCAAACCATATGCCCAAATATTAGAAACTAGTAATAGGGGCTAGGATTGTATTAGAGTTTGTTCTGATATGGAGCTCATTCATTGGTACTTTTAGAGATTTAGCCTTGGTCTCAAATACCATTGTTACAGTCTTGTCAGTGTTTAAAAAACAGTTTGTTTTGGGAAATTTTCAAGTCTCAAAAAGCTAGATTGAAGTACGTGTCCAAGGTTGGAGAGGCTAGGGCTGTGTGCAATTTAGGATTGTGTCATCTGCATACATGTGTATTGAAGCTCCCTTACAAGCTTGTCTGAAGATCATTCATGAATACTGAAAAGAGTAGGAGCCCCAGAACAGAGCCTTGCGGAACACCACACACACATGATAAGTAGGAATGAAACCAGTTTAAAGCATGATTCCCTATTCCAGAGCACTGGAGTTTGTTTAGCAACATAACAGGATCAACAGTATCAAAAGCCTTTGCAAAATCTAGGATTATTGCACCAGTAAGTTGTCCCAGTTCCATTCCACACTGGATCTCATTGCAAACTTTTAGGAGGGTAGTTACTGGGGAGTGTTTGGGGCGAAAGCCAGATTGGAATTGGCTAGGGAAATTTGTCTTGGTATAGTAATAGCTTAATTGGGAGTGAGTGAACTCATTTTTCCATGACTTTGGATAATATTGGGAGAAGAGAAATGGGCCTGTAGTTTGAGACAGTGTTTTTGTCCCCACTTCTGAAGATTGGTACAACTCTGGCAGTTTTCCACGTCTTAGGGATATGGCCTGCAAACAGAATAGAGTTGATTAGAGAGGCAATCGGTTTGGCAATGGCTGGGGCACCATGGCTTATGAACTTAGATTGCAGTAAGTCATGTCCACATTGGCTGCTTAGTTTTAAATTGGGGAGCATTTGTGCAATCTACTCTTCAGATACTGGGACAAATTGAAAATTGTGAGCAGTGTTGGGAGAGGGTGGGTCTATAGGGGTACTCCCAGAATGAGGTTCATGTTTGTAGTTCTGGTTGCGTTTCGCTAATGAATTAGTAGCGCACCCCACTAAGTAATCATCGAATGCATTTGCAATGTCAGTGAGATTTGTCAGAGTAATATCCTCCTTAATGATATTACATGGTTGTTGATGGCTAGAAGGCTGGAATATATTGTTAATGGCCTTCCAGAGGTTAGCTGGATTGGATGTATTCTGGGGAAGTTTGTCAGCGTAATACTTAACACCTGGCTTTTTTCCATGTAGGCTATTCCCTGAAATAACGCAATGATAATCAGGGTCTGGATGTGAGTAACGGCAAGTTTGATGTAGCTTTGATGTAACCTACTTATCCTAAGGTTATTTCCATGCGCTAACATTTACGGAGGTTGTGGATCTGCAATGTGAGGTTAACAACTCGTTAGCATATGATTTTCATAAGAGTAAGCCGGACGTCTGTTAAAAGTTAACGATCGGATATCTCTCTGGTTAACGCCAGGGCATCGGAACCTCGAACCTCCTTTGTGGATATGCGCCACGACTATCGATACATTAAATGGGGTTGACGTCACAATAAAACATTTGACGGACTTCTGAGGATCTATCCTGAAGGGCTTTAAAGGGGTTAATACATTTCCATATCACTAGCCTAACTACCCCACTTGAATACCAAAGAGGCCAGTAAGGCACTGCTCAGCTTATAGCATGATTCCTGTACATTTGCAATGGTGTTCAAGCATTTACATCAATAAAGTAAGTGATTGATAGATCCCTTAAAATCTCTGCAAAACTATTTGATAAAAGCTCAACTCTACATAAGCATTAAATACATATATTTCTCAGAATGCTAATTCTAAAGGATTTGACCACATGTTAGGACCTCCTATATGTCATGAATGCCTTTTAAATCATTTGCTTTGAACTGCCATGATAGGTTAAGACATTACCGCCATAAATTTCCTGGGATATTTGTCCTCTGTTTGCCTTTTGGTTAAGTTCAAAGTTCTAGTAGCTATGTTGGTCCTAGAGGAGGGTGTTGTTGTAGGCTGTAATACCTTTTTAATGGACCAATCTAAAAGTTCTTCATAGATGAAACTATGGTAAAATATACAGTCATTTATTGTTATATAATTTTGCCAAAAAATAACTTTATTAAAAGGAGCCACAACCAACAACAAATCTACCCTTTTGGTTCATTTCAACATTTTGCAAGATGATATTTTAGGAGACATATCTCTTGTGATATGCAGACCTGCAGTTATCAAAAGGATTCATTACACACAACGTCTGAAAAACTGAATGTTATGTAATTAGTGTCATTTGTGAACACGTTTTTAACTGTCTGGTGAGCTATAAAGTATAAACAAAATAGGTTAAAAAAATGACAATGTTTATTCATTGGGTTTCACTTTTATTATGATTTATTAATATTGCTTTACTTTTGAATTGTTTTAAACCGATTTCTATCGATTTTTAAATGTATGCAAAACTTTAGAAACCGCAGTACTTGAATTCTTCAATATAGGATTACATTTACTAAATAAAATATAGTCGTGCAATGATGTCCCACTGTTCTTTTGAAAGTTAAGGTGCATTTTGTGAAGGTGAAGTGACTAGCAAACTATTCTTTTGAAGTTTGGAATGTTTTATCCCCATAAATCAAATAATAATAAAAAAAAGTTATTGCTTTTATAAAGAAATTGGGTGAATAATATGCTTTTCTATGGAAGGTTTCACACATCTGTAGTGTGGAGCACTATCCTTATAATACAGTAGTTGTTCGAGTCTACTAATCATTTATGGAGCATAACTCAAGTGACACAAGTGCTGAATTCCTTAGCTTTAAGAATAATAATTGATAATACAAAAGACATTGATTTGAACTTCTGCTACACATTATTAAATATGTTATTAAAAATGTTTTGTGCCAGTACATATCAGAAGTCCTTCAAAAATGCCACCCATAATTACTTATCATATATTCAACAACCCCCTGAGCAATGAGGCACCTTAAAATATGTTCTGCTAACAGCAACTGAACTTTTATGTTTTAATATAGCACTCTAGATTTAAACGAATTGGGATTTTGGATTTTCTGTAACCACGAGAAAGGTCTAAAAGCTTGTAATAAGTAAAATATCAAATCACATTTTTAATGCAACAAAATAATGCAAATGTGCATTGGCCTTGTTTTTTTTTTCATATTCCTAAAATATTTGAACATAAAGAAAACATTGTGTTAAATAATATTATTTGTAGTCTATTATTTTTATGGATATATTGTAATACTTAGGCTAGGCTTCTGCCATCTGTGCAATGCCACAATACTGAATGCAAAAAACATATTTTTACTTTCAGGCTTACATTAGTAAAACATAAGATAAAAGTGATTTAATGGACTCCATCTGGTCATAGTATAAGACATCTGTGGTATTCTCCCTAGTGGTTCAGGTACAACTCAACTGTGAAAACCAAGTTCTATTATTATAATCCCAGATATAGAAAACATATTCTGTGAGATCTGAACTTTATTTTTACCACATACTTTCTTATTCCAAAAATATGTTAGGTGTGGAAATGAAATGACAAAAAACATCAGAGAGAAAAAATTGAATAAACTATCCATAAGATTAATCAAATATGTTTATAAAATAATACTAACTTTGATAGAACACTTTCTCCTAATGTGACTCAAACTACTTCACAATTACAATGCAGCATGTGGTACACAGTGCTGTTTGTAGAATCTCACCGGCACTGTCCCTGCCCAGACAAGCTTACAATTTATGTTTTGGTACACGAGACACGGGGAGAAAAAGGGACTGCACAAGGAGCCAATTACAGGATTTGAATCAGGCTCCTTTGCCGCTACATAAGTGCTGTTAAGTGTTTTTACTCATTGAGCTATTCCTTCACTCATTCATTATATGGGTAGGCAAGCTCCTGTTCTCCAAAAAGTTAGGTTTTTACATTTTCTACTCAGGGGGTTACTGCTGCTTGTGTATGTGCATAGTTCCTGGAATACCCAGAAGCCTAGTTACACGAGTCAGTCAATAATGTAAATGTTGTGTCATAGCAACATCCTTGTTATTTATTGGTTCCCTGTTATGAATGAAAATTATTTTCCTGCTCATAAACTAGGAGATCAGGGTAGCAGCATCTGAACTGGGGATCTCCCAAAGATACGACTGAAGGGAGGAACCATGCCATGAGAAACACCCTAGTTCAGAAGATTAAAATGAAATTAAAAGATAAAGTGTAATTGGGAGTGCGGACAGTTTTCAATGGGTTGATGGACGCTACAATTTGTTGCCAGAAGCAACTTTGAAAAAAACTGCCCTGTTTTCTGACCGTACAGAGGGAATTTGTGATGGGTAAACAATTGATGTGATGGGTGATGAATTGCAAATAGACCGGGAGTCATCTAGTTAAGGCGGAGTTAATATCGCACCCCGGAACAGAAAATACTGAGTGCTATTACCATAATTGTATCAAGTAATCAAGATTTTCAGAAAAGTTGCATTGCGGTAGTTAACAGAACTGATAATTATGCATTGCGATCAAATGGGGCAGGTAATGAGATATTTCTACCATAGGGTCATGTATTATAAATTATTGCATAACTCTATGGTACATATGACATTAACTCCATTGATGCCTGTGGTTACCGGGGTACACCACAGGCTGCAAAGGGGCTGATATTACTAAAAGTACACTTCCACCCCCTTCATGATTACTTAAGGGGTTGGTAAAGCATTGCCATGCAATGATTTACCAACTGCTAAGGAAAACAAAGGGTTAATCCCTACCACCCACCCCCTGGGGCCTAAATGCCCTTCCCGTGGCAACTACACCCAACACCTACCCCTCCTACCCTCACTCCCCGCAAACAAGCATACTCCTCCCAGCCCTGCAGATAGGGACTGGGAAAGTGAGTTAGCCCTTACAAAGGGATAGGATTTTTCTTTATTTCTGTGCTTCCTTAAATTGTATTGCTTAAAGCTACGGGCTGAATAAAAGCCATGGTTTATTTTTCCCAAATATATCTCCCTGGTTGTACCTCTGCACATGTCTCTTACATATGGTATCAGAAGTTGGGAAGAGAGGTGGCCCTTAAAATATCAAAGGGGTCCCAGAGATTGTGTAGGAATATTTTTAGTGCTTTTGCCTGCTTACACTTACTGCAACAGCTTGAGCAACAAAACCAAGAACAAAAGAACCCCGTGCAGAAGTGACCAGAATTAAGGGGCTACACATCCAGGCAGGAAATCTACACTTAACTGGAGAAAGCCACAATGCCACAGTCTGACTGGGGGTGGGGGGGATCTGTGACAGATGGTGACCCACACAACGTACTGATGCTGTGACCAAGGTCTACCCCACCACTTGTGGAGGAAAAACGAACAAACTGTGGATTTTTAAAATGGCCCAGTCTACAGAGACGCTTGTGGGAGCTATGAACTCTGCAAGTGAAGGCTGCTCACCTGTACGACATCTAGCTGGGGTTCTAGCATATACAGAGAAAATCGCTGCAATAGCACCTCCTGAGGTCACGCGGAAAAATACACCTGATACCACCAAAATGGAGGGCAAAATGTGGTGTTCCTGTAATGAACCCGGCCACACAGAAGAGTGTCCCTTCCGGTCCTACAAGGATATGGATGAGGATGAAAATATATCTTATGTGGGCCCCCGAAATGAGATGCACTCACCAAACACCCCTAGGATGGTGGAGCAGCCTTTCTCTAGGACCACGAAAATGATTGGAGGCAGCAAGAACTGGACCAGTTGAATGCCAAATATTCCAGCCAGCTAATGCAACTGCAACAAAAGCATGGTGGATGCTGTGAAACTGATGAAGTTTCCAACAAAGAAGGAGACCCCAGTATCCCTGATGGGACAGAGTTGTCGAAAGTAAAATGGGAAAAAAACTTACCATGGAAGGATCTGACATGTTCGCAAATCCCCCAAAGAAAAAGGGGGTCCAAGATGCCCTGCAGCCTAGAGCAAATGAAGGATTCATCCTGGGAATGACAGAAAAGCCAGAGGGCCCAAGGCAGAAGTTGTGTACCTCAAAGAAGTGTCTGTCCGGTGCTGACAATGAGAAACCCTCAACATACTATACCAGGGAAGCGGAGCTGGAACAAGTATAGTGACAATCCCTTGATAAGCCCTGAAGATGCAATGCAAACTGCCAGGCATGACTGTGATCTCCTCTGTGAATGATTGGAAAAGGAGATAGAAGCTAATGCCAAGGTACAGAGTTATCTTCTCACATTCACCTTAGACTGTAAAATTGTGATGAACACTGAGCGTCGCCTATGTAAGGATGTTGAAGACCTGACAACTAAGCTGATGATGGCATACACTATTTCCACCGTGGTCAAGAAACAGACCCTGCTGACTTACAGCAGAAGCAGGAAAAGGTCAAGAGCATCCGGACAAAGTTGGACATATTGCAGAATGAGGTTCAAACTCTCTGCATAGAGCTGGATGCTTCACACCAGGAGATCGGCAATCACCGCACAGAACTGGAAATCTCTAAAAAGGAATTTCACAGTCTCGCCACGGATCTGGACGTCTTTCAAAAAGATATCCACAGTCTTACTATGTCTCTTAAAGTCTCTCAGAAGGAGCTTTGCACCCTCAACCTTGAGATAGACGTCTCACACAAGGAAACTGAGAGTCTCAACTCAGAAGTGCGTAAATGGAAGGAGGACTACGAGGAAGCCCCGAATATTATAGAGACTGTAAAAAGAGAAAATACAAATCTGACAGAGGAAAATTCTGATTTGACTGACCACGTTAGTGAATGGAATGAAAAACTTCATGGACTAGAAAAAATGGAGAAACTATTTGAACAAGAAAAGTTAGAAGTATTGGAGCAATGCACACAAGCAGAGCATATACTGAAGAGCCATCTGCAAGGTCTGCACATGCACTTACAGAATGCAGTGGAGAAGCAGCAATCACTGCAGGAAGAAAATCTGCAGGCTGCTAATGAAGTCCAGTACAAGTGCTGCAGGAACATCTGAGTATCCAGTGTGTCCTTGCAGAAAAGCATGATCAACTGAAGGCACCCTGAGCATCACCAGAGCATCGCTGGAGGCTGAGCTTAGAGGCCAGGTGATTCGGTATGAGAGGGAGCATGAGAAGATCCAGAAACGCTGCTCCATCCCCAACAGTACACCTAGGAGAAAGAAACCCGAAAAGGGCAAGCAGCTGCGACCATAGCGAAGAAATCTGAAGAGCTCCAAAATATAATGAAGGATGCATTGATGCACACTCAGAGCAAGCTCAAGAAACAGAATTCTCTTACTGGGGAACTAAACTTGTTGAAAAGGGAGAAAAGCAGTCAAATAATTCAGAAATATTACAAATCTCTAATCCAAGGAAAAAGGAAGAGAGAAAGGTATTGCACCAATGCTCTGCAGAGCTCATCATACAGGCTGCCTACAGAGGAACAAAAACTCATCAGCTGTGTCGCCAGAATAAGGCAGCCTGCCTTCTCCAGCCAATATGGAGAATGCAACGACAAAGAAAGAATTAATAAAATTTGAAGCAATGTGTAATTTTATTCCAGTCAAATGTTAGGAAGTGTCTGCCGCAAAGATGCTACAGAAAAATGAAGGAAGCTGCTTGTATGATTCAATCCAGATATAGGTCTTACGTCACAACCAAACAAGCTGTGCATTGCAATGCAGTCTTAGCAGGGCTGCCAACAGAAATTATGGGGCCCGGGACAAATGAAAGGAGCAGGCCCCCACCCCCCAACCCATAGTGCCCCCCCAAACCCCTACCCCCCCCCCCCGCCCCCCTACCCCCCCCCCCCGAACCCATAGCGCACCTACAACGAAAAAATATTTTTTAGCGCGCAACTTTTACTTAACTGTTTTTTTATTGTGATACAGAAAAAAACATTACAATGCAACCTGTTTATTTTTATATTTTCAACAAAAGACAGATGACTGCCTGTCTGGGTGGGTGAGTGACTGGGTGAGTGAGTGGGTGCGAGAGTGAGTGAGTCAGTGGGTGCGAGAGGGAGTGACTGGGTGGGTGAGAGAGTGAGTGACTGGGTGGGTGAGAGAGGGAGCGACTGGGTGGGTGAGAGAGTGAGCGACTGGGTGGGTGAGAGAGTGAGGAGGGTGGTGAAGAGAGTGAGCGACTGGGGGAGGGTGAGAGATGGTGGGAGTGAGGACTGGGTGGGTGATGAGGAGGTGAGTGTGAGGGTGGAGTGAGGGGATGGAGAGTGAGGTGACTGGGTGGGCTGGATAAGTGACTGAGTGTGCAACGGGGGGGTGATGATGAGTGCTGGGTGGGTGACGAGGAGTGACTGGGTGAGTGACGGGTGGAGAGACTAGTGAGTGACTGGGGGGGTGGATGAGCGGGTGGTTATGAGTGGTGACCTGAGTGGTGACGGTGGGTGGGTGACTTAGGGGACGTGCGTGGGAGGGAGCTGGTTTGGGGGGAAGAATCGCGTGGGTTGGAGAGCGTTGTTCGTGGGGGCGAGAGGGTGCGGGGGCGGGGAGAGGAGTGGTGGTAGTGATGGGTGGAGAGTGGTTGAGGGTGGTGGGGGAGAGTGGAGTGGTGAGGGGTGGTAGGACTGGGTGTAGACAGTGACTGGTGTGGGTGATAGTGACTGGGGGTGGGTGACAGTGACTGGGTGGTGGGTGACAGTGACTGGGTGGTGGGTGACAGTGACAGTGACTGGGTGGGTGACAGTGGGTGGTGGGTGACAGTGACTGGGTGGTGGGTGACAGTGACTGGGTGGTGGGTGACAGTGACAGTGACTGGGTGGGTGACAGTGGGTGGTGGGTGACAGTGACTGGGTGGTGGGTGACAGTGACTGGGTGGTGTGTGACAGTGACAGTTGAGTGGGTGACTTACCCTGACCGGGTGGGTGCTGCTTCCTGTTCCTTGCTGCTTCCCCCCTGCCCCCGATGTCCCCATGGCAGCTGCCGGGGGCGGGAGGTGGGCACAGGGGGTGGGGGGGAGGTCGCGGGAGGTAGGCTTGGGTGACGCACAGGAGGTGAGCTCGGGGAGCGCACGGGAGGTGGGCTCGGGGGGCGCACGGGAAGTGGGCAGCTGGGGGGGGGGGCGAGATGCCGGGCAGCTGCAGCATCCTCTGCTGGGTTGGCGCGTGGGAAGCTCTGGGGGCGGGGCGCGAGGCTAGCAGGCAGCTGCAGCATCCCCCGCGGCTGCTGCATGGGGCAGGAGGTGCACGCGGGGGGTGCAAGGTTGGCGCTTCCCCGCCCTCCGTCCCATGTGGGCATCGAGGAAGCGAGGGGGGGGAGCGGAGCGGGCTGGGCCAGGCCCACAGGTAGCAGGCAGGGCCCACAGGCAGCAGACAGGACACCCCGCGGGACCTCGGCTCTGCGCAGGGGCCTGGGGACCGGGAACCCCTTACTCATGGGACCCGGGACGCTTGTGCCCTTTGTCCCCCGCTGTTGGCGGCCCTGAGTCTTGGTGCTACAATCGGCTTTCCTCAAAATTCAGGAAAGAAGAACTGAATTTCGACTGAGAAGTGCAATACAAATACAGTGCCCTCATGGCCCAATCCAGATTCCTTGCGATGAAAATAACCTCTGTAAGGATTTAGTCTTTGTCTAGAATGAGACGGATCTCTATTGGTGAAAATGTCCCTAAAGATACAACACTAGTTGTCTATTTGTCTTTGCAAGGGAAAAGGGCACATGATTACATATTTGCCAGCTACAAAAAAGAGAGGCCACGGGTAATGGTTAGGTAAGAGGAGAACTACAATCAAATTGATGTACTGGAATTTAAGTATCCTGAACCAAATGCAAATCACCTCTCTACTGATAAGGAGGTCGTGCTTGTTGCGGATAAGCCCGTGATGGATGAGAAAGACTGGGGTCCTCTGGTAATGTAGTAGCTTAAAAATGGTGCTACTATTGCAGAGATACCCCACCAGACATCATTTGTGAATTCCCCACACAGTGAAGAATCGGTCAGCGTAAAATAAGTAATACGTCAAGAAAATAAGTCTGCCGACTACCAAACTGAGATGCCACGGGGGTCAATCAGAGTGAATAAAAACTCCACCCAGATTGATCCACCTGTGATCATGAATGCTGAACCTGATGCAGGTGGTCACCCTAGTATCAGGGAAGAAAAGATCGCCTGATGCATGGAAAAATGTGTGGCAATGCAGTTAAAAGAAGACTTGGTAAAATGGAAAGAGGAGATTGAGTGAAGAGTCTTCCATGGAGGTGAGGAAGCTAAGCACATCATGGAAAGACTGTGCTTGGGGAAGTCCTCTTCGAGTGATTAAAGAGCGCTTATTTCAAGCACCTTCTTGAAGAGACACCTGTTACCTCGAGAAAGGGCTCCAATCCCAGCATGACAGCTTCCCACAGAGGAGGCATGTAACAGGGCCTTAACCCCTGTCTAAAAGGACTTCCATAGAAAGTCTGTATTGGTCTGAGAAACCCACCAGGGAGCTGGTTAATTGAAGATAGAGACAATTAACCAGTCTCCACCTTGCTCATCAGACAGATGCTTGAACTGCATGAGATCTCTTGAGCACAGAGGGACTGTGTTGCCAACAAGAAACTCGCATAAACATTGTCTTGAGCATGGAAGGACTGTGCTGCCAGCAAGACACCAGGAACCAGACCTCTATTCCAGGGCACAGTAGACCGTGGAATCCACCAGAGGGTGGCTCCTCAATGGACACCAACCCAAACCCAGACACTGACATAAGGGGCCCTCCGCTTACAGTTACCTGTTTGGACTTTGGGTCATAGGTTGGAAAGAGGCTTATCTTCCCATAGGGACTAGGAAAGGGACTAGGATAGGGATAGGGACTAGGAAAGGGGATAGGGACTAGGAAAGTAAGTTAGTCCTTACAAAGGGATAGGATGTTTATTTATTTGTGTGCTTCCTTAAAATGTATTGTTTAAAGCTACGGGCTGAATAAGAGCCATGGTTTATTTTTCCCAAATATGTCTCCCTGGTCGTACCTCTGCACAAGTCTCTTACAGCGTTGATATGTCCGATCCATGAAATTTGGAATTTTGTATGTGTGAAAAAGGAGGGACCAAAGGCTGACAACTCCCCAAGTACCCTACTTTCTGGACTCAGTATATATCCACCTTATTAGTGCGGTATAAATACCCAAATTCACTAGTTGTAAGTGGCCATATGGCATCAATCACAATTAGCAACTGCTCCCATCACTGTGGAAGGACAGATGCTACTAAAAGCCTTAATTGGCTAAAAAATAATAAATCTTTCTTGAATATTAATGTGGACGACGCAAACATACATGTAAGTAAACGTAATAAAAACTCCAATTGTGCAATGAAAGTGATGTCCTGTCAGTAGATATTATACACTTAATTGTATGATATAGCAACTATTAAGCCTGATAGGGTGTGGAAGTTTTCCAGTTCCTTAAACAGCTTTTGGAGTGGTTAAGGGCTTGGAAAGAGACAGGAGGATGTCGTCTGCATACAGACTGGCTTTGTAGAGGTTTAGGCCTACGGAAATACCATGAAAGTCAGTATTCAATCTGGTGAGTGCAGCTAAAGGTTCTATACTGAGTGCAAACTATAAAGGGGATAAGGGACAGCCTTGTCTAGTTCAACTTTGGATGTGTATTGTGTCAGAGGGTAGACCTAGGTAGCTGACCTTGATGGTAGAATTTGTATAGAGGGCTGCAGTTGCCTGGAGAAAGTTACCTTTTAGGCCAAAACCTTTTATATATTGGTTATATATAATGTTTTTTCACTTATCCCATACTGGTTTAACTTACCTTGTCTACAGTATGAATTCAATGGCTAGGTGATTTAAAAAAATGCTGTATTTTGTGGGGTCATCCTGCTTCTGATAATATCGAAGCTGACTGACTAACACCAAAATGACTACATTTGCGGTATTTAAAAATGTTGCTGCCGGTCTCAATATTTTAATCGGCCATGTTAAATGTGTTATTTTAGCGGTTCAATGTTGATCACTTACACCATAAAAATAAGAAATATTTTTCTTGTTGTTACCTACAATACCCCATTTTTCATTATTGGAGTTTGATGACTCTAGGCCAGTATGTTTTAAAGCATGACTCACAACATTATATAAACAATTTTACAAGTATAGCTTAATGCAAAAATCACTATGTTATTATATTTTTTGTTCTTACGTGACCAACGGAAAACCCAATATTTATAAGATAGCACATCTATTTTTCTTAAAGCAATTATTCTAATAATATTTATTAAAAAATTAAGGGATACTGTATCCATTATCTTGCTTTGACATTATTACCATTTCAGATATCTATAGAGCAGGAATCTTTCTGTTATCTGTTACTTTGTTTTACATTTTGTCCTACTCGCTCGTGTTTAGCCCTATCTTTTATGAGGCTGCTCACAGAAACGACTTTATCCATATTATTCACAGCAGAGTGCCTTTAAATGTGCTGTAAATTTACATTTTCAGTTTTCTTCTAAGGCAGCAATCCCACATATTTCACATTAACATATATTTTTGCAGCATTGTAACCAGGATGTCCTCCAGGCCTAAACTGCATATATTAAGGTATTCAATATACCTATGTGCATAGTTTTCTGTGTTCTCCGCGGACATTTAAACGATCATCCAATAGGAAGCCTCAACAAATATTTTGTGGCTTTCCTGCATTGGGTGAACATTTTAATTTCCTTGGAGGTAACTTTAAACTGTTAACTACACCGGTAAGTATTTCAGGAACCTGGAGCTTTAAACAACATGGTTCAGTTACAGAGGATCCCCTGGTTCCAAATGCTGTAAAAAAACAAACAAACAAAAAAAGCGAGTAGGCGGGATTACTGCTTTAATATTAAGAAGGACGCGTACCTTGGACATTCAATGCTTAATGTATTTATGATCCTTTATTGTAAAACAGGAGAAGATAATATTATGTTCATATATATTTGTAATATTTTTTGCAGTTTTCTGGATTCCACACTGAAAGATCTGAATCAGACCATGAGAGTCAATGGGGTGGAAGCCCCCTCACTGATACGGCTTCACCCCAACTTCTAGATCCAATAGAAAGACCAAACTCCCAGCAACATGATGTCTCCTGTGCATATAGACAATATCCTGACCGGAGTTCTCTTTGCTTGGGTTTTGCCCTGGACCATTCAAGATTAACTGATGATAGACACCTCCATAGTCAAGCCTGTGAAGGAGGCAAATGTGAGGCTGGTAGATACTTTCTTGGAAGCCCACAAACTGGGAGAGAGACTTGGTGGGGTTCTCGTTCAGCTCCGCCCTTGCCAAAGTCATCTCCAGAGAGCCGAGATGGCTATGAGAGCAGTATGCCACATATTGCTTCAGTTCACAGAATACATGGTAAGAGAAAAAAATACAGTATATAAAATGGTAATCATAGTAAACACATTCATGTCATCTCATTCAGTTGCAATATTCAGAAAGACCTGATGATTTCATAAGTTTTAAGTGATGATTTATGTCTTCAATAGAGTTGTGGCAAAACTCTTTGGGAAATGAATCCTAACAATTACATATTTGTGTCCATTGTTTTCCTTGATGATTATTATTATTGTTTATTTATATTATTACATTATTATTATTATTATTATTATTATTATTATTATTATTATTATTATTATTATTATTATAGTAAAGTGCCAACATTAACCAAGCTGCTAGTCATTTCATCCTTATTGTAAGTAAATTGGAAATAAATGACAACTGGTATTATGACACAGGATGTCCTTTTATAATGGCCTCAATTTTACTGGATATGTTAATTTTATATTGAAATACTCATGATCCATGTTTATAAGTTGAAATTTAGCACCAAGCTGTAATGAGTTGGAGCAAGATTACTTTGTATTTACACTTTCTTATACTAAAATCTGGACTTGTGTACAGCCAGTACTTAGCATTGAAGAGATTTCATAAATGTTAGTATCAACACAAGTATCTTGTAATAAAATACAGAGACATACTATATTCTAATGCACCTCTCCAATTGTTGCCATTTGTAGGGAGAAGTAATTGGGATGAAGATAGTGTTGTCAGCTCTCCTGATCCTGGTTCTGCAAGTGAATCAGGAGATCGCTACCGCACTGAGCAGTATCAAAACAGTCATCATGAGCCCAGCAAAATTGAAACCCTTATACGTGCCACCCAGCAGATGATTAAAGAGGAAGAAAATCGGTTACAGCAGCATAAATCCAGTCCTGATACTCTCACTACAGCTAATGGAGCTGGGAAAATAAACTCTATTTGTTTTGCCAACTATCAACAATCCCAATTGACTGGAGTTGTGTGCCGTGGCCCTGCTCTCACTAACACTTCGCCTTGTGAGCATATTCCGCAAAGAGATGGAAAGATCTTGAGTCCACATGAGAATGAATATGAAAACAGCCCCACAACTCTGTCCAGAATGAGCAGTCCAAATTCTGACCGAATTTCCAAAGCAGGTGTGACAATAGCGAAAGACTATTTACATGCAAATCTGTCCCCCCACCAAACAGTGGACCATTCAGCATCTCCAAACTATTACAGCTCTCACAGGCAGTGCTTCGATAAGCATGCTTACACATTCACTGGCTATGCTCTTGAACACTTATATGACACTGAATCCATTAGAAACTATTCCCTGGGCTGTAATGGATCACACTTTGATGTGACTTCTCACTTAAGGATGCAACAGGATCCAGCCCAAGTACACAAGGGCACATCAGTTATAATAACCAATGGGAGTTGATGATCTTCTTTAACATGTATTGCGCCACAAATTCTATCAAATGAAATTGAAAGAATTTTTTTTTTAATGCCCTTGCTACCAGCATCTGATGAATCACAGTGCACTGATAGTGTGAGGAACTGGGTATGAATTTAGTATTTTTAATTTACATTTTTTTTTCACGGCAAAGGTTTAAAAGCTATGGTGAAATTCAGTGGAGCTACAGAGATGTCAAGTGTCTATATTGACCAGTTGTCCAGTTTATGAGATGATCTAGAAAATGCTGTGTTCTTAAAATATAACATGTTGTTGATAATCTTTAACTTGCATGTTCACAAGAGACCCTATTTGCAAAAAACTATGCATCCAAAACATGCAAAATGTGGAATGTACACTTTTATGTATTACACACCAAAAATATTATATTCCTTGTATGTTTTCAGTAAATCTCTTGGTATTCAGTAAACTTTTTCTTTAATATGAATAATATTAAGATGAAGACGGGAGTGGGGGAACAAGACAAATGATTGAAAAATGGCATTTGTTTCTTGTCAGCATCCTAATAACATTACTTTACATGTATTACATTTTATGGTATTCTAAATATACTGAGAGAGTTTTCCTTCAAACAATAAGACATCTGTATGAACACGAAAATGAAATACGTGTATGATGATTTTTTTTGTAGATGGTCCATGTTTGGATAAACGTCCATTTAGTTTACACCAAAATGTTGTGTTCTTGATCTTTAATTTGAATTTGCATCATACAGTATTAGAAAGCCATGCTTTATGTACTAATTATTCAAAATACCGTCTATCTTTTTTATTTAAATGGGTGTTAGCAGTACATGGCAATACAGCTCAGATATATAAATGGTCACTACGATATAATTAATAGTTAGGAAATTAAACATAATTTAGTTTTGTTAAACCTTGTAAAGCTCATTCTGCAGAATGTGATGCATGCCTGGTAATATTGTACCAATTATTACTAACAACCACATTTAAACGTGTGGTCAGCTGAATATAACAAAGCAAATATATAGGAACAGGGAAATAGTAAAAGTGTAAGTGAAGTATTGTCAGAAGTGAGAAACAAAATGGAGTTTATGTATAAGGGCAATTTTGGAGCAAAGCTGGTACAACTTGTGTCATTTTTTGTATTATGCCTCTTAGCATCTATGCATCAAGGACTTTGCCCCAGTTTGTGTGCCATGTGCATCAGCTTATGACTTGTGGATTGTGAAAAGGGGCCGTAACATGATGCACAGATTATAATGAGATGGGTCAAGCTGTGCACCTCTGTGTGTTACTTTTTCTGCTTTCAACCAGCGTAAACATATTTGCCAGGTCTTAAGGTGGCATTAACTTCCTTGTTTAGAAATCCGCCCTCATCCTCTCATATTAAATCTATCCCTTAGTTAGCACTTAGGAAATGCTTAATGTCATGAATTACTGCTATCATCCATTAGCAAAAAAAAAAAAGTGATACAATACCATCCATAGGTGAAATGCTATGGAAGCATTTAAATGACAATGCATTCATTGGTTGGCCTTTTTATACATTTTCTTTAGAAAGATTAACCACATGTTACATAAATTGTGATCGAACTGATTCAGCTGTTAGGCTAGAAAGATTGCACTAAAATCACTATAGCAGCGGGATCATATCTTTCCATACTGTAAACAGTTTCTTACAACCTACAGGAATCATTACATTGTGTGGTGTGTAAAGGATTTTGTTGTAGAAAGAATATAGCTCCTCTCACATATTCTTAAATAATAAACAGATAACTAAGTACATATCAAAAATTCATTGACACAAAGTATATTTGTAGCTTTTTTTTTACGACATGCGGTATACGTTTAGTTTTTTTCCTTTTTGCGCATGAAACAGTATAACACTAAAAACAATATAATTATATTTCTGCCACGTGCTTTCCTAATAGTTTAATCAATACAGTAAAGTTTTCAAATTAAATAGCAAATACAAACAAATTTTGATGCACCATATCTCTTTTGAGTGATGTCTAATTTATTTGATCAGGGAATAGCAATTAAATATGTGTGGGAATTGTGGGTTTTAAGAATTGGTATATGTTTCCAGTTCTAATATTCTATTAAAAAAAAATGTTTTGTGCAGATGCATTTCCCCCCCCTCATTAGTAAAGAATAATATATATTGGCATGCCCAGTAATTTTACCACTGATTTGTATCTGGTTTCATGCTAAGGTGTTATTCCAAGCAGGCTGACCAAATACATGACAAAACACAACCTCTGTTTTGGATATAAACCCAGAGATAATATGTATAGTTATGTAGAACATTGCACACAATACCATTAAAAGTGTTGCCATCAAAATGTTGTTTTTAATACCATTCAGTGTTATTCAGACCCTTATCGTGAAGGTTAAATTTACCACTGCTAAGGAAACAAAATCAATTGCCAATCCCTGTATTCAACAAGGCAGTCACTTTATTCAAGATAGTTTGGGGGAGATACAGAGTTTGAGTTGTTATGCAAGTCTAATGCCTGTGAAAAGCTTTCCTTGCATATGCTAAGCAGCTTCAAGAGAAATCTGCCTAGTGTCTACATGTTAGCATTATTTTTGCTTTTCACACAATCTAAACAATAACGATGAAAGTAACTAAAGTAGCATTTCATTAAAAAAATCTGATTAACTTTTTGTATGAAGCACCTTCAAATATGTACAAATGTGCAAATATTTATAGTACAATTTCAATGTAAGGTTCTTTTCATGTTGTTAATAAATGTCTGGTTCTGGGGGGCATTCATTGAAAGACACCCCTATGAAAACATAAGGTTCCTTTCTTTTAATTATGGGAATGTCATTGGAGCGAAAAATAAAATGAAGAACATTACAAAAAAAAAATGTATTATCTGGGACATGAAGGGGATGCTCAATGCTGCATGTTTGGCACAACAAATCTGACATATCCTTTCATTTTTCCTCTAGAAAATAATGACTTACTGAAAGATTTCCCAAATGGTCAAATTTTAGTAATGATCTGCACTATGAAATCAAAGGTGTGTTTACATTGGGAACAGAATAGTGTTTGATTGACAGTAACAAATGAGGGCACTTCAGAACCTGTTATGTTTGCTTTTATGACTGGTGCCCTTAAGTCCCATTGAAATATTTATGAGATCAGATACTCAACTGCAAATATCTCGACTGCCATGCCTTGCAATGTATATTTAATAGTGACATTGTAGCATATTATCTGTAACTTGAAGTTTTCCTTTGGAATGTAACGTTGGAAACAAGACTAAGCTATGTCAATAATATCTTGCAAAGTGTTCCCCTTTATAATTATTTATATTGTAAATAGCTTTCTGAGGTCAATTTCGAGTTAATTGTGCATAAAATGTATTTATTATGTGAAGATTTTTCTTTGGTTTCAAAATATAGTTACAAAAGAATATGTATTTTTTGTCTGGATTTCTGTGTCACAACAATTGTTAATACCATATACTTTTACAGTTACCAAAACTATACATTGCATGCACTCAATCATCCTTTCAGAGTATATGAATTTATTCTGAAGCATTTTAGGACATTTGAATTTATTATTTAGAAGTACATTTTACACTTAGTACATAGTGCAAGCCAGATATGTTTCTCGCAGAAACTGCTATATTTCACTCCATGTTTTCATAATCTCTTGTTTAAATATTCCTGACGTGAAGGGCCAGCGTGACTATACGTAATCATGTTTATTGTGCAATCTCTACAAAATAGTTGTGAGTAAAAGAAAAGCAGATCAGAACATTCGTTACATTTTTTGACATACCATACATCTGTAGAAATCCTCCACTATGACTGAATTCAGTACACAGTAAAACTATTACTTCATATGAGAGAAAGTTGCAGAGATTTTATGTGTTCGAAAAATGCAATTACGTGTCTCTAGAAGGACAGAGTTGCAAAACAAATACAGGCATACCCCAGTTTAAGGACACACACTTTAAGTACACTCGCGAGTAAGGACATATCGCCCAATAGGCAAACGGCAGCTCATGCATGTGCCAGTCAGCACGTCCTGAACAGCAGTACAAGCTCCCTACCTGTGCTGAAGCTGTGCGCAAGCGGGGAGACTATAGAGCCTGTTACAAATGTGTTATTTACATCAGTTATGCACGTATATGACGATTGCAGTACAGTACATGCATCGATAAGTGGAAAAAGGTGGTGCTTCACTTTAAGTACATTTTCGCTTTACGTACATGCTCCGGTCCCATTGCGTATGTTAATGCGGGGTATGCCTGTAAATGGCCTTGTAAATGGGCAATCTCTCTTGAGATCAAAGTGTACTAACAGCAGGGACATATTTAAAGGTATTTTTTATAATCGTTTTAACAGATATTTTGTAAACATGATGAGCTGAGACTTGCGAGGAGTTTTATTTCACTGTGTGACAACAAGACCCTCCTATTTCCCACTCTTGTTATCTTTTCCTCTCTGATAAGGGCAGTGTGGGATAAAACCAGTGGTGTAGCTAGACATGGGCGGGCCCGCGGGCAAAAAAAAAATCCAGGGCCCCATTAATATTAATACTGACTAATTTTTTTCTCCCTCCCCCATCTTCTCCCTGATCCTCTCTCTAATCATCAGCTCCCCCTCACCAGCTCTCCCACTCTCATCATCATCAGCTCCCCCTCACCAGCTCTCCCCCTTTTCATCATCTGCTCCCCCTCCTCATCATCAGCTCCCCCTCACAGCTCTCCCCCTCCTCCTCATCAGCTCCCCCTCACCAACTCACCCGCCATCATCTTCCCGTCATCAGCTCTCCCCCTCCCCTTCACTAGCTCTCCCCCCTCATCCTAATCAGCTCCCCCCTCATCATCATCAGCTCCCCCTCACCAGCATAATGTTCCCCTCACCAGCTCCACCTCCTCATCATCAGCTTCCCCTCACCAGCTCTCCTCCCTCATGCTCATCAGCTCCCTCCCTGATCATCATCATCATCTCCCCTTCACCTAGCGTCAAGGATAAGCATCGCTATGGATGTCACGCATTATGCGACAAATACCAATCCGCCGAGACCGGTAACCTGGAAGAAGATTCATCTTGATACAATAAATTCTGGCAATCCAGGATATATTGTAAGAGGACCAAATTCTAATATATTCTTTCAGCATATTTATAAGTTTGGAAAAATTTGCTTTGTATAAGGTCTTATAATCCTTTGTAATATTAATTCCTAAATATTTGATAGTCTTTGGTTGCCAATTAAAATTAAAATTGATGTCTATGAGTTTCTCAATTTCTTTTGGTAAATTTATATTCAAGGCTTCTGATTTAGCTTAGTTAATTTTGACACCCGAAACTCTATTGAATTTCTCTAATAAGCTAAATAGATTAGGCAGAGATGTGAGAGGTCAAAAATACATCATACACTTAAAGCGCCACCGTGCGAATCTGAGCATTTAACTGGTTTCCTGCTATATCTGGATTATTCCGAATTTGCGCCCCCAGGGGTTCCATACATAGAGCAAATAAAAGAGATAACGGACATCCTTGTCTCGTGCCACTTTTAATCATGAAGCGATCTGACAGAAAGCCCTGATGTATTACTCTAGCAGCCAGGTGTGAATACAGTGCTGTGATTGCTTTGAGAATTCTACCCCCGAAAACAAACGCTCCAAGCGTCGCATATAATTAAGGCCAGTCTAGCCTGTCGAACGTTTTATCCACGTCCAGACTCAAAACTATCACCTGGATTTTTTTTGGAATTAGCTACTTCAATCAGATCAATTATTCTCCACGTATTATCGGCCGCTTGTCTATCTTTAATAAACCTTACCTGATCTGGGTAGATAAGCCTAGGCAGAGCTTGACTCAATCTGTTAGCCAACATTTTAAAATAGATTTGATATCTGAATTTATCAATGAGATGGGCCCATAGCTCTTACAATTTGTTAGGTCTTTGCCCTGCTTATATATCAATGATATAGACACTTGGAGCATCTGCTTCAGGAAAGCTGCACCCCCAGCACCCCATTGAACATTCAGAGTAGATGAGGGGCCAGCAGATTGATAATTTTTTTGTAGTATAAATTAGAAAATCCATCAGGGCCCGGTGCTTTGGATGGTTTTAAAGTTTTCACTACCTGAGTTAGTTCCTCCATTGTGAAATCCTGCTGTAAGACCTCCCTCTCCTCTTTATTCAACCTTGGCAGCTTTGAGTCTGCCAGGAACTCCCCTAGGGCTTGACTGATGTTAACAGAATGGGTGACTGTTCGATTAATTTTTAAATTCTTCCACAATACATTTGGGATTAGACGTCACCGTTCCTGACTTTAGATGAATGGATTGGATATTATAGTTAGCTTGCTGATTCCTAATTTTGTTTGCTAGCAGGGTATCTGGCTTGTTTGCTTTTACGTAAAATTTCCTCTTTGACCAACTCAATGCGTTCTCAGCCTGATAGGTTAGGAACATATTTAATTCTGTTCTAACATCTTTCAAAACCTATAAGGTGTCAGTGTTACCGTCTCGTTTGTGAGAATCCGCCAGGTCTATGAGTTTTGTTTGTAGCTTTAATATTTTCACGTCTCTTACTCTTTTACGACCCGTGGCAATACTAATTAGAGTTGTCTTGTTGGCCTCCCAGAGGGTCGAATGGGATTCTACACTATCCTGATTAATTCTGAAAAAGGGGACGATCTCTGAGTTCACTGACTCCAAAACCTCAGGGATCTTTATAAGTGACTTGTTCAGTTTCCAGTTCGCTCCTGGTCTGACTAGATTAATTTGAGAGCACCTCAACTCTATTGGTGTGTGATCTGACCATGAAATATCATGTGTCCTGGCCGAGGAGATCTTTGGGACCAATCTGTTACACACAAAGAAGTAGTCTATTCTGCTATAGCTCACGTGAGGATGGGAAAAAAAGGTGTATCCCCTCTCACACGGGTGTAGTTGTCTCCATATATCCACTAACAGTGTGTCTTTTAGACCTTTAACCAGTGTGTCCGTCCCCTCCTTTCTCACTCGTCTAGACTGCTCAGATCTGTCCCTTCCAGGGTCTAGGACTTTATTAAAGTCTCCTGCTAGAATGACGTAACCACTAGATACCCTGTTCAGAGTATTAAAAAATACCGTGAAAAATTCTGGATCATTTTCACATGGGGCATATATGTTTACAAGAGTTAATTTCTGACCCTGAATAGATCCGACAAAAATTATGAATCTTCCCTTTTTGTCCCTCTTGATGATATCCACCACAAAGGGGCATCTGTTACAGTATGTAGCAGAATTGCCACCACCTGTTTTTCGCAATTGGCTGATGAGAGGAAAATGTTTCTGAAGTTTTTATCAAAATATTTTGGGAAGCTATTTTTACTAAAATGTGTTTCCTGTAACATCACCAAATCTGCCCTTCTCCTCTTATAGCTTGTGAAGGTCACTCTCCTTTTTTTGGACTGTTAAGGCTTTTTACATTATGTGAGATGATGTTTAGCAACATTTCAGTGTCTGTGGCCTAACGCTTACCTTAGCCGGACCACCAGAGGAGCCACAACCACTTCTCGAAGAAATATAAATATATGTATATAAGTGTCAAAAGGAGTGCTACTGGGCATGTCTATTTGTATAAAACAAGAAACAAAAAAGTCCAGAGCAACATCCAATGTGACAAAAATACACAGTGAAATACCTAAATATCTCTTGAAAAAAGGGTCATTTAGTTAACCCTTTGGCCAAAGCGTATAAGCCTGCGAGTCACTTTCAAGGCATAACCATAATATCGCAGGTCCTAACACTAACTGATTAAAATCCTTATTTGCCTCTATAATTAGAGGCAGGATGGTCCTGCATTGAACCTGTCGCAACTAGCTGCATGAAAAGAAAACCTGCTTACTTGGACAGTGGGGAGGGGCGAGCTTTAAACCCTGGGTGGGAGGAGCCACTAACCTCCAAAACAGCTGAGACCAGCTAGACAAAGTTAACAAACACACATATACCCAGCAAGCTCTCAGAAACACCCCCAAATTACCACAATATATATATATATATATATATATATATATATATATATATATATATGTATATAAGTGTTAAAAGGAGTGCTACTAGGTGTGGCTAATTGAATAAAACAAGAAACAAAGAAGTCCAGAGCAACATCCAAAGGGTTAACTAAATGGCCTGTTTTTCAAGAGATATATAGGTATTTCACTGTGTATTTTTGTCACATTGGATGTTGCTCTGAACTTCTTTGTCCCCCCCCGCAAGCTCTCACTGAGGATCACGCAGATCCACAGTGGGTGATGGTCTCCCTGCTGCTGCGACACTGCAGATGCAATGTCGTTCTCCCTGCGCTTTTTTAATACCGCCATGCAGGTCCGGCGGCCATTTTAGGTCGCTTGCCGAGCTCAGCCTCTGCACTTTTTCTAATTCCAAAATGTCTTTTTTTATGGAGTGGTGCCCAAAACTGTACTCAATAGTCAAAGTGTGGTCTACTAATGCTTTATACAGTAGCATAATTATGCTTCACTTCCATCAATACCCCGTTTAATTCTGATGATAAATGCTTGTGCACTATCTTTGCCTCTCCTTTCATTTCCACATACTGTAAGTTTTGTGCATCCAGTCACATCTGAACTGTGTCACTGATCAATAGATCTATCAGCATATTTTCCTCTATTTGCATGTGATGCTCTTGATTATATTTTATCACATTTCTTCTGAGTTTTTGATTCTCTGCCTATATTGTGTTTTTTATTTTTACATCCCCTGGCAGCCTTCCGCTTTGTCTCCCCTTCTACAATCCCTGTTTCATGCCTGGAAAACATCATCCATATTCAAAGTTGCATTTCTACCAGAGGTCATAAATATTTGTTAATATTTTCCCTCAGCACTTTTATTTTCTTAATATAGCTTTAAATTCCCTATGTCACGATATGACCTTTGATTTTAGGTCTACCTGTTTCACAAGGAAATTCTTGTTTTTCAAATGCACAACCTTACATTTATCTGTATTAAACCTCATGTGCCATTTACCTGCCAAAGTTTCCAGTCTATTCAAGTCCTTCTGGAGAGAAATTATATCCTGATCTGACTCTAGTACCTTACACAATTAAGTGTCACCAGCAAAGATGGAGACTTTGTTCTCTATGCCAAGCTCAAGGTCATTGATAAACAAATTAAAAAGTAAGGGTCCCATTACCGATCCTTGAGGTACTCCATTCACAACTTTAGCCCAACCTGAAAAGGTTCCCTTTACTACAACTCTCTGTAGTCTCTGTTGTCTATCCTTCAACCAGCTTTCAATCCAAGTGCAAAGAATTTTTACAGAGTCCAATTCCTTTATTTTGTACACTAACCTCGTTTGGTACTGTATCAAAAGCCTTTGCAAAATATAAGTAGACCACATCAACTGCATTACCCTGATCTAAATTCCTACTTTCCTCCTCAAAGAAACTAATAAGGTTTCCTTCAGAAATCCATGCTGACTTATTAATGATTTTGTTATCTATTAGTTATTCCTGAATACTATCCTGTACTAAACCTAAAAGTAGCTTCCCCACTTTTGATGTCAGGCTTACACGTCTGTAATTCCCCGGTTGTGATCTAGCTCCCTTTTGAAATATAGGCACCACATCTGCTTTACGCCAATCTTGTGGGACTGAGTCTGTGGAAAGGGGAATCCTTGAATATTAAATGTAAGGATTTGGCTATTTTTGAATTTAGCTGCTTAAGAAGTCTTGGACACATGTCATCGGGTCAGGTACTTTATTTACTTTCATTTTATCAAGCCACCTATGTGTGTGACTTCCTCCTGTGGCACTATTTTTGCAATTGATTCCTCCCTGGTCAATAGAAGCAAAGAATTTGTTTAATACCTCTGCTTTTTCCTTATCTCTAATAATTTTCCTGCCAATCTCAAACTGAAAGGGTCCTATATTCTATTTTCTAATCTTTTTGTTATTAGGGTACTAAAATAACCTAAGGTTGATTTTACCCTCTATTGCAATCCTTTTTTTCATTTTCAATTTTGCAATTTTGTAACTTTTGCTACATTCCTTATAATTCTGATACGATGTCTCCGTCTCTTCTGATTTAAAGAATCTAAACGCCTTCCTCTTTTTGCCCATTTCCTCCCCTACCTGTTTATTTAGCCACATTGGTTTAGAATTGTTTCTTTTATATTTACTACACAATGGTATACACTGATAAGTGTGCTTTTCTAACAATGTTTTAAAGACTGCCCATTTATCTTCCACATTTTTCCCTGCAAAATCATCATCCCAATGTATTCCTTGTAGATTATTCCTCAATTTATTAAAATTTGCCTTTCTAAAATGTAAAGTCTTTGTTGAACCGATACCATATAGTTTTTGATAATTTATTTCAAATGAGACACCATGTTGTGATCACTGTTACCCAAATGTTTTCCAAATGTTCCCGGACTTGAATATTTATTATTACTTCTACATTGTTTCATATTACCAAATCCATTATTTCCCCTCTCCTGGTTGGTTCCTCAATTATTTCGGTCATGTACTTTTCTTTTAGCACCCCAAAAACCTGTTTCCTTCAATTGTAATCCTAATCTCCATTGTATGTCTGGATGATTAAAATCAGTCAAAATTCAAACATGACCTAGTTTTGATGCCTTCTCCATTTGCAAAAGTATGCTGGCTTCCTCTATCTCACAGATATTTGGGGGTTTATAGCATATCCCCACAATAATATTCTTTGTACTTTTACCCCCACTGCTCATTTATATCAGCAAAGGCACTACATTTTCATAATACCCTTCATAAATACCTTCCTTTATAATAGGTTTTAAATCCAGTTTAACATATAAACATACTCTACCACCTGTTCTATTTGCTTGATCCCTTCGAAAAAGGGAATAACCCTTTAAAATGAACTGCCCAGTGATGAGTTTCATTGCACCATGTTTCAGTAATGCTTATGATATCATACTGCTCCCTTGTAGCTATTAATTCAAGCTCCCCCATTTTATTTGTCAGGTTTCTTGCATTAGCAAGCATGCATTTACGTATTTTTTCCAGTCCATGCTATTGTTCTCTTATCTGCTCCTGCTTTTCTACTTCAATTGGATTTAGTCTTTAGAAATGTTCTAATATTAACTGTACTGCTGCGGCCGAGTTTATTCGAGCATTTGCCCGTTCTCGGCCGCAGCAGTAACCTGGCGCGCGCCAGAGGGTGCCGGGCGCGCGCCGAAGACACGGAGGAGCGCCCTCCGATCGGGGCTTTCTCCCTCCCGCTGCCGGGTCCGCCGGGTCCCCCGGAACCCCCTGCCGCCGTCCCCCACATCGCGGGACACCAGGGCTCCCTCGGGGAGCCCTGGACGCGCGTGCAGGGGGCGCAGGCTCCCGATGATGCGTGACCGCGCGCACGCCTAGGGAGTGCGGCTAGCATGCCGGGGCATCCCCAGGCTTGCGGAGCTAGCCGCACTCAAATAAAATGTGCCGCCTCTGCATTTATTATGGGTGCCTCCCTGTTTGCCAAACTCCCACTTGCCCCAACTCCACCTCTATGACCCTTAGCTATTTCCCCATTCCTATCTATTCTGTCTTGTTCAGTACCTCTTTCTTGTCCCACCCCCCTCCTTACTAGTTTAACATTTCTTCTAACCTTTTTAACATCCTCCCACATAGCACAGAAGATCCCTCTCCATTGAGGTGCAATCCATGCCTACCATAAATATTGCACCTCTCAAAAAGTATACCCAGTACTACCAGTGATCTAAAAACCCCAAACCCTCATTCCTTCGCCACATTTTAAACCATGCATTTATCTCCCTAGGGTAGCACAGGACACTGATAGTTTTTCAGATAATACTACTTTGGAGGTCCTTGCCTTAAGCTTGCGGCCTACATCCCTGAAATCTTTTTCTAACTTTGTCATTGGTGCCAACGTGTACCAAGACCGCTGGATCAGTCCCAGCCCCTCCCCAAAATCTGTACATCCGATCAACAATGTGCGGAACCCGAGCCCCATGGAGACAACAAATTGTTCGGTTTATTCCGTCATGGCAACAGATTGTACTATCTACCGTCCTAATAATGCCGACACCCCCAATATCTTCACTCAATCTGGCAAATCTATTGGCATGAGTCAGCTCAGAACTGGCTTGCCTCTTCCTCTTCTTCCCCTTCTAACTGTTGCCCAGCTACCTACCTCTTCCTGGTTCTCACTCACAGCTCCACACTCTGCACAACTCCTTTCAAGATAATCATTGTCTCTCAATGTTGCAAGTTCCCTCTACAGATCAACAATCAGATACTCCAAAGAGACCATTTGCTCACACCTCCCAGCTGTTTACTCCCTTGAACAGCTGCTCCAAATGTATACATATGTGGAAAGATGTGCATTGAGTGGCATTCTCAATCCTTCGCATTGTTGTACTATGGAGTATCAAGTGCTAACAATTTACTGTACTATAATATACATTGTTTCACACCTTCCTTGTATGAACTCCTTCTTGCACTAACTCCACACAATACAAACCGTACTTGAAATCAAACTGCAATTCAGTCACACATCTCAGACACACAAGCTCAGAATTCGTTACAAGGCTCTGTTTTAAAGACAGACACACCAATCAGATGTGTTAGGTAAGCAATGTTGTAAGTAGGTTTGTCATAGGGATGCATGTTTGGGGACGAGGTTGACTCTATTCTGCTTTTTTTTTTTTTACTCCTGTAGCCGGACTCCCCTCTCTCGTATTGTTGTGTCGAATGAGAAGGTTGCGGCGCTGGCTAGGGAGGCGGAGGTCGCGCATGCGCGGGCATAGCTACCAAAGCCCGCGAAGGAGGAATAGTTCCTATAGGGTGGAGCGTAGGGGACTACGAGTCCCAGCAGCCACCGCGAGACCATGTGACGCCAGGGAACCAACCGGGTGGTTGGGATATCGGGAGATAGGGTCGCACAGCCGCGCACGTTGCTCAGAGCTAGCGGGAGGAGGAAGGAGATGGAGCTCCAGGTGTAGGGAGGCACACAGCTCCTACCTAGGCCTTATACCCCGGCCCAGTTAGGCCCTGAGTCCCCGTAGTGTGAGGGGAGCTAGGGATTGGCCCTAGACAGGTTCCGGTTTCCCTTATTGTGTCAGTTCAGAGACAAAGTAAGAGACAGTACATAGTTGGCAGAGGTCTGGGCTCAGACCCCTTATGGTTGCTGCAGTCATCTGGGTGGGATCACCCCGGGTGGCTATTGCTGGTTCCAGTCGCATCTGACCCTTTGTGAAGATCCTTGGCAGGCCCGGGTACTGGAGTGCCCGGCAGGTAACCATCACCAAGTGCACCAACGATTCATACTCTATTCACACGGGACATAGTGGCTGCGCAGTCACCCATATATATATTCATTATCTCACTTGAGGGTGGGGGATATACTGTGGGGATTACTGGACATGGGGTGGGATCACCTGGGGCAGGTGGGAGCGTCGTGCGAGACGCAGTAGATAGTGTCTCCTCTAGAGAGGGACACCTGTTGATATACATATATACTGCCTATGCCATATAGTAAAGTCATTCATTTGTTTTATATGCTGAGTGTGTGTGGAATGATATTTAAGTGTCCTGCGAGGAGCGACTCCCCCTCTGGTGGAGCCATCGCAGGTGGAGGTGCTGCACCACGTATAAGGTTATACATATTATTACGCATGCCCCAGGCTCTCCGTGGCAGAGGCTCAGACCCTGCGAGCCTACAGGTTATACAGCATATGGTAGCGGACTGTGTTCAATAGGAAACAGGGCTACATTTGGAGGCTCTGCTGAGATCTTAGACCTAGGGTGCCCATTAACACACACACTGTACACTGCCTACCATGGCTCTTCCCTTGCATCAGGGAGTTCGCAATTGGGTGCGGCAAATGCATACGCCCGCCCGCCGCGTGGTGGCCGTGAGCCAAGTTCCTATGGCCTTACCCTTAGAGACATTGCAAACGGCCTTACGAAAACTACCCGGTTTTGCCAAAGCCCACCTGGTAGACATTCTCATAGACCAAGACTCTAAGTGGAACACCTTGCTAGTTGATTGTCGCCGAGATTTGGTAGTCCTCGAGCCCGCCGTTCCCCAATACCTGCAGCTCCCCAACTCCCCACCTGGGAGAATCCCCTTTGTCTACCCACTTCGAGATCCCCCCCTGGAGGGACTGGGTGATGACTGCCCTACCCCCACTTCCGTTCCCTATCCGGCTAGTGAAGCGGGTAGCTGTCAATCGGAATTTAGTTATCAAGGGTCCAGCGTATCCGAAGAAGCTGGACTATGTAGGGAGATGCTGCAGAAGCTGAATGACAAGGTAGGCCAGCTAACCGCACCACCCAGTTTACCCCTGTTAATAGAAGCCCTCACTCTGGCCACCCACTCTCAAAATTACCGGAAATTGAAGGCCTTCTTCGGGACCCTCCCTGTCCCAACGGGGGAAGATGGGATAGACCCATGGAAGGAGCACACCCGAGGTGTGATGGAAGAATGGTCATGTACAGACGCAGTGAAATGTCAACGCATCATGGAATGCCTGAGACCCCCAGCATCCACTTTGGTCAGTATTCATCGAGAGCAGCATCCTGACCTGACCTCTCGGATGATGGTCGAATTCTTAACAGAGGCCTATGGTGTAACCGAGGATGATGGAGCCCTGTGGGCCAAATATTACGCCATCAACCAAAGGGATGGAGAAGACTTGTCTGCCTACATCCACCGGGTGCAAATAGCATTAGGACCGTTGCTTCACCATAAATATGTGACAGCCCCGCAGATGGATGAATACCTCCTTAAGCAATACCTACGAGGATCCAGCCCTAACCACCCTATTGCAAATATGATTTGCGATAACCTCACTCGCGGGAGCCCCCCCTCCTTCACCAAGTTGTTACAACAAGTCAAGGAACATGAGGCGCATCTAATGCTTCATTCTCCACCGAAAGCTAAAGTACCTACCACTCCCAAGAGTATGGGAGGTAATGAGAAAAAGGAAGACCCCTGGATAAATCCAGGCACGAACGACCCAAGTACACGGGACGAACCTCGCCTCCGTACAATCGCCGCACTCCGCCGAGGGAGCTGTCCTGTTACAAGTGCGGGAAGAAAGGGCATATCTCCTATGATTGCCGGATGGAAGAATCTCGTGACCGGAGTCCCTCGCCCAAGAAGTTCACGCCTAACGCTATGGTCTGTGGCGTCTACGCTGCCAGCGGAGAAGACCCCGTTCCCAACCAGAGTGGCGAAGGTTCCAGGGACGGGAATAATCGAGTGGGAGCGGTGGCTCTTATATGGGTACTGGTAGACGGCATCTATTCCTCTGCCTTACTGGACACAGGATCTCAGGTGACCATCATATATCGAGGGTTCTATGATCAACACCTCCAGAATCGGCCCCTGAAGTCGGCCGAACATATCAAAGTAAGAGGGCTAAGCAACGAAGACTACCCCATCAATGGCATAGTGACAGTGTCCCTGGAGATCCAAAAGCTCAACACCGGGAAGTCCCATCCCATGAACGTAGAAGCCCTCGTGTGCCCGGAGCCCAAAGACCTACCTAAGTACCCGATCATTCTGGGCACTAATGCGGACATTGTACAAGCAGTTATCCGGGCCTATTTGCAAGAAACCAATGAATTGTCCATGTCCAGTCTCCAGCTACGGCTTGTCCAGACGGGCATGGACCCCCCTCCTTTGGTCTCGGAAGACTATGGACTGTTGTTCTGCGGCAGAGGGGGTTTAACCCAAATTCCGCCAGGGGCAATACAGAGGATGCCTGCCTGGTGCGCGTACGCTGACCGAGCGAACACGGAACAGCTCTTTTCACTAGAGAGTACACCGGAGGACGACGCTAATAGGGGATTCCGGCTAGTGCCGGAATTCCAGGATTGTCCGGCAGCCATCCCTCGCCGCATCTATGTAATGGTCCAGAATGTATCACCCTTTACCATGGCCATCGACGCGGGACAAAGAATAGTTAGAATGTATTTAGTCAGCTCAGTGGACGAGGCTGTTCAAGTCAATGCCACCCGAGTGGAGCGCCCCTCCGCGGGGCTGGACTTCGATTTTGGCTCGTCCGGATTATCAGAAGAGTGGAAGGAGCGACTGCGGGCCCAATTAGAAGAGAGGCGAGATGTATTCTCTACCGGGGAGATGGATGTGGGGTGCAGTCGCAGTGCCCAACACACTATCCGGATGAACGATACGACTCCGTTTCGGGAACGTTCCCGAAGACTCGCTCCTAGAGACGTAGATGATGTATGGGCCGTCATTCAAGAGATGGAAGAAGCCGGGATCATTACGAGTCAAGAAGCCCTTACGCCTCACCCATAGTGGTGGTGAGGAAGAAGAATGGGACAGTGAGGCTATGTGTGGATTACAGGACACTGAACAATCGTACGGTTCCTGACCAGTATAATCTTCCCCGCATAGAGGAAATCCTGAATGCCCTCAATGGGAGTAAATGGTTCAGTGTATTGGACCTCCGGTCTGGATACTACCAGGTACCCATGAGCCCTGAGGATCAAGAGAAAACTGCGTTCATCTGTCCACTAGGGTTCTATCAATTTACTCGCATGCCCCAAGGCATATGTGGGGCACCAGCCACCTTCCAACGACTAATGGAAAAGACCTTAGGGCCGAGGTGGGCAACACTGTAGCCATTCGCCACATGTGGCGAATTGGCAGGCAAAGTGTGGCGAATTTCTAGTCCAGCCTTACCTTCCCCCTCCAAGCACTGTCTTCTGCACTAGCACATATATACAGAGCATTTCCCTTCCTTCCCCCTCTCAGATCTCTGGTCTGTGTCCTGCACAGACACAGTTAGATTGTCGGAGGAGTGTTTCTCCGCAGGGGGTCTGCAGCTGTGCAGACCCTGAATGCCCTCTGGGAGGGGGAAGGGATATATATATATCTAAGACTACCTAAGACTATATATATATATATATATATATATACGCGCACGCACACATACTATGTTTTAAATTTTTGCATGGTGTGGCTATTTTCACTTATAATTGGCTACATTGAAAAATAGGTTGCCCACCCCTGCCTTAGGGGATTTGAACCCCCGAGAATGTCTGGTGTATTTGGACGACCGTTAGAGGAACACGAAACTCGGCTCCTGAAGGTACTCGACCGGTTAGCCCGAGAGGGGCTCAAGCTCTCTTTGGATAAATGCCGATTTTGTAGGACGTCGGTGACCTACGTGGGACACATCGTTTCCGAGGAGGGGATCGCCACTGATCCCGCTAAAATAGAAGCCATAGTAAGCTGGCCCGACCCGATAATGTGGTGGAGTTGCGCTCGTTCTTGGGGTTCTGCGGGTACTATCGCAGGTTTGTGGAGGGATATTCCCGTCGGGCCAAAGCCCTCAACGGCCTCCTCAAGATATATCCCGAAGACACAGGCCGGAAGGCCACCCCTGCCGGACAGCCCTTCGGGGACAAATGGACCTCAGAGTGCGAACAAGCTTTTGTGGACTTGAAGCAGAGTCTGACAGCGGCACCAGTGTTAGCCTATGCCGACCCCGAACAACTTTATATCCTGCATGTGGACGCTAGTCTCAGTGGACTACGGGCGGTGTTGCATCAATGCATCCCGAAGGATTGCGCCATGTGGCCTATATCAGTCGCAGCCTGACAGCCAGTGAGCAAAATTACCCAGTGCACAAGCTCGAGTTTCTTGCCCTGAAATGGGCCATTGTGGACAAGCTCCATGACTACCTCTATGGGATCACCTTCGAGGTGCATATAGACAACAACCCTCTTACCTATATCATGACTTCAGCTAAACTCGATGCGGCAGGACATCGCTGGCTGGCCGCGCTCTTTAACTACAATTTCACCTTGAAATACAAACCGGGTCCCTTGAATGTGGGGGCAGATGCGCTATCCAGACGACCAGGGCTGGCCGCAACCCCCGACGACGATCAATGGGAAGAAATCCCGGGACCCGGGATGCGAGCCTTGTGCTGCACCACAGCCATAGTGAATGATCAGGTCGCCTTCTCCGAATTAAGAGTGGCCGATTCCCTAGGGTGCCCGTCCAAAGCCATCCCGGAGGCATACCGGGACCCCAGTGGTATGCACATCACCCCTGACAAAATCATAGCCTGGAAAGATATGGTGCGTTATCAGGTTCGCGACCCGGTAGCGGGGGCCATCCGCTATGCTATTCAGAAAAACCGTCCAGATCTACTCAAACAGGCCCCATGCGATGTGGGGGGCATCCTGATGCGGGAAACAGATAAGTTCGAAATACGGGACAATTTACTATACCGAGTTGTAGAATATCATAACCACCCAAATAGGAGACAGCTGGTACTACCTAAAATGTTACAATATCTGGTGTTGCGGTCCCTACATGATGAACATGGCCAACTGGGTGTCGACAAGACTTTTGGACTGGTGAGAGATCGGTTCTTCTGGCCAAAAATGAGAGAAGCCGTAGAGCAACACTGTCGCAATGTGCTGGTCATCACTGATCATTACACGAGATATGCACAAGCCTTCCTGACAAAAGACCAGAAAGCCATCACTGTCGCCAAGGTGCTCTGGGAAAAATACTTTATACATTATGGGCTTCCGCAATGACTACATTCTGACCAGGGCAGAGACTTTGAAAGCAAATTGATAAGGGAATTGCTAAAGATCTTACACATTACTAAGTCCCGAACCACTCCCTACCACCTGGAAGGGGATGCATTACCTGAACGATTCAATCGCACGTTACTGGACATGCTGGGTACCTAGACGGGGGTGCAGAAGGCTGAGTGGAGCAGACATGTGGAAACGTTAGTGCATGCTTACAACTGTACTAGACACGACTCTACCGGTTTCTCCCCCTATTTCCTGATGTTTGGGAGAGAGGCTCGACTGCCCGTGGACATACGTCTGAGAGTCTCCACTGACGGAGTTCATAAGGCCACTCACTTCAGATATGTTGGTAATGAGACAGGAGCAGGACAGGCTTAGACAGATCTCTGGGATCTTCTTACTGGTTGGTTTCAGTGCCTCCAGCTGTGATAGAACCCACGGGGTGTGGGTGTCAACCCCATCACTGCACTCCTTACCCCTCCTGCCCAGGAACTGACACCAGGCAGGGGTATATTTGAACCAGATTTATTATGGTGATTGCTGCAGCAGCTCTTCATGGCAGCATAGTATCTCTGAGATCCCAGGACCTCTAGGTGGTGCTGCCCCGATAGTGTGGGGCTCTGGTCTTGATGGTCTCTAGGCCGTCCGGCCTAGAGTGGGCCTGCTTTCCCTGGATGGGGAAGACTGACAGCCTCCCCCTCTCCTTGGGGACCAGAATCAGACTCACTAACTTTTATCTACTCCCCTTGTAAAACTCTGGAAGGGGCTGCTGGACTCCTGACGAAGCGACACCAGCGAAACGCTTAGAGTCGGAAGGTGCCCTGCTGACGTCACTCACCCATACCTGCACTTACCTGCACCGGTCTGCACTTGGGATACCCTTCATTCAGTGAATTTCACCCGTGCTGCGATACCGGAAATGAAACGCCGGTAAACCGGAAGTGACGCGACGGGAGATTCGTGCGGAGGGGGTGAAAATCTGGAAGCAGTGTTCGCTTTTCTTATGTGCCCAGGATATGTTTTATTGATGTAAGCATACATCTTTATGGTTTTTAGTGATTAAATTGTTACTTTTTATACGTACACACTATGTTTGGCATTTCATTTTTCTATATATTATTATATATATATATATATATAATAATATATATATATATATATATATATAATTATATATATATATATATATATATATATATATATTATATATAACGACTGCCATCGCACCATTCTGAGTGATATCCAGACATCCCCAAGAATCCTAGGATACAGAGAGAGAGAGGATCCATACAATTACATCCCACTACTATTACCCACTAGAGTTTGGTTACATGCTACATGCTCGATTTATTCAGTGAAAATGTGAGTTCTGAATTTATAGAAGTCTACTGAATTTGGAGATACATCTATAGAGACTTTGTTGCACTATTGTGTTTGTTTTTCATTTCATTTCACATATTCACCATTGAATGGGTTGTGCTCCCCTTCAACTTCCACACATCCTATTGAGCTAATAGGTCCAAGGAGAAAATATGAATTGGAATTAGACTTTTGTTTGTGGCCATCTCACCGCAACCAAGACTTCACCGGCATTTAGCCACGAGGGACCCTTCGCCGAAACCTCTCCTCCACTGGACACTCAGCCGCCGGCCATCTCCACAATAAAGTAAGTTAATTTTAGGAGTTTTAGTGATTAGGGTAGGGGGTTAAGGATAAGGGGTTTAGGACAATGGGGCTTAGGGTAAGGGATTTTAGGATAAGGGTTTAGGGTAAGGGGGTTAAGGTAAGGGCTTAAGGTTTATGGGTAGGGGGTAACATTAGTATTAGTGGTTAAGATTAGGTTTTTGGTAAGGGGTAAGTTTAGTGTCTTACCTTGGTGGTGAAGCGGCTAGCGGAGAGATGTCCTGATGACAAGGTGAGTGGTGGCTAAACACCGGCGGCAATTTGGTCGCGGCAAAACGGCTGGGACCAAATGTCCTAGGCCGATATGAATAGAATAACTACAGTATTGTGAAAAGGCCCTGCATATCATCTGCATATCATCTTGTATCTTTTGAGATCCATTGTTGGCGAGTTTCTCTTTTTTATCCTGTAGTATCAAAGAAATAATGTAAGTCTGAAGGCAGCTGTGAACTGGCCTCCTCCATAAATGATGGGCTTTTTCAATATCGGATGTCAGTGTGAACAATGTACCGTAGACACTTTACAGAAATGATTTGTGCTCAATGAGCATGGCAGGTATTTCTGAGCCTTTTTTTGGATTCATTGGTTGCCTTCATAGATTATCTTCTGATATTGTATCTAGGCTTCAAGCCAAGAAAGCTTTGAAAAAATACCTTTGGTGTTCCAGATGGTCCCTTGAATTGCTAAATACATTTTATTTTCCATGGCCTGGTGAATCATTGCAGCGTGCCATTGCCAAGCATTTTATACCTCTCTTATTGAAGTACAGTAGACAACTTGCAGTGTTACACTGTGAATATAAATCTTCCTTTTATTGATAAAACAATGCTACGTTTGGTATGTTCACACTTTGAGTATGGCCTAAAATAATGGATAAAAAAAAAGAGAGGAAACGTGAAATAAAACTGTTAATAAAGACATGTTTGTGTTCTGTGTTCTATTTTTATGTATCACTGAAGTGCATCATAGCATGCAAAAACAGCCAATGCATGGAGTTCAAGCCCCTACCAAACAGAGATGGGAGAATCTTGCACAGACATTCTCATTTCACAGCCGCAGATATTTGCGGCCTATTCCCAAAAATGCACATTTGCTTTTTTTCTATCACTGTCACATTTGCATACAAATTTGAATGTGTGCGCATTTGGATCGAATGTTTGTTTTGACATTTGCTTTGGGAGGAGTATAAATAGGGGTGTAGCCTCATGTCTAAGCCATTGGTTTCTTAGATTTGGCTTGATGTGGGCAGCGCTGGCGCAAGGGTTTCATGCGCTCTAGGCGAAACTAAACATGTGCACCCCAGATGTATAAAAAATATGCAACGTCTGCGGCATAATTTGACGCTCGATTTTGAAGGAAAAGCAGGGCGGCAGAACGGAGGCGGCCGGCACAGGTAAATAATGCCATTCCCATTGGGTCCAATAGGCCCGACAAATTGGGGCAAATTGGTGCGGACATTTTTGCAACCTCCAAATTTTGCCTCCTTAGGTCCGGGCCTTACCGGCCTAATGGGAAATCTGACACTGGGTGAGACCGCACCCCAGTGCGACGCAAAATAAAAATAATAGGGCGTCAAAGTACTGGGCAAAAAAAAGAAAAATAATTTAAAAAAAAAAGATAAATAAATTAAAAATAATAAGAGGAAAAAATAATAATTATGTGTGCTACTGCTGCTGCTGCTGCTGCTGCTGCTGTGTGCTGCTGCTACTGCGTGCAGCTGTGCGT
The DNA here is from genome assembly GCA_036426205.1 of Ascaphus truei. Lineage (NCBI taxonomy): Eukaryota > Metazoa > Chordata > Amphibia > Anura > Ascaphidae > Ascaphus > Ascaphus truei. Next base: position 145,280,312 of record CM071570.1, on the reverse strand, counting down.
TGCTGCTGTGTGTTGCTGCTGCTGGTACTGCGTGCTGTGTGCTGCTGCTATGTGCTGCGTGCTGCTATGTGCTGCTGCTGGCATATAATAATATTTACTTAATAAAATTAATAGTATTTAAGGTGCTTGGACTGACCTCTGTCTGTGTCCACACCCTGGGCTGGTGCCTGGCCTAGACTCTACTGTACTGTCTGTGTTTTTTGTCTACTACTGTATATCATAGTAGTATATTAATAATAATATCAACAACAACAGCCAATAGTACTGTGAAGAGGAACCTCGCTCAAAACCCCCTAGATGGTATTAGCGTGCTGCCAAGGGAGTGTAGGTATGGAGATAAAGAGATGTGCCTAAAGGAGGCACCAAAGGTCCCTTCTAAGAGGCGCACAGCAGACCCTTATAGTATAGTGTGGTCAGGGGTGAATAAATATATATACATAAAAATAAAAAAAGTTTATTAAATATCTTTGTTAAAATCGTGTTGTGTAGTGTGATGTGTATGACACAGATAAAAATAGACTGGTTAAGTCTATGGTACTACTCAGTTACCCTAGTCACTGCCATTGGCGAGCAATGCTAAAGAGATGGTTTGTACAGAAGTAGCGCTCATAGGAGAGCTATCAGAGTGTGGAATGTTACTGCTTGCAGCTGATCACTGAGTCCAGACTAAATGGTGTATAACAGTTGCTATCGGTGCTAAGCCTCACATAGGTGACCTGAGTATGCAGGGGATATCTACTAGCAGAAATAGCCCGTAGATAAAGGCTCTCAATGGGCTGAACACTGTGCATGTGTCATGAATGTGGTCACGGTAGGATCCTAAGAGCATACATACAGCCAAAAGGGTAAATAAAATGGCTGTGACCTACAAGCAGTGTCTTAAACTGTAGGGCTGTCAGCAAGTGTGCTGTGATATTCAGTTACTATGTAGCATCAGGACAGGTGGACATATAGTATTCCTCACAGTGGTACTTTTTTTATTATTAGAGAGATTCTTCACTGCGCATGTGTCACAGTGTACTTGTGTAGATCAATACCATGCGCATCGGAGCAGATTTGAGCAGGTAAGGTATGGAGCTCTACGGAGGAGGTTTTTAACCCTGCAGCCAGTATACTCTCAGAACAGGACAAAAGGCTAGTATAACAGTGTTTTTGAGTGCCCTTTCTCAATGCTTCATACCAGGGTAGCTGTTCTAATGTTATCCTCTTAGCACATGTAGTGGCTGCCAGATATAGTTTGAGTGGATCGGATGTCCAGCTACATATAGTTAAGTGCTGGATCTTAGGCAGGATGCTTTCATTAAAAAATGGGATGACATAATAAGCAAATGCTCTCATGACCTAATGACTTTACTCATTGATAATGAACTTATTGAGCTTAAAAAGGTTAACTTCGAGGTGGAGAAAAACAAAAAAGAAGTATCTCAGTGGAAGGAATCTCCTAATTTTGAGAAATTTGAAAATATCCTTCAAAAAACAACCGACCAATATGTTAAGGGAATTAAAGAAAGGAAACACACTAAGTACCTTAGAGACAGTGGAGATTTCGCTAGGGGTAAGATTTATCGACACCACTTCCAAGCGGAAAAGGCCAAAATGCAAGAACATAGCGATTCATCCACTGACTGGGATATGTCTGAGACTGATGAAAGCTCTAGCTACCAAAATAAAGTCACGACAAGGTCTAAAAGAAGCAAAGAGAAAACTACCACACAGGCAGAAACTCATTTTTTAGATCAGGCCCAGGACGCAATAGACTATGGACCCGAAAGACACGGAGAGGAGGGGTATTGGAGAGGAAGAGGAAGGGGCAGGTGGTCAAACTACAGAAGACAAAGGAAAAGGAGACGTTAGTAAATACCAACATCAAAGACAATCAGGGCAAGATTATCAACCTTTCAAAAGTGACTTTGACAGATGCACAAGTTAGCCTTTTAGAAAAAGGCCTCTCCTATGTCCCCACAAACAATTTTGATCTTTTTGAATCGGTAAAGGATGTCAATCTCTTTGCCCGCAAAATGTTATTGCACAAATATTTCAAACAAAGAGAACGTAACATGCCATCTAATGAGTTCACAGAACTGTTACAAACCCAAGATCAGGGACTCCTTACCGATTTAATGGACCTCCTTGACGAAGGGGAAAAAAACCCGGGTGATGGACCACACACCACTCTTAAACCACAAAGTCGCTTCACCCCTCATCAAGACACATGTGCCAATATCTCCACTTTCCTCAACTTAGTCACCAGAGATCTGGAGGGTCTAAAGTCGACAAAAAAACAAAACAATCTCAGTCAACAGGAACTTAATGCACTGAAAGAGATAAAAGAAATGTCTGAAATAACAATCAAACCAGCAGACAAAGGAGGCAACCTAGTGATACTGAGAACTGAGGACTATCTAGCTGAGAATCATAGACTACTAAGAAACAAACAATGCTACAGGATTCTCCCAAAAGATCCTACTGAAATATTTCAAAAAGCTCTGGATGAGATACTGGAAATGGGTATAACAACAAAGGTGATAACAACCAAAGAACGTGAGTTTATGACACCAAAACAACCCACCATTGCCACCTTCTACAGTATCCCCAAAATACATAAGAGCATTATTAAACCTCCAGGTAGACCGATAGTCTCTGGAATCGGTTCTCTCACCGAAAATTCCAGTATCTATATTGACAAAGTGTTGAGAAAATTTGTAACAGCTTTGCCATCCTTTGTACAGGACACAAAGGACGTCTTGAATAGACTGGAAGGGATACAGGTTACACCTGACACCTTATTAGTGAGCTTCGATGTTGAATCCCTGAACACTAGTATAAAACATGACATTGGTCTAATGACAGTCGAACATTTTCTCTCGTCCCGTAGCCGCCTCTTCTCTGATCACAATCAATTTGTTGTAGAGCTATTGGAATTTGTACTAAAACACAATTACTTTTTGTTTAACTCAAAGTACTACCTCCAAATACAAGGCACAGACATGTGGACTACGTGTGCTCCTACGTACGCCAACCTTTATCTAGGTTGGTGGGAGGAGGTCAGTGTCTTCTCCGAAGGTATGTCACTATACACCGACCGTGTAGACCTGTGGATTCGCTACATAGATGACATCCTATTACTTTGTAGAGGCTCCAAAAAGGAGCTAGAAACTTTTTTGTGTGTACTCAATTCCAATGATCACAATCTAAAGCTCACTTCGGAGATAAGTGCTACAGAAATCACGTTCCTGGACCTGTGTATCAATGTAAATGATGATGGATATTTATCCACAAGCAATTTCAAGAAAAAGACTGCCACTAACAGCTATTTGAAAGCAGATAGTTTTCATCCTCAACCTCTTATTAGAGGTATCCCCACAGGGCAATACTTGCGCCTTAGAAGGAATTGTTCAGATACTCAAACCTTTAAAAGGCAAAGTATGGAAATGAGGGACAATTTCCTTGCGAGGGGATACTCGAAACGACAATTAAAGACAGCGTACCATCGGGCCATCAACACCACACGCCATGATCTCCTTAAAACTAAGTCACAAGAGAAATCAAATATGAAAGAAATTAGGTGCATTACGACATACCACAACCAGTGGAGAGATATTAATAGCATCCTGTCCAAGCATTGGCATATACTAACTAATGACAATGACCTGAAATTGGTCCTGAAAAATCGCCCGTCAGTCGTATGGAGACGATCAGCCAATATCAAGGACCATGTGGTGCACAGCCATTTCTCCGTAAAAAATAAAAGAAGCAAAACATGGCTTAGCATACAAGGATATTACAAATGTCATGGCTGCAAAGCCTGCACCTACATGAAGGAAAGTAAACAGTTTACTAATACTGGGGATACAAAGACATTCAAGATTAAACAATTCATGAATTGCAAAAGCTCAGGTATCATCTATCTGATCACCTGCATATGTGGTAAGAAGTATGTCGGCAAAACCAAAAGAGAACTGAGACGCAGGGTTTTGGAACACATTGGAGCCGTAAGAAATTCACTGGACACCCCTGTCTCTCGCCACGTCAGAGAATTCCATGCAGGACAGATCAATACCCTGACATTCCAAGGAATAGACCACATACCACCCAGTATCCGCAGAGGAAACTGGGACAAAAAGCTACTGCAATGTGAAGCCAGATGGATCTATCTTCTTAATACACACTATTCATCTGGTATGAATGAGGGCTTTGTGTTCACTCCTTTCCTCTAACATCTTTAAACCTAGTAGACAGGTTCTCTATGTTTTGCACTATTTAGAGACAGTTTATGTATTTCTTAAATGTATCATCATGGTCAGGATGACTTTTAAATACATTTCACTTGTGTGATGCAGTACCTCTGCACCCCCACTATCACTCTCGGCAATTAGGCGTCCCGCGGCTACCATGGCAACCACCGGGTATAAAGGGGCCGCAAGGGACGCAGACACGCCCACCCCGGAAGAAGTCGCAAGAAGCGACGAAACATGCTGCATGTCGGGTCTCTGCCGACACAGTACTACCAGATTATCACCTAGCATGATTAATTAATTTACTAATGGTATCCATACTTGATACTTGCACTCTGAACAATGCTCATGGCTATTACTCCTGATACACCCATTTAAAGAGGTGTTTATAACTTTTCTTGCAGCGCTCTAATCACACTGTGAACAGAGGAGTTTTGGAGAGGCTTCTGACATTATTTGCAGCAAGCCTGCCCTGCGCAGTGTGACATCGAGATCGTGTCCAGCACTGCAGATTAAATGTACACAGCAGGTATATGTTAACACACAGAGGGGGACACCCCACATTGTATATACCCGTAGCAAAAACCTGACCTGTTTTCAGTGGAGATTCTTATTGTGCACCGAGGAAGCATACACACCTCCCCTGCCTAAGATCCAGCACTTAACTATATGCAGCTGGGTATCCGATCCATTCAAACTATATCTGGCAGCCACTACATATGCCAAGAGGACAACATTAGAACAGCTACCCTGGTATAAAGCACTGAGAAAGGGCACTCAAAAACACTGTTATACTAGCCTTTTGTCCTGTTTTGAGAGCATACTGGCTCCAGGGTTAAAACTGTGTATACCCGTAGCGAAAACCTGACCCGTTTTTCAATGGAGATTCTTACTATGTACCGAGGAAGCATACACACTTCCCCTGCCTAAGATCCAGCACTTAACTATATGTAGCTGGACATACGATCCACTCAAACTATATCTGGCAGCCACTACATGTGAACAGCTACCCTGGTATGAAGCATTGAGAAAGGGCACTCAAAAACACTGTTATAAAAAAAACACTGTTATACTAGCCTTTTGTCCTGTTCTGAGAGTATACTGGCTGCAGGGTTAAACACCTCCTCCGTAGAGCTCCATACCTTACCTGCTCAAATCTGCTCCGATGCGCATGGTATTGATCTACACAAGTACACTGTGACACATGCGCAGTGAAGAATCTCTCTAATAATAAAAAAAGTACCACTGTGCAGAATACTATATGTCCACCTGTCCTGATGCTACATAGTAACTGAATATCACAGCACACTTGCTGACAGCCCTACAGTTTAAGACACTGCTTGTAGGTCACAGCCATTTTATTTACCCTTTTGGCTGTATGTATGCTCTTAGGATCCTACCGTGACCACATTCATGACACATGCACAGTGTTCAGCCCATTGAGAGCCTTTACCTACGGGCTATTTCTGCTAGTAGATATCCCCTGCATACTCAGGTCACCTATGTGAGGCTTAGCACCGATAGCAACTGATATACACCATTTAGTCTGGACTCAGTGATCAGCTGCAAGCAGTAACATTCCACACTCTGATAGCTCTCCTATGAGCGCTACTTCTGTACAAACCATCTCTTTAGCATTGCTCGCCAATGGCAGTGACTAGGGTAACTGAGTAGTACCATAGACTTAACCAGTCTATTTTTATCTGTGTCATACACATCACACTACACAACACGATTTTAACAAAGATATTTAATAAACTTTTTTTATTTTTATGTATATATATTTATTCACCCCTGAACACTATACTATAAGGGTCTGCTGTGCGCCTCTTAGAAGGGACCTTTGGTGCCTCCTTTAGGCACATCTCTTTAACAACAGCCAATAACAACAATCAATTCGGTTCAAGGAGGGTTAAACTTATACATACAGCTGAACCGGTATAACGCGATGCTCGGGGCCACATAATGAGATCGCGTTATAACTGGGATGGCTAAATGGCCACAGAACGAGGACTTACATGGCATCTGCTGCTCTCTCCTCTCTGCAGCTCTTTTTCCTCTCTCCCTGCTTCATCAGGCTGCGTCCACATGCACGGTCCACATCCCTAAGGTTTTTTTTTTTCTAGAACATTCAATTCTTTATTACACACGGACCCACACGGAAACAGTAATTCAGCTGCTGGAACTGATCTAGACATCGCTGTAAGCAGAAACACACTGAAAACAACATGTTAAGACACCCAAATTGTGCTCAAAAAAATCGTGGGGAAAGTACATATATACTGTATACACAATGATGATGTAGCTGGAACACCAATAAAGTAATGGACACTGATTAAAGTAATAGTTATTGATATCCAAAAATGCAGATACCGTAGACCGGATTTCTAAGCTCCCAGTCATATTATGGCAAGTTGCCACAATCAATGTCCACCTGTGATGCTAATAAAGAGATATAAACATGAGATCACAGAATAGCCCACACAGTCATATAATAAAATAAACTGCCAAAGCCAGTGTCCACCTGTACTGCCTGTAGAGTGATATGAAGCGTTGTTCTGAAAGAAGCACATTGCAAAGGTACAAATCATACAATAAATAGTCATACTGTATAAATGCATGATGTATCAAACTATAGGTGACCATAAAGCCTGGGATGCAACTGGCCAATAAAATGTCAACTTATCCCCCACAAAGAGGCATCTATAAAGGCAGATTGACATGATCCCTCTGTACCACAAGATAGGTCCACTTTGCCAGATTGACCACTCCTGTCCAGCTAAAATGGACAGGATAGGGTATCCTTGATTAAGAGTGCCTTGAGTACAACCTGTCCATGGTGCACTTCTGACATAATATGATCCAACTAATAAATGCATAAAAAATTTGCAGGCAACAAGGCAGGGAAGAGAGACTTGCCACGCAGCTCAGGATCATCACACATCATAGCGTGTGCGCGCCGCACGGGAGAGACGCGCGATACGTGTGGGAGGCGGGACCAGGTTCCGTGCGGCAGCTAGAAGAGCTGCGGGTGCGCGCGCGCTCTGTAATGAGAGTGGGGGAGTGTGCATGCGCAGGAACAGTGGCCGCGGCAGCAGCAGGTAAGGAGGGAACACGCCGCAAAGGACGTGTTCCCCAATTCCTTACAGTACCCCCCTAGAGGATCAGCCTCAGGACGATTCCTATACGGCTTATTCGGAAACCTGGCATGGAACCGCCTTAGTAATCATGGAGCATGAATCTGGCGAAGTGGTATCCATGAGCGTTCTTCGGGTCCGAAACCTTTCCAATGAACTAAAAATTAGACTCCTCCTCTGGAGTGTCTAGAATCCATAATTGACTGAATCTCAAATTCTTCCTGTCCCTGAACCATGACCGGAGGTGGCCTAGGCGAGATGTCGGGGAAGCGAGAGCTCTGAAGAACAGGCTTTAACAACGATACATGGAAGACTTATGGTATCTTCATCGATGGAGGCAGTTGAAGGCGATAAGCCACGGGATTGACCTGTGCTTGAATGCTGAAGGGACCCAGGAATCGTGGAGCCAGTTTCATTGTAGGCGTCTTCAACCTTATATTCCTTGAAGATAACAATACCTTGTCACCTGGCCTATATTTGGGCGCCTTTTGGCGATGGCGATCCGCCTGTCCCTTCTGTCTGAGGACTGCCTACTGAAGGTTTCTTTCAATTCTCCTCCATGAGTCTTGAAGAAAGTTTACCCTGGAGTCTGATACCGGGACTCCAGAGAAATTGGATGAGATAGGGAGACGGGCTGAGTGGAAGCCATAATTTAAGAAGAAGGACGGCTCTTGGGTGGACTTGTTCCTGAGGGAATTGTGAGCGAATTCAGCCCATGGGAGTAGATCCACCCAGTTATCTTGTGCATCGGATATGAAACACCGCAGGAATTGTTCAAGAGATTGGTTCGTTCTTTCTGTCTGACCGTTAGTTTGTGGGTGGTATCCAGAAGAGAATAGAACCGAAATGTCCAGTCTCTGGGTGAAGGCACACCAGAACTTAGAAACGAACTGTGATCCGCGATCGGAAACAATAGAGACTGGAACTCCGTGAATACGGAAGATTTCCTTCACATAGATGTCTGCTAGGGTGGCAGAATCAGGGAGACCTTTGAGTGGTATAAAATGAGCTTGCTTAGAAAATCTATCCACAATGACCGGGATGGTATTCATACCGTTAGAGCGTGGAAGTTCGACAATGAAGTCCATAGAAATGTGTGTCCGAGGACGATCCGAAATAGGCAAAGGGCGAAGCAGACCAAACGGCTTGTTGCGAGCGGATTTGTTTCGAGCACAGGCTGAACAGGAACTGACAAATTCTTTTATGTCCTTCAACATATTTGGCCACCAAAACAGGCGCCTGATTAGATCCGAGGTTCTCTTGGTACCTGGGTGACCGGCAGATTTAGAGGCATGACCCCACTCGAGGATCTTTTGGTGGAATTGTGGAGCGGCATACAAGCACCCCTCCGGCACCTTCATACCCTCAGGAATGAGTGTTTGAGACTCCAAAATCTTATCCAATACGTCAAAGGAGTTAGCCAAAGGGATATACTTAGAGGGAAGAATGCTCTCAAGGATATCTTCAGATTTATCTTCGCTGACAAACTGACAGGACAAAGCATTGGCCTTCAGATTCTTGGTACCAGGAATGTATGAGATAATGTAATTGAACCTTGAGAAGAAAAGGGCCCAATGGGCTTGACGAGAACCGAGACGGCGAGCACTCTCAATGTATAATACATTTTTATGATCCGTAAGGATTGATATAAGGTTTTCAGTACCCTGCAGGAGGTGTCTCCATTCTTGTAGGGCAAGTTTAATGGCCAAAAGTTATCTATTCCCAACATCATAATTTTGTTCTGCATACGAGAATTTCTTAGAGAAGAATCCACAGGGGTGCAACTTATCCTGGGAGATCGCCTTTGAGAGAGTATGGCTCCTGCTCCAATATCCAAGGCCTCTACCTCCAAAGTGAAAGGAGAGTAAGATCAGGATGACGTAAGATTGGGGCGGAAACAAAAGCCTTTTTGAGAGAGTCGAAGGCTAGGCATGCTTCGGGGGACCAGGAAGAGGGATCCACTCCTTTCTTAGTCAGGGCAGTAATGGGAGCCACTGTGGCGGAGAAATTACGAATTAATTTACAATAATAATTGGAAAAACCAAGGAAGCGCTTAATCGCCCTGAGAGAAGTAGGTTGGGGCCAATCTAGGATGGCTTTAAGTTTATCAGGATCCATCGCGAACCCTGTATCAGAAATACTGTACCCTAAGAACGAAGTAGAGGTCTGACGGAGCATACATTTTTCCATCTTGGCATAGAGATGGTTCTCGCGCAGGCGAGAGAGAACTAACTTAGTGTGCTGAAAATGTTCCGGGAGAGACTTAGAATTGATGAGAATGTCATCAAGGTATACAATGACGAACATGTTAAGGACATCACAAAAGATTTCCTTCATGAACTCCTGGAAAACCGCAGGTGCATTACAAAATCCAAAGGGCATAACTAAATACTCGTAATGGCTGTTGCGTGTTTTGAAGGCCGTCTTCCATTTATCTCCTTGTCGTATATGTATAAGATTATAAGCCTCACGGAGGTACAGCTTGGAGAAAATGGTAGCACCTTGTAAGCGGTCGAACAGTTCGGAAATAAGGGGCAAAAGGTAGCGATTCTTCAGAGTAATCTTGTTCAATCTCTGAAATCAATACACGGATGAAGTGACCCATCCTTCTTCTTAACGAAAAAGGGGAAATGGAATTTCTTATAAAGCCCTTCTTTAAATTCTCTTGAGTATAATTGGACATGGCCTTAGTCGGCCTTAGTCTCCGGGAGTGATAAAGGAGAAGACCTAGCTTTGGGAAGGATGGCACCGGGCAAAAGATCAATAGGGCAGTCAAAGGGATGACGAGGGGGCAGAACCTGAGAGCGAACCTTATCAAACACGTCAAGAAACTCTGAATATATTACAGGAAGAGAAGGGTTAGCAGGTTTGGTGGTCTCTAGGCCGGCAACGACTTGTATGGGGGCGTAAAAGGACTCTTAATGACTGGACCTCACTGTATAGGCTTGCTTTCAGTCCAGTCTATCTGGGGATTGTGGCATTGGAGCCAAGGTAGACCAAAGATTACCTGCACCGGAGGGAAGTGAATTACGTCCAAGGAAATTTCCTCTTTATGACCATCCTTCATGGAGAGAGAAAGAAGAACGGTCTCCAAAGTAATGAAGGCTTGCTGGAGAGGTCTTCCATTAATGGCCTCGAGACCGACAGGTATGGACTTCTGTATCATAGGGATGTTGTACTTGTTGGCAAAATCCTGGTCCACAAAATTTCCCCCAGACCCAGAGTCGACAAAAGCGGACGCACGGATGTAAGGACCCTCGAGGAAGATCGGAAGCATAATCCTTTTCGGTAGTCTTTCCTTAGTAGGAGGAGAAGAAGAAATAGTACCCAATGAGATTCCCCCATACCTCGTTGGGTGTTGGCGTTTCCCAGCTCCGTAGGACAGCGGCGCACCAGATGTCCAGGTAGACCGCAGTAGAAACACAAGCCCTCAATCTTCCGACATTGTTTCTCAGAATAGGAAAGTTGATGACTTCCTAACTGCATGGTTCTGGGGCCTCAAGAGCTGGGAGAATGGTGGGAGTAGGACTGCGGATAGAAGGCATAGGAGTGACAGAGCGAGCATGATGGCGTTCCAGCCGCCTTTCCTGAAGGCGTTGATCCACCCAAATACATACGGCTATCAGGTCCTCTAGTGTGGAGGGTCTTTCCTGGGCCACTAACTCATTCTTCAGAGTATCCGAAAGTCCTTGCCAGAAGGCTGCAGATAAAGCCTCCTCGTTCCAGCCCGCAGCGATTGTCCGGAACTCGAGGGCATACTTAGCAACAGATCTGTGGCCCTGGGAAATATGAAACAAAGAAGATGCAGCAGTAACTTTACGACCAGGGGTATCAAACACCTGCTTGAATTCTATCTTGAACTTAGTGAAATCTTGTGTAAGTTCGGGTCTCAGTTCCCAGATGGGAGAAGCCCTCGACAGTGCATCGCCATTCAAGAGTGCAATAATATAAGCCACTTTAGCTCTGTCGGAAGAGAAGTGAGAAGGAGTTAATTCAAATTGAATATCACATTGGTTTAAGAATCCTTGACACCCATGTGGGTCACCAGCATAGCGATTGGGAGTAAGGAGACGTGGCTCCAGAGGTGCATTGGGCTCCGGACTAGAGGGGAACAAGGTTGAAGGACTGGGAATTCGAGACATAGACTGATGGAGCGAAATTGTGGTGACTTTTTGGACCAAGATGGCGACTTGGTTGTCCAAATGCTGGACATGCTCGGAAATAGAGGACAGGGCTGGGACCACCTCAGGGGAGTCTATGTTTGTTGGGCTCAGCATACTGTAACGTTCGCGCTGCCCACAAAAAAGACAAGATGCGGGCACTGAGGTGTGAAGGTATAACACCACATACCCGCAGCGGCGGAGGCGTACCTGGAAGGCGGATAGTTTAGCGTAGTCGGGTCTGGGTTTGAGAGAGTAGAAGATGCGGTATACTTGCCGAGTTCCGGGATTGGAGAAGACAGAATTGTAGGGGTCCGTAAGACGTGGTCTGGGATTGGAGAGAGCAGCGTAGCCCGAGTCCGTATGCCGTGTTCAAGGGTAGGAGAGATCGCCGTAGTCGAGGGTATGCCAAAGTTCAAAATCCAGAAGGGTCCACAAACAAGCCGAGTCAGTACACAAGAGGTTAACTGCAAAGGAGAGAGCACTGCACAAACAAAGTGAGCTTCACGAGGCTACATAGGATTATGCTGAGCAAATCATAGGAGGAAGCAGGAAGTATTGAAAGGCAGGACAGGCCAATGGGGACAGGGGGCGGAACGGAGGCGTGGCTCCAGCGGAGCTGGGATAGGCTGCAGGTACCAAGGCAGGGAAGAGAGACTTGCCACGCAGCTGGGGATTGTCATGTTGCAACATTACTGGGAGATTGCCCCAGATTTTCAAAGGCAAGTGTTCGGATACTCGTTGCTGCATCTGTATGTCTCTTTGCATGCATGATTTTACTAGTGTCTCTCAAGTTGTGTGTAAATATATATATATATATATATATATATATATATATATATATATACAGTTAGGTCCGCAAATAATTGGACACTGACATAATTTTCATAATTTTGGCTCTGTACGCCACCACAATGGATTTGAAATGAAACAACCGAGATGCAATAGAAGTGCAGACTTTCAGCTTTCAAATAATTCAAGGGGTTGATCAAAAATATCGTATGAAACGTTTCGGAATTCCAACCATTTCATACACACACCCTTATTCAGGGGCTCAAATGTAATTGGACAAATTAACATAATCATAAATAAATGTTAATTTTTAATACTGTGTCGAGAATCCTTTGCAGGAAAAGGACTGCTTGAAGTCTTAACGCATGAACATCACCAAACGCTGGGTTTCCTCCTTTGTGATGCTTTGCCAGGCCTTTACTGCAGCTGTCTTCACTTGTGTTTGTTCGTGGGTCTTTCTGCTTCTTAATTTTGTCTTCAACAGTTAAAGCATGCTCTTCAGGTTGAGATCAGGTGATTGAATCGGCCATTGCAGAATATTCCACTTCTTGCCTTAAAAAACTCCTGGGTTGCTTTCGCATTATGTTTTGGACATTGTCCATCTGTAAATGAGTGAAGCGCCGTCCAATTAACTTACCTGAATTGGCTGAATCTGAGCAGACAATATATCCCTATACACTCAGAATCATCCGGCTGCTTCTGTCTTCTGTCAATCATCAAAAAACACTAGTGACCCGTGCCATTGTAAGCGATGCATGCCCATGCCTCACAATGCCTCCGTGTTTACAGATATGTGGTATGCTTCGGATCATGAGCTGTTCCAAGCCTTCTCCATACTTTTTTTCCTTCCATCATTCTGGTACAGGTTGATCTTAGTTTAATCTGTCGAAAGAATGCTGTTCCAGAACTGGGCTGGCTTTTTAGATGTGTTTGGCAAAGTCTAATCTGGCCTTTCTCTTCTTGAGGCTTATAATGGTTTGCACCTTTGTGGTGAATCCTCTGTATTTGCTCTTGTGAATCTTCTCTTTATGGTAGACTTGGATAAATATATAACCTACCTCCGGAGAGTGTTCTTCACTTGGCTGGATGTTTTGAAGGGGTTTTCTTTACCATGGAAAGGATCCTACGATCATCCACACTGTTGTCTTCGTGGATGTCCAGGCCTTTATGTGTTACAAGAGCTCACCAGTGCGTTCTTTTTTTCTCAGAATGTACCAAATGTAGTGATGTTTGGCCACTCCAGTTCCTGCTATCTCTCTGATGGATTTTCTTTTTTTTGCAGCCTAAGGTGCCCTGTTTCACTTGCTCCTTTGACCGCATGTTTGGGTTCACAGCAACAGCTCCAATGTGAATGCCACACCTGGAATCAACTCCAGACTTTTACCTGCTTAATTGATGATGAATAACGAAGGAAAACCCACACTGTCCATGAAACGACTTTGATCAATGTCAATTACTTTTGGTCCCTTGAAAAAGAGGGATCTACAATAAGAGATGTATACCTAAACCTTTCCTCTATTTGGATGTGAATACCCTCAATTTGCTGATAGACGCACTTTGCCCATATTCATTATTTAACTTAACTTGAATTATTTTGGTACACACCCGAAATAACAAAACTTGTATCAGGACCAATTTTTCTGACCTAACTATATGATTAGATATATATATATATCTTATATAATATTAAAGAGATATAATATATTATATATATATATATATATTTATATATATTATATATAGTCATTAGGCAGTTGGCACTCCAATAGGTGCTGGTAAGCCACAGGTCACGTCCCTATAGAGAATGTAGTTATACGTTCCGTTCCAAGGATTGGTAAACAAGAGACGACTACATCATGTTAAATCAAAGTGTATTAGTGAAACGTTCCTTCCTCAGGAAGGTCCCATTCTGTAGGACCGAAACGTTGGGTTTCTGGATGTATTTTTTGCTTTCACTAATACACTTTGATTTTCAACATTGATGCTTCTCTTGTTTACCAATCCTTGGAACGGTAACGTATAACTACATATATATATATATATAGTAAATATATATATATACATGTAGAGTGTATCAGTATCCCGTGTTAGCCGAGCTTCAATAATCAAACAAATAGACAATACCGTTCTGGGCTAACGAAATCTTTATTTGTGCGAGCTTTCGAGTACACTGATCTCTTCTTACGGCGATGTTCAATGTTACAATTAAATAAGCTTGTCACGGTAGGAGCACTCTTATTACATATTACTTAATTACCAGGATCATTGATTGAGCCAGAGATATAAAATAAATTGCGTTTATATCACCTAATGAACGCACACACACTATGTTACACAAAATACAGTAAAAAGACACACTTACTTTGGAAAACTGGGATAACAAAACTAATCTTTCCTAATTGCAACACACAGCACAGCAAAATATCCAGGCCACTTTTCTCATTCCTCTTGCCTGGCTGGTTGAATATCTGGTCACTATCCGCTGAAATTAGAACGATTAATCAAGAGGTGTGAACTTCTCCATATATAATATTATATAAAATATATTATATATATATATATATATATAGATATATATTTATAATATATATATCCAATATATAGATATATAGATATATATATATATATATATATAGATTAATATATATATCTATATATATATATATCTCAAACATCCCTCTAAATAACAGGGAGGGACCCAAAGGTTGAAACACCTGTCTGTGAGTAGGTTTACTTGCATAGCACTTCTTAAACCTAAGCTGTGATGAAAAGCTGTGTAATGCAGCAGGCATAAGGTCATAGGGGTCAATGTTAAAATGGCTGAGAAGTAAAGAGTGATACACTGTGCTCATTTTCATGTCATTACCCAAAATCCCTGCCTGCCGTGGAAGCACTGTTTGCTAATCGATAATGGGGAAAGAAAGGGTTGCAGACCTGTCTGAGACATGCAAATACACCATAAGTGGTATTTTTATTTACCAAAGTATATTTAAATGACTCACATTCCACACTTTCTAAAAGAAGTTTCATAAGAACTATATGGAGCTGACAAATCTAAGGCATCTAGAGAGGCACTTGTGTTAGGCCCAACAGGATTAGAACCCACAACCTTTGTTATTCAGGGCAGCAGTTCCTCCAGTTTGCGCTAAAGCAGCTGATAGGTAGGGATATTGTCACAGAATTATTTTGAGCTCTAAAGCTCACACCTGTATCAAATCCAGCTGTTAGCATATCTCTCAGTTATCTCAGGTATTCTCATTTTCAAGAACTACTGTAGGAACATTGAACTGCAATGGCAACCAGGGAGTTCAAGTGGTCTGCTTCTATAGAAAGACAGAGGAAGGTGGCTACATGTGTGAGCTGTAGAGCTCTAAAGTATGCTATGACAGTGAGGCTACTTGTCATCAGATGGTTTAGCACACACTGCTAGAGCTCCTGCCCAGAATAACAATGGTTGTGGGTTCTAATCCCGTTTGGCATGCCACCAGTGCCCCATTCCTCATAAAGTGCTTGTCAACTCAGTGTAGTTCTTATGGAAGTCCTTCTAGGATGTGGGGGATGTGAGTCATTTAAATATACTCTACATATCTCCCAGGTACCACAGGTGTAGTCTCTCCCTATGTTATTTCAAGGGAGGTTTGAGGGGGTATATACAACTTGAGACTCTCTTAAAATAGCTCCCCTTTGGAAATATAGAAATTATTCAAATTACTTTGACATATTTCCGAGGTATCTGCATCCTTAATCTCTAATCAAGAAAAATGTTCAAAAAGTATGTAAAATAACAGGATTTTTGCAAATCGAGCAGAATCCTATTAAAGGTTTATTGCATACTGAACTGAAGGGATTGAGGCTACAGCTGTCTGAGATCAGTTACCTGATCTTGTTAATATGCATCTGCATGCATGAAGGACAGTTTCTAAAAAAGAAAAATGGTCTTCAATTTGTTACAAAATTGCAATTAACTGTCCACCCTAAAATGAAGAATTATTGTGGAACATCACCTTTGGAATATATTGCAATGCAGGAATGTAAATAGAAAATGGAAATTATACTCACTGTGTACAGTATATATTTTCTATTAGAACCACATGACAACACGTTTGTCTAATATAATTTATTGTGTAAACAATTTGATGTGTTTGGATTAAAGGTTCAAATTCACCTTAAATTAGGTTGGAGGTAAACATATTATATGAAAGCATTGCCAATTACAATGTATATCCTATATTTTCCAGAACTTTCTCAGAATACACTGATTGCCACGGTGTCAGGCAGATCCCATAGTTGCCATTTACTCTTTCAAAATACCCTGCCTGCTTTATCATTACATTGGCTTTCCCACCAAAGTGAGGGCAGTAACATCATCTACATGGAATTTGAGTTCCATCTGATTCTGTGCCGCTATACTGTTCCATCTCTGGTAGGAGGGGCCTGCAGGAATGTGGATTCAAAAGGTGAGAATGAAGGGGGATGTAAGATTGAGGTCCATCATCATTTAAATATGTACTTAAGCAAGAAATGTTACTTACCTTCCCTGGTGCCGCAGCAGCAGCCCAGTATTAGCCTACTGATCTCTGGCCATGGAAAAAGGTTACATTGGCTACATCAGTTTGCTCAACTTTTGCCTTTATGATGTATTGCAAAATATTTTTTGAAGCTCAGTAAAACATTTAACTGACAAAAGAGCACTGCATTTTTTATAATTGATGATTGATTCACCATGATTCAGCTGTGAGGGCCTATACGGCTTTCTGTTATGTTCTGTCTTGTACTTTTGTCCCATACATACTAAGTGTGGCTAAGCTCTAGGGCACCTTGTGATCTATTTAAGTGAATAGGTTGTAAAGGGCCTTATTGTTTACCACAGTTTCGTGAATACGACCCATCATCTTGAAAATGTTGGACATTGTTGTACAATATGCTTGTGCAAGAAATGATGGGGAACATAAGGAGATTACCTAGGCACACTCGCAAGTCATCTCAACAACTTAGTGTGTGGTGTCCTTCTGGTTCGCTGTGCTAGTCCATCGTGGTCGCCCCATCAAACAACCACCTAGTCAGCAAACAGGATAAACAAAAAACCTTCTGAAGGGTGGGTTTGTCCCCCCCGAAATGTTGTGGCTTTCTATTGTCTCTGCACGGAGGACTGAATAAATTGTTGTGAAATATCACTGAAGTGGTTAAATCCCTTGTTTGCAGTTGTTTTTCATTAATCCTGAGTGCAAGATATGAAAACAGAAGTGAAGATAATTAATATCTTTGATGGAGATTACATGAGATAAGAAGTAATAAGGTCTTTCCTCATAAACCCATCTATCGGATTGACCAAGTTGTAGGATGTTCTGAAAAGCTTTTGTATCTATTTTTTATATTTATGTATTCCAGGTTCAGGTATCACAATACATCTTTTAACAGATATGCACAGAAAGGATCAGATGATCAGATGCATGTATATATGTCTTTATTTATATAGCACCATCCATGTACATAGCGTTTTACAGCAATAACATGGGCATAATATGAATGTGCTTCATACATAAAAGTAGACATTAGGGAAAGGAGTCCCTGCCCTGAAGAGTTTACAATCTAAGTGGTAAGTAGGGAGAAGTGGCAGAGACAGAAGGAGGGGGGGAAGGGAGGGGGGAGGGTTGGTGTTATGGTATATATATCTGCAAATGGTCGTGGTGAATGCATATGAGATGTATAGTATGTGACGGTGAGGAGGTAACCAGGCTCTCAATAAAGGTATTATGCCCAGCTGGTTACCTTTGATCCATATTTGGGGTTTTAGAGTGTCAGCTCTTGAACCTGTTTACTGCAACTGCAATGTATGTAATTGTGCGACAATAAAGAATTTTCTGTGTTTTACCTTTCCAGGTGTGCCAGCAAGCAGGGATTGCTAGGCTATGAGTTTCAAGAATGAGGCCCTGTGTTACATTTTTAGCAGTAGAGCAACAGAGGAAGGGGTATATGTTTGCAATCAGTGACGAAGCTAGACATGCGCGGGCCCCCAGGCAACATTTTTTTTCAGGGCCCCATTATGAGTGGAAATATTCTGTAGATTCAGGAGTTTCCATCGGGCCTCCCCCCTGCGTGTTGGTGGCCCTGTGAGCCCCCCTTCTTTTACATGTAGCCCTGGTAAGAAATGGGGGCTATATATCTTTTCTCCTACTGGTGTAAGTCCTGTTAAGGGCAGGCCGCCAGTAGTTAACATGGGTTTTCCCCCCGCTTAAGCCCTGCCTTGAGTGATGGAGGCAAGCCTCTGACTCTGTGTGCAGGCCTGAGACAGAGGGGAGGTCCTGCTGACATCATGAGGGGTGGGGCTGTCTAAAGTTAGTCCTGCCTGTTCCTGTAAGTGACAAGTAGTTCTGTTCTGTACTGGGAGCGGAGAGTGCTGGAGTGTCTGACCTGAGAGGTCATGCTGAGAGTGACAACAGTGCTTGGAGGAGAAACTCAGGCCCAGTCTGAGTAGAGCAGATAGAACCATAGGCGGTGGACCAATGCCCCTCACCCTGCTCAGGGGGTGAGGGGGCGATCTTGCCTCACCCAGAGGAAATACCCTAAGGGTGGGTGCCGGGGGCATTGCAGCCCCATACAGCCCTTCCTGCAGGGGTACAGCCTGGAGGAGAAGGTGTAGAGGAAAAGACCCTGTATACATTTGGAAACACTGCTGTGTATGAACTGCGGTGCATGATCTGCTGTGTGCTGCTACAGAAAGAATAAAGAGACATTGCTGCTTTTAACAAAGAACTGACTGAGACTGGAATCTCTCTTCCCTGAGTGGGAATTCTCTGTAAGGGTTGCACCCCATATCCCTGGGGCTTATAGAGATGGAGGCGCTGCACTGTTGCTAGAGAAGATGGAGGCATATACCCCAGAAGCCTGTCCCTGTTATCCCCAATACCAACGTGGGAGACTCAGGCCCTCCTGTTCCTCACAGGTATGCACCACCAACATGCATGTAGCCAGCGCTCACTACACCCTAGAGGTCCAATCTGCGACCGGGGGGGGGGGGGGGGAACATGGGTTACATTTGGAGGCGAGCTGCTGAGATCCAGAACAGGACAGGCTTTCAGCGAAGCAGAGCTGGAAGAGTAAAGTGCACCTTCCATGCAAGTACTGGAGAGAGTAGGGCATGTATGCATACCAGGGGTAGTCAGGGGAGCGTGGATTCCCACACAGTACGCCCTGGGTGCCCTAAGAGGGTGTTGTAAGATGAGTGTGAGGCTATAGCTGTCCTTGTCCCTTGAGGCAGGTAGTGTGAGGCAACTGAGGGGGTTAGCCTGTTAACTTGTCCAGGGACCATGGCCCACGGCCCGCACTATGAGTGGCCAAAAGTAGGAGATGCCCGTACCTTAAGGAGATGCCCGAGTACACTACCCAGCACCCACATAAAACACACCACAGAATACTTGCAGGAACCGTCAGCGAGTGTGGTGCACAGAGAAAGAGTTCTGCCTAGCCTGGGGTATGCCACATCATATCAGTGGGTAAAGCATCAGTGAGAGTATGGAGAGAGCGTTCAGTGAGCAGTCTGAGAGCAGTCAGTGTCTAGGAACGAGCTATGCACTAGACACTGAGAATAGTGCACATATACATTTGGAGGGCTCATCAAAGATGGCGGCCGTCACTACATGTGCTCCGCGGAGCAAGAGCTGTTCCACCCCTGAACTAACTATGTCAGAACTAAGCACGACGGTCTTCCAACTCCCAGGAGGCTTTCTGGTGGTGGAGATCGAGGGCCAAGAGTACCTCCGGTGCCTGTGGGTCCACTGCAGGATACCCGGAATGGCCGCAAGCACCAAAGCACGATGCCCTCAATGTGGCACGTACTACCTATGGCCTAACGAACCATGGCTTATGCTAAAGACCCCTCGGGGTGCCTCTCCGGGAACCCTAACCCTTTTTTTCGAAATGTATGATGCAATGCTTCTTTGTCTTGGAAAGTGCGACTCATCATGTTTGCTATTTAATGTTGACCTTGTTCCTTCAGTTCTGGCCTTGTACAGTTGTTCCATATCAGAATTTCGAAAGCGAGGTGATCCAGAACCTTTAACAGCTGCTCAGATCTCTTCTAAAAAGAGATTCAGGGGCTTGAATAGAATGAACGTTGTTTTGACTACATCCGTTTTCAGGATCATCTGCTCTGCACTGTAATGTTTCATCAGAGCTCTGAAATGTATTTATTGTTCAGAAACAGGTGAGATATGAACCTTGGATCTGGATACTATTGTATTACCTTTGGCATTTTTTATTGATGTTGGTATCATAAGTCAGAGAGATAACTTGTAAGCGAGATCACAACATGTGTGAGAGAGGGTATAATCTCCTTTAATAATTTCTTAGCAAAACTGTTTCTGTCCAGTTGTACTGCGAATAAAGTTTTAGTTTATATTTAAAGTGTCTGTTTTTATTTCGGATATAAAGTTCTGAGAAGCCATATTCAAGATGATATGCAGAGCACCACGAGGTTGGCCTCAATTTTTCTTTGAGCAGCTCAAATGTATGATTTGACAGTGATGCTACCCATCAGCTGGTTTAGCTCACACTGCTAGAGCTGTGGCCTAGAAAAGCAGTGATTGTGAAATTCAAGTCGTTAGGTTGATGCCTTAGGCTTATCAACTCTATATAGTTGGTATGGAAATCCTTTTAGAAAGTGTGAGATGGTAATCGTTTAAATGTACTTTGCATAGCTATTAGCATATCTCCCAGCCAGGTACCTGAGGTGGGCTACTTTTTCAGCACAGGCATGTCTCTAATTTATACACACACACACACACACACACACACACACACACACACACACACACACACACACAACCCCACACACACACACACACACACACTGCCCCACACACACACACACACACGCTCTTCTGATTACGTCGAGTGCAGATTTCAGAACCAATATCAAATCCAAGTTCGGATGTTTAAAAATCTGTCCAGATTGTATTCAATTATGAATTTAAATTAATCCGCTTGCCTTTTTCAGTACTCAATTCACAGATGGATTTTGGTGGGGGATGGGGATTTGGCCTAAATAATCAGTGGAATTCCAGGAAACATTGGACTGCTTTGCCCATCTCTATAATCTGCTTTTATTTTAAAAAGTCTGCTTAGAAAAAGCTGTCCAATGTCATAACAGATTAGAAAAATTTAGAACAAAAAGTAACTGTGATTCCAAAAATAAATATACAAACAAACATTTACTTATGGTGTTGAACCTCTAGGTGGTTTTATTTCTAGAGCAATGTGGCATTCAAAATGGCTCTATGTGATGGAGACAGTAAATAAATTAAGAGGTTATTGTGTCCACGAGTTAAACTCGGCCGTTTCCTGGTCACTTCTCTGGGACAGAGCATCTTATAAAAGGAATGAGAATTTGTGAACAAGAGAATTGGATGAGTAGACACCCAACTATCAGGACATTAGAGAAAGAAGCCAACATTCACAAGTAGGCTTTTTAACAGGGAGCACCACCCACTGACAGATTTACTTATTAAACCGTGTTAGTCTAGAATTTCATTTTCCATGCTGACAACAAAATTGTACTGTAGATAATTTTTAATATTTGTATTGATATTTTGGGATCCAATTATGTTTATTTGGTTTATGCAATTTTACATTTCTTAGCCTAAATTATATTTTTAGAAATGGGGGAAATGTAAATTTTTATTGTTTTTTTTTTTTTTTTAGATTTTTCCAGAAAGGGTGTACATTTTTCTCATAGAAATGAAAGGTTTTTCTGTTTATTTATAAAGAACTTGCATTATGGTTTAAAGGAAATTATGAAAAAAAGGTACTCAATATCTGTATCTTTAATAGTAGAAACAGGGTTAAGAGAGCACAGAGAACAGGTACAGTATTGTAACATCATTTTTGCTATAATTGCAGCAATTTCGAAGGTTTTGGACTATTATTATATGGAAATTACACAATTTAACCATGGATTCATTATATTCCTCAAACTTCACAATAATTTGATTCAGTCAGCATCATTTTTATATTTCGTTAAATATGTTATATTATCAAAATATATATTGTGAGATAAATGGAATTTTGAGACACTGAAATTTGTATATGAGGCTGTAATCTCAAAGATTCCAATCAAGATTGGATGCATTTGGTAGCAAGTAAGTACCTCTTCCTTATATGACCAGAGCCCTTACATTGCAAATGATTGCCAACTATAATATGATTTGTACCATCTGCTGTATTTATTGAATGAAAATGAAACCAATTGACTCGCTTAATAACTTAAAAAAAAATATTCTCCCCAAATCTAATAACACTTTAAAATAAAACACTAACAACTAGATTTTATACTCTGAAAGACCCTGCCCTGCCAATTGCAAAAGGGCTGGAGGCCTCTGTGACTGTATACACACACACAGCACCACCCTGCTGCAGACTCCCCAGGAAGCTTTGGAACCACGCCCTGGCACTGTTGATCTCCGATATGGTAAAAAGTACAGGCCTGGGAAAACAAAAGAACCGACACACAGACAGTGTTTCAATCCTTCCGTCTCAGTTTATTAAGCATAGGGTAAAGATTTTTATGCAGAAAAAAGAAAGTATTGGTTAGAGGCGTAACGTAGGCGTAACTTGGGCGTAATTTAGGCGTGACTTAGATTAGAGGCGTGATTTAGGGGCAGGACATGTTAGTGGAATGATCTTGGGGCGTAATTCTCCCAAGACAGGCACTGTCTGAAATACATAGCCTTCTCATTGTTTACGTTATCAACAACCTTGATTTCTCTAGCAACTATGTGAGGTGATTTTGCCTTTCCCAGAGAACTAGTCTATTGCTTACTGATTAAAACAGCAGAAAGCTGACTGCATAAGAAAATGTATCTTGGCAGAAGCTGAATATATGAGAAATTATATTTCAGCAAAAGGCTGACTACATGATTTTAGCAGGCCAGTACAGACAAAATGGATGGTTTAACACAAATGCAGCTTCTGGCCTTCCCTACTTTCCCTAACATACATCATATATTTTCATTTGGAGAAATCCTCCTCAACAAAATAAACATGCCCAAAAATTATCTTGATGATGATGAATCTAAAATATTATCTTTAAATTCATGAGATTCTCCAATATTACTTCACGGAATATGATCTTAATCATCAGTTCTCGGAACAGCAGAAAATACACAAAATGTCAAGTCTCATTTAGTTTTTTGATAGAATACATGCTCATTTTACAAGAATCTTGCTTCCCTTATTAATTTGCATGCAAAATAAAAATGTCATTTTGGCATTAATTAATCTTTATAACTTTGTCATGAGAAAAAAGCCATTCAGCTCAATTACAGTATATCATGATGTTTCCTTTGTCTAGCACATGCCCCCCCCCCCCCCCCCCCCCTCTGGGAGATTTAATCATACTTATTACCATATATTTGTTGTCAATTGGATGAAGCATTGGGCACCGATTTTTGTCTTTTGTTATATACATTTGCCACGCTCAGTAGCACTATTTTTGACATAAATATATATTCATGATGTGGTGGGTGTTGGAGTTTGAGCTAGCTGGGAATGTGTGTTAATCAATTTCTGACTGGCAACAGTTGTATGGAGGTAGGTGGTACCTCCCCCCAGAGCTTACTCCTCCTCACCTTTTTAACTTGGGAGGTCTTTTCACTTTGCTGCAAGAACAGGATCTACTATGGTTCTTTCCCCTCATACAGAGTTAAAGGGAAGGGTTCACAGTGTAGTGTAGGACCTGCATTTTTAGTTATACCTTGACGTTTGGTATGCAGGCTTATAACGCTTTGACCAAAGGGTTTAACTAAATAACCAAGTAATTATTATCATTGAAGTATTTAAACTTTATACTTATTACCATATATGTTTTGTCAATTGGATGTAGCATTGGGCATATACAATATTTGAATTAGGAATATTCCTAGATCCATTACATTGGACCAGCTGGAACAGTATACAACAACCCTGATGCAGACATTACTCCAAAACTTGGCTACAGAACAGCTCCAAATCGACAGGATGCTCGGGGCCCAACCCCCACGAGCGACAGAAGACCAGAGTCCCAGGGATACTATCAGGCTGCACTACCCTCACACAGTCAACCTGCCATGGAAAAAGCTAAAAATACTCTGGTGCAAGAGTATTTACAAAGACTTGTCCTGCAGGACAGCGGGACTAAATGTCAGTGGGGCTTCCTCTTCCGATTGATTATTCTGTCAGGGGGATCTCCAATTATGATATGCACAGTAACTAGAGGGCCTGATGTTCCTAAGGAACAAGAACCTTCAGATGCACCAATTGGAGGAAGACTAGGGGATCCCTCATAAACACTGTGGCCGTCGTGAAAAGAATTGATGTTGGGAGGAAGGGAGAGGCCCTGGACTCTTGCGGTAGTGTGGTTAAGGTTTTTCTGACCTTTCCACTACCCCCTCAAGGCTACAACCACAAACATTTTCTTTAAAGTTTCTTATGCTTAAAGTTATATTTGTTCCTCATGCTTTTCACGTTTACATTTTAGGCCCTTAACCATGTCTGATAAAAGCAAAAAGCAAAGTGATGTTGCTCCAAAAAGGAATAGAAAATCTATTACTTTAGAGACCAAACAAAATATCATAACACCGTCTGAGAAAGGAGAGACAAACACAGAAATTGGCCGTGCCTTGGATATACCTTGCACAACTGTTGTGACAATGATAAAAGATAAGGCAAGAATCTTGGAACAGATTAAGGGCTCAGCTCCTATGCAAGGTACAACAATAAGGCAACATGTTGGGCATATTGCTGAGGCTGAAAAACTCCTCATCATATGGCTGAAAGATCAGTCCCAGCATCATGTGCCCATTAGTTTAGTCTTAATTCAGGCGAAAGCTTTGAGTCTTTATGAGGACATTAAGCACCAGCATGGAGAAGGGTCCACTGATGAAACATTCACTGCAAGCAGGGGCTGGTTTATGCGGTTTAAAGAAAGGGCAAACTTGCATAGCATTAAAGTGAAAGGTGAAGCTGCTAGTGCTGATGAGTAGGCAGCTAAAACCTTCCCTGTTACATTAGCCAAAATTATAGAGGATGGTGGCTATTGGGCTCGTCAGGTATTCAATGCAGATGAGACTGGGCTCTACTGGAAGAAAATGCCCAGTTGAAGCTATATTGCAAAAGAGGAAAAATCTATGCCTGGTTTTAAAGTTGCAAAGGACAGGCTGACTCTTCTGCTTGGAGCAAATGCCACAGCTGATTTCAAGCTAAAACCTTTGCTTGTTTATCATACAGAAAACCCTAGGGCATTCATGGGTTATGCAAAGAGCACACTTCCAGTGATTTGGAAGTCCAACCGTAAGGCATGGGAAACAGGGAACCTTTTTGAGGACTGGTTCGAACATCATTTTATTCCAGCAGTGCAATTATATTGCACAAGGCAAAACCTTGATTTTAAAGCATTGCTGCTCCTGGACAATGCTCTTGGCCATCCTGTGCACCCAGATGACCACCATCCAAACGTCATGGTGGTGTTCATGTCCCCCAATACCACCTAATTGATACAGCCGATGGATCAGGGGGTTATCGCTTCCTTCAAGGCCTACTAACTTAGGCGAACATTTGCCCAGGCCTTCAGAGCAACTGATACGGAAGGAGGTCCAACCTTGAAAGAATTTTGGAAGGGTCACAACATTCTCCATGCAGTAAGAAACATCAGAGAGGCATGGAATGAGGTCAAACAATCCAATTTAAATGGTGTTTGGCATAATTTGTGCCCTGCTTTTGTCTCAGATGTCCAAGGCATTACAGAGACTGTTGCAGAGGTTACAGAAACTGTTGTGCAAATGGCCAGAGATCTAAACTTGGAGGTGGAAACAGAGGATATTGAGGAGTTGCTGGCCTCACATTATAATGAGTTGAGCAATGAAGACCTGATGTAATTAGAAGAGCAAAAAATTGCTGAAGAATTGGCCCACCAATCTGCTGAAGTGGCACAGCCACGTAAATCTTTATCAACCAAAATGTTGACTGCGGCATTCAAGTACATTGATAGCGCACTGGCCATATTTGAGGAACATGACCGCAACATTGAATGGAGTTCTTCAGTCAGTCGTGGGGTGTCCAACCTAATCAGCTGCTATAGAGAGATCTACAGGTAGAAAAGGAAAGGATCTGTCCAGACTTCATTGAAGAGCTTCTTCAAGAGGCCAAAACCTTCAAGTCCACCTACATCACCTCCAAGAAGTCCGTTATCCATTGAAGATCCCCCCCCCAATCATCTTCCTCCAATAATTGATGGTTTTTTTTTGTCCATAATGTACATTACTATACAGAATATAGTTTTATTATACAGTTCTGGAATCAATCAATATCATTTTTACATCATAATCTATGTGTGTGCTGTATATCTTATTGCCTGTGTAAAATATTTTGTGTATTTTAGTATTAAAAATGCCTTCAGGAGTGGAACCTTTGATTTATCAATGTTCCTATGGGAAAATGTGATTCGCTTTACGATGCTTTGCTATCCGACGCCATTTTGAGTAACGCATTGCGTTGGATAACCGAGGACCGCCTCTATTTCCATGCAAAATGGAATCTCACCGCTTATTGAGTAGCCTGTCAATATCTAATTTTGTGACTTTTTATCATTTGCATACCTCTTGAATTTGCACAGCTGCAACCAAATTGCTATCCAAAATTAAATTCTCTCAGTTTAGTAAATAGGTCACTTAGGGGGTTACATATTGAACTGTGATAGTTCCCATTGGGCTATTAGGGCCCTATTGTACAGAAACGCCCATTGATTTAAATCGTTGCCCTGATCAGCACTGTCACAGTTTACTGAATAACCCCTATATAGTAGGCAGAGATGAGGTAAGAAGATTGAAATATAACCGTGTGAGAGCAATAAATTGTGCAACAAATATCTATAGTTTATCAGAAGTGGAAACCTTTTCAGAATTGTTATTCCACTAAGCAACCTTCCTATGCATTTATATCAAATGGTTCATTACTAATGTGTAATAGCAATAAAAAATGTTTAAAAAAAAAATATGTATGACTATGATTTCCGAAGTGGTTATTTCCACAAAATGAGGCTTTGAAAGCTCAGTTTTACTTGTTTAACAAATACCACTTTTAGGTTTGACAATTTTATGACACAGCAATTTACTATACAGTGGGAATGTGTTACTATGATGTCTCAATTTCTATCAAAATGCAATAAAATACTTTTAATGAAAGCACGAGAAAGGTCATATTAGAACTCTGATTAGCAATATGTGAGCTAACACAGAAATAGCTATTTCAAGCTATATTGATTTTTATCCTCTGGGGAAATGGATACCTAGCACCAATTTAGTAGAGGAGTGAATAAATCAAACAAAGAAAGTATTCTTCTAGAAGTGTAAATAACCACACAAACAGTAACATGATTGTTATTGAAAAATGTAATTCTCTAAATGTAATAGTTGAAATATAAGTAATTTTAACAGGCAAAGTGATTTTGTCTAGTTGGTACAATAGGTAGGACAAGAACCCTGAAAATATAATTCCTCCTTTTCTAAGCAGCTTGAGCTATATGATTGTAATGCTGTTGTAACTACTTTAAAAGTGAACGTTGAAAGAAGCCTCGTGAGCAAATGTCGGGAGTAACAGTTACACTATAAAGAAACAGGGGAACAGGAGAGGTAACAGGAGAGGTAACAAACAATTTGGACGATAACATGTAACAAACATTTTAGGTTATTTACTAAAGTCTCCCGTCTGCAAAACTGAGGCAAAAACTGTGCAAAATAATTGCACCAGATTTATCAAAATAAAAACTCCTGTTGCTTTCAAAAGGATTTATTTTCTTTGATGTATTGGCTCTGTTGTTTGCACTGGTGTTACCCTACGTTTGCAGATGGGAGACTTTAGTAAATAGACCCCATTGTATCAACATGACATATACTGTTTTCTTATCCATTGCAATTTCCTTGTCTCTACACTGTACATTGATTTTCTCTGATGTTGGCCCATAGTTACTAAGAAGTGCTCTCCTATGAGGTACCTTCCAGCTCTGGAACACAGGCTCATTCCAGAGAATGGGCTATAAAGTTTTTTTTGGTGGTAGTATGCGTCTTATGCATTACCTCATGTCCTCATTACCTCAGTCTCAAGGCCTGTGGTCAGTACCCATATCCTGCCTCAGCTCTGTTGGTCGGACTCCTGGTTAGAGATGAGCCCATCACATTTTGCTCAAGCCTTGGACCCCGCTGAGGTAGGGAAGGCCATTTTTGCACAAGGCCCCATAATGGGAGACCAAGTGCAACGCCTGTTTCATCAGGACATGCAAATGGCCATGATCACCACTTCTTTACAGGAAATCTCTACTAGCCTCGATTCTCTACATCCCTGCCTCATGTGCTTCTGATAGCTCCACCTATGGTCTCTATGCCTCTGCCTCTTTCACCCCGCAACGCACGCATTCTTGCTCCACTGTGCTATGAAGGGGATCCAGGTGCATGCTGGGGCTTCCTGAACCAGTCTGCCATACAATTCAAGCTACAACTGATGCTCACCACTCATCGCGTCAGGGTGACATACATTATATCCCTCTCTGCTGATGAGGCCATGGCATGGGCCTCCCCTATTTGGGAGAAAGACTCCCCCTAGTAAACAACTCCCTGCTCTTCTTTCAGGCCTTAAAAAAAGTTTTTGATGCCTCAGGGCATACCTCATCTCCTTCAGCGTTGCTGCTTCATATACACCAAGGGATCCGGACAGTGGGCAAGTATGCAATAGAATTTCAGACACTCACAGCCAAGACTGGATGGATTGAATAATGAAACTTTATTGGCTGCCTTCTGGCAGGGGCTCAGGGAACAGCTCATGGATGAGTTGGTGTGCGCGAGATTCCTCGATTAACTGATAGCCCTTTGTATCAACATGGACCTTCGGATCCGGGAGCGATACTATGAGAAAATCCGCACTCAGGAGGTCTCCCAGTCTCTACCAACATTGCGTCCTTGGCAGCTCCAGACTGATTCCCCTAACCCAATGGAACCCATACAATTTGGGGGTACTGGACTGTCTCAACAGGAGAGGCTCCGAAGATGCTCTTCCTGTATTTTGGCTTAAAGGGGCACTATATCCATACCAGTCTGACCTGTCTGGGAGACTCTAAACACCTAGTGAGGATAGAGGAACACTCCTTAGAAGTTTCAGCAGTTCTTTCAACTATGTGGATCACTCAACTCTCACTACCTGTCTGTAACGGGTGCTCACCACAAACTGGATGGAACCATGAGGCTGATGTGGGGATTGAGGAAGCACCAGCTGTACTGACGTCTGAATCAACTCGGAGGTGGAGCCTACACCCAATCATGACATCTCAGGGGCGATCCTTATCCTGACCTGATCCTTACACTGTCATCCTTTCATGGGCTCAAGCTACTATCATCTTTACTCAGGTATTAATTGACTCTGGAGCACCTGGAAACTTCATAGATCACATTTTTGTGCAGTCCATATTATTCCGTCTCCTTCCACCATGGTAATCTGGGTAATGCAGTTGATGTGGTCTACTTATATTTTGCAAAGGCTTTTGATACAGTTCCACACAAGAGGTTGGCTGTACACAGGGCTGCAGACATATTTTCCCTGGCCAGGACTAGCGTTATGTGCAGGCCCCCCCCTCCCCTGGCGGTATTGAGAGCTCCCCATTTCACACCTCATGAGTCCCCTCAATTTCCCACCCTCTTCCCATGTATTTCTCTCCCCTCCATCTCATGCCCTCTTCCTCAATCACCCCCCTCCCGCCTCACATTTATTTCTCTCCCTTGCATCTCACTCTTACTCCCTCTTTTCCTCACTCGCTCCCTCCCTCCCTCTCACCCTCTCTCCACTCACAGGCCCCTACCTTTTTCAACTGCCCTACTCTAAAAATCCCCCCACTTCCCCAATACATATTAAAAATCCCACACTCCCCCAATACATATTAAAAAGCCTCCCACTCCCCCAATACATTTTTTTTAAAAAGCACTCCCCAATACATATTAAAAAGCCCCCCATTCCCCCAATACATTTTAAGAAGCCCCCAATACATTTAAAAAAAACCCCAACACATTTTTTAAAGCCCTTTACTCCCCCAATACATTTTAAAAAGCCCCCACTTCCCCAATACATATTAAAAAGACCCCTATACATATTTAAAAAAAACAGATTTACCTTGTGATGGTCTGCGGAGGACCATTCTGGCCGGCATTGCAAGTTGGGTCTGACCACTGGCCAGGTCCGGCTACCGGTCCTCTCCTGGCCCCGGCTTTCCCTTACTGCAAGCTTCTATTCCTCTGTCCCACACAGAGCTGGCGCGCACCGGGCCTCTGTCAGGAAATATCCCTGACATATTTTCCTAAATCTCCCTCTCTCCCAGTTCCTTTCTCTGTCCACCAGGTGTGCTGCTGTTTTCTGAATGCTCTTGGGTTCCTCTGTCTGTCTCCTCTTGTTGCTCCTGTCCTCTGTCCATATAGTTTCCTGTTTCCTGTTCCTCCCTTGCCTTTGTTTTGTGTCAAGACTCCCATGCCCATGCTTCTGTTCAGTTCTGTTCTGTATTGAGTCCAGTACTTAGTAAAAACCCTTGCCTATGATCTCGCTTGCCCGTTTGTTCCCTGATCCCTGGTCTCAGTCCCTGCTCTCTAGTCTCAGTTCTCAGCCCTGCTCCTGCTTTCCTGTTGCTGACCTCTGCCTGAGACCCGACAATCCTTCTTGCTGCCTGCAACCAAACCCTGCTTGTGACCCCGACGATCCTGCTTGCTGCCTACTACCGAACCCTGCTTGCAGCTCCCCTTGACAGAAAACAAAGGCCACCTCTGACCTAGCTGGAACAGATCCATCACCTGCCTGCTTCAGCAGACCCTTTCCGCTTGCGTTGGGTTGAAGATAAGTAATTTTTTGGGTGTTTGGAAATCTCATTTGGGATCCTGAAGGTTCTTGTTGCTGCAAAGGATTCTGCAGGGTTTTTGTGTGCTATTTTCTCCCAGAGAAGAATTCCCTGTAAAAAAAAAGCCTTCCCTGCAGTACCTGTTATTGCCACTCCAAACTCAGACTTTCTATCCCTAGACACGCCTTGTCTCTTTCTCTGCTTACCCTGGTTGGACCACTGCTGTTTACAGGTTCCATTTCAAAAGTACTCCCATTGTTTTGCTGCTTATGCCGTTATTTCTCTGCAACCTGTGATATTTATATCCTTGATTCTAAAAGTTTCAGACGTACTGTAACAGCAAGTTTTTCTGTAGTTTGTTTCCTGTAATCTGTGATTTTCCTATGCCCGATTCTAAAGTTTCAGATGTAACTGCAAGTTCTCTGTCTTGTGGTCTCCCCCAATCTGTGATATTCCTATGCCTGATTCTTAAAGTTTTAGATGTAACAGCAAGTTCTTCTGTCTATATTTTGCCCTGCAATTTATGATATTTCTATCACTTTTGCTAAGGTCTCAAATCTAAAAGTGAGCTCTCTTATCTCCCTGGTTATGTCTAGTTCTGTTGTCCATTCCTATTTTTCTGCTTTAAAGACACATTTCCTCTTTACTAGTCTCTTAGGAAGTTTGGTGTCCCTTTGTCTGAAGCTATGGCTCCAACTTTGAAAACAGTCGAGCAATAAATGTGAACACAGTACCACTGATTCTTTAGTTTCTCAAGGCAAAAAGAAAGAAAAAGAAGAAGAGTGGCTGTTCAATTATAGTGGAAACTACAGAAGGAATTAAAGATAAAACAGAGATATGCTGCAGCCTAAGGCAACTCACAGAATCATCCCAGGAATAGTGGAAAATAAAGAGGATGCCTTTAACCAAGGTAAAGATGCCTTAACTCAGGCACTTCAATCTGCATGGAATGAGATTGATTGCCTCTATGGACGACTTGATAAAGAGCAAGAGGCCAAGGCTGCACTACAAAAGTGTCTGTCCACAGCAATTGCTAAATGCGCATTACAGGAGAAAGAAAAGCAAACCAAGTGTGCAAGAATCTATCTGTCCGAGTCAGTGAAGGAGATAAAAGACTACATGAATTAGAAGAGACTATTGATAGAAGAAAAGTCAAGGATGCAATTGGCCCTGGAAGAAGCTGTGATGACTCAGGAGATTCCTTCCTCTCCTTTTCCCTCTCTCCCATCTCCTGTCACCCTTTCTATTCCTTCTCACTCCTCTCCTTCACCTTCTACCTCTCTCCCCTTACCGCAGCGCGTCCCCCGCAGGTCCCGCATACCCAAGCGCTCCCTTAACCCTTGCCTTGATCCTCCCCGCTCCATCTCCCCCGCGGTAGCTCTGTTACCTTCCCATGTTGTGCCATCCATCCCGTTGCCTCCTCCTTGCGTGGTGCCCGCGGCACGGTGCTCCGTGCGCCTGGTGATGCGTCCAGCACGCGTGTCCCCTCAGCCCACGGAGGACGTGCGTGCATGCTTCTCCCTGCCCTTACTGGCCATCGCGCGGGCATAGGCCTCGTGTGCATTCCCCTCCTCTTGGCTCCGTCCTCCTCCTGCGGTCTTCCCCTGCTCCGTGCGGGCCATGTCTGTGTTGCAACCTGTGCATGCGCCTCCCCAGCTTACAGGGGGCGCGCGCACAGATGCTTCTTATCAGCTTTCCCCTGTCTCAGCCTCCCAAGCTGTACAGGCCATTCCCTTGACTGCCCCTTCTGTCTCCTCCTCTTCTTCCCCTGACCTATCTCCAGCTTCTCCCACTTCTCTCTCTACTTCTCCCCTCTCTGTCATTGGTGCACCTTCCTTTATAATCCCTGTCTGTCCACCTCTTCCTCGCTCTGCATAGTTCCTGTTTCCCTGTTTGTACCTGACCTATGCTGTGCTCCCTCTGTGCTCCTGTTATTACCTGCTCTTGTGATACTTTGGATTTCCCTGGCTTTGACCCCTGCTGACCCTGGACTACTCTGCTCTCTGGTATCCCTTGAACTCTGTTACACGTACGACTTCGCTGACCTCTGGCTTCCAAGGACCTGGCTTGCCCTCTGACGACTCTACCCTCTGGATCCCTGGACATTGGCTAATGGACTATTCTTACGGACACTCCCCAAGCGTTGCAAGTATACTCTAACAACTCTTCCAACAGGCCCAACAACGCTATACCACACTCCGGGCTTGCTCCCACTGCTGTGGGTGTGTGGTATCATACCGTTCCCAACTCAGTACTGGGGTCTAGCTTGGTCTGCGGGCATACAGGCGTGACAGAAGCAGAGGGTGACTTGGAAAAAGAAAATGATCAGTTGGAGAGTGTCAGGGTGATCTTGTCAAGTAAGCTGGAGAAAGCATACACTGATTCTGCCCAGGACCAGAGTTTCATGGATCAAGTTGGCACCGCGCGGAAGCATCTCAGAAAGAAGTTCACAGGCTTATTACCGAGCTGGAACACTTTCGCCAGGAAGGCCACCGTCTAAACACAGAGCTCGGCACAGTGAGTGATGCCTATGAGATGGTCCAAAGGGACATGAAGTCAGTAAAGAAAGAGAACATAAACCTGGAGGAAGTGGTTATGAATTTGACTAGTCAGGTCAGTGGAGAGACTGAGAAGCTTCACGAGCGTGATTTGACTGTATAACCCTGTTCTTTTAATGTAACCATGTATTTTTTATAACTGTGCCCAGGACATACTTGGAAACGAGAGGTAACTCTCAATGTATTAATTCCTGGTTAAACATTTTTATAAATAAATAAATATGCTGCAGGGTCAGCTGCAAGAACTGCGTGCAAGTCTGCAGGATGCCAAGGAGAAACAGGTGAATGCTAAGGAGAAGCTGCGAGTTCTGCAAGAAGAAAGTATCCAGACTGCTAACAAAATAAAAATGCTGCAAGAGCATTTGAGTACTATGTGTGTCTTCAGAGAGCAGCATGAGGAGCTGAAGGCCACACTGAGCGTAACCAGAGCATAGCTGGAGGAGAAACTTAGAGGCCACTTAACTTTGTATGAGAGGCTGCACGAGGCGGTTCAGAAACTGAAGCAAGAGCTAGAGGAGCTCCATCCCCAACAGTCTCTACACCCTGGAGAAAGAAACCTGGAAAAGGCAAGCTGCTTGGACTCTAGCGAAGGAATTGACAGAGCTCCAAATCATAATGAAGGATGTGTGGAAGCAAGCTCAGAGTGAGCACAGTGAAGAGATGAAGGCCCTGAGAGAAAAATTGCAGGATGCACTCAAGAAACAGGGGTCTTTCGCTGAGGGGTGGAACTTGCAGCAAAGCCTAGAAGTGGAAGAGCTAAAGCTGACAGCTGAAAACATCCCAGCAACTCACAGCGCTGCAGGCGCAGATCGCTGAGCTCAAGATACAGCTCGCCAAAAAGGAAGAGAGAGAGGAGGTGTCCGTCAGTCTAGTGGCCGGCCTGACACTGCACTATGAGGTAAAAATGGCTGATGCCTGCAAATTGCTGGACCACACAGCCCGTGAGAAGGCCCGTCTGAAGCTGGAGCTGTATAAGGTCCGGGAGGAGAACCGGCAGCTGCAGGTCAAAAATAAGGGAAAGTAAATAGATTTAAGCCTAGCTCTTAGTCAGATCGGAGATGTTGAATCGTGACTCAACTCAAAAGAAGTTGAACTGGCAACTGCATTGAGTTGGAAAAGCAATGAAGAAGGACAGCTTTAAGAGCTGAAAACTCAAATAGCTGATCTTAAATGCTCATTAAGTGATACCACGAAACGGCAGGAGACTGGGTCAGTAGAAACAGATTCCTGACATCAGACAGAATTGAAAAGCAAGCTGGCAGAGGCTTTGTAAGACCTCAGCAAGGGTTACAAGGAAAGACATTTAGGGATAAATTGGGAGTCTGAAAAGCTGATGTTGGAGAATGAGATTCCAAAACTAAACGAGATATGTTGGTCACAAAAAGAGACCATGGAGAGTGAACTCAATGTCTCCACTGACTCATATGGAGAACCTGATGCACCTGTTCCTGATGTCCATGTTCCTGATGTCCATGCCCCTGCAATTGAGTTGAACGCACCCTTCAGGAAGTTCCTTGCAATGCCTGATGTACCGGTTACTTGTTCCTGTGCCATCACTGTTGGGAGAAATACCTTGCCCATCAATAGACCACCGTAGATGGGCCATCTCGTGTCAGCTTTCCATGAAGAACATCCTGCTAATCCGGGTAGGTCGTCCAGAGGACCTCCCTGGAGAGGGGGGAATAATATCAGGAAATAGCTCTGACATATTTTTCTAAAACTCCCTCTATCCCAGTTCCTTTCTCTGTCCACCGGGTGTGCTGCTGTTTTCTGTATGCTCTGGGATTCCACTGTCTGTCTGTCTGTCTCCTCTTGTTGCTCCTGTCCTTATAGTTTCTTGTACCTCCCTAGCCTTTGTTTTGTATCCAGACTCCCATGCCCATGCTTCTGCTTATGTTTCTGTATCTGTTCAGTTCTGTTCTGTATTGAGTCCGGTACTTATTAAAGGCCCTTGCCTACGATCTGGCTTGTCCCCGTTTGTTCCCTGATCCCTGGTCTCAGTCCCTGCTCCCTAGTCTCAGTTCCTTCTCCCCTGCCCTGCTCTTGCCTTCCTGTTGCCGACCTCTGCCTGGATCCCGACTATCATGGCCTCCTTGCGAAGGGAAAACAAAAAGAAAAACAGCGCACAACGCCAAATAGTGAAGCAAATTCAAAACAATTATTATAGAATTAAAAAGGGGGTAATATCATCTGCGTACATAAAAAAGGTTGGTAAAAGGCATGTAGTGTGTATCACATGTTTACACTCGGAGTTAGCTGTAGATTCAGGTGCTTGCTTCCCTCTAGTGCTGCAGCTCAGTTGATTTCTGGGGCAGGAGTCAGTCTTTTCAAATCCCAAGGGGATTTCCCCTATGCAGCCAAGGTTCAGCAGCTGGCTAATGGGCGGCTCGGTGAAATCGCTCCTGCTTCCTAGCGCGATATGAAGCGTGCTCCTGTACTTGGCAGGTGTATCCGCTGCCAGAGAGAGTTAAAACGCAGCTTGCTGCTGTCTTCACAGCAGTGGTGGGATTTCAATAGGGGGAAGTTGAACAGTATTACAGGGTCTCTCAACCAAGTGTCCAAAACAGCACACAGGATGAAATAAAAACAGGACAGGCCAACACATAGACAAAGGCAAATGTAAAGCAGATATAAGGCAATTAGAATGTTACATCCAACTAGTTTCGTAGATTAAACTACTTCTTTCAGTGAATAATTAGGCCATTACCAGAGGTCTTTAAATACCTCACATAGATACCTTATTGGTCAAACCAATTCAGGGATAGACCAATCATCTATAATAGGTAATGGTCGCGTGATAGGGGAAAGATGTGTAGTTTACTTTTAAAACAACAACTTTATTTAGAAACAAAACAAACAAAAACAAAACAATAACCTATTTAATATAAACTTACATATAGACAAATAATTAGCAAAATATTAAAAAAAAACATGCTGAATAAAAAGAACACAATATTAGTCGACTTAAAATAGGACCACCATCATACTTGACATAAAAAGTATGTAACTAGAAAAAGCGTAGGATAAAGAAAGGAACACAGAGATACAGAGATAAATGATACATCCCCTAGGTACAGAGGGTGGTGAGCTAAAGATTCAATAAAGTGCCCAAATATCCACATCCTCATTTAACCCCTTAGGGGAACATGTATCTAACTTATGTATCAATATGTTCTTTAGAAGACAAATGTTTAACTCATGTCCCCTCTCTTCTATTTATAGGAATCAAACTGGAAATCCTAAAAGTGAGCTTGAAGGAATCTTTAGCTCAACCAACCCTCTCGATACCTAGGGATGTATCATTTATCTCTCTGTATCTCTGTTTTCCTGTCTTTATCCTACGCTTTTTCTAGTTTACTTTTTATGCAAAGTGCAAGCAATGATGGTTGTCTATTTTTAAGTCGAGATATTGTGTTTATTCTTATTTCCAGCTGTTTGAATATTTATTTGCTAGATTTTGTTATATGTAGTTTATATTAAATAGGTATGTTTTGTTTTTGTTTCTGTTAATAAAGTTGTTGTTTTAAAAAGTAAACTACACATCTTCCCTATCACGCAGACCATTACCTATTATAGATGATTGGTACTATCCCTAATTGGTTGACCAATAAGGTAATCTATGTGAGGTATTTAAGACCTCTGGGTTAATGGCCTAATTATTCCCTGAAGAAGTAGTTAATTCTACGAAACTAGTTGGAGTTTACATTCTATTGCCTTATATCTGCTTACATTGGCCTTTGTCTATGTGGTTGGGCTCCTGTCCTGGTTTTATTTCATCCATGTGTGCTGTTTGGGACACTTGGAGAGGACTCTGATAGACTGTTTCAAAACTTCCTTATGAATCCACCCAATGCTGTGAAGACAGCAGCAAGCTGCGTTTAACCTCTCTGCAGAGGATACACCTGCCAAGGGTACAGGATTGCAGCTTATCGGCTAGGAAGCAGGGGAGCGCGATATTCACCGAGCCCCAGTTACCAGCTGCTGAACCCTATGGACTGCATGAAGGGAAATCCCCTTGGGAAGTGAAAAAGACTGACGTCCTGCCCCAGAATCAAAACTGAGCTGCAGCAGCAGAGGGGAAAAGCAAGCACACTGAATCTGACAGTTTAAACAGAACGAGTGGTGTACAAACAGGAGTGATAACACCACTTTACATGCTTTTTACCAAACCCTATTTTATGTACGCCAGATATATTACCCCTTTTTAATCTTAAATAATATTGTTGGAATTGGCTTCACTATTTGGCGTTGTGCGCTGTTTTCTTTTGTTTCCCTTCTCTTAGTGTGTGTGGGGTGCTGAGCCACCCCTGCGTTTACAGCTGCAGACGCCATTATCCCCAACATGGTTATGTGGCACTTATTATTTAATGTTTAACTATCTCACTGTGGGAGTTGTGGTTTAATTTTTTATACATTTTTTATCACTAAATTGATGGTATAGTCACTGCACTGTATATATTTATACATTTAAACTTTATAGGTAGTTAGGTAGTAGCGCACAGTTTTGTTTTTTGTGTTTACTATCCTGCTTGCTGCCTGCCACCGAACCCTGCTTGTGACCCTAACAATCCTTGCCTGCTGCCCACTGTTCCGGCCACCGAGATCCTAACCGCTCCAGGTGTCTCACATTGACAGCCTCCCTCCATGCCATTGCATGCTGGATGCTGGGTCAGGCCTATTTCCGGTGTGCTGACATCACAGAGGCCCATCAGCGTGGGATAGTGATATAGGCCTGCAGGCATCAGAGAGATTGCCGGGGCCCGGTCGCGAGAGGACCGGCAGCCGGGCTTGGCCAGAGGTCAGGGCAAACTTGCACCTCCGGCCACCGGCCCTCCCAGCCAGCGGGCCCGGGACACCTTTACCTTTTGTCCCCCCCCCCTGTCGGTGGCCCTGGGTATACCAAATAAAGCAAATTGGACTCAGTAAAAATAAATGCACCTCGATTGAAAATTGGTTGAAGGATAGACAACAGAGGGTTGTCATAAATGGAACTTTTTCAGGTAGGGCTAAAGTCGTGCATGGAGTACCTCAGGGCTCGGTACTGGGACCCCTGCTTTTTAACTTGTTTATTAATGACCTTGAGGTTGGCATTGAGAGTCTCCATCATTCAATAGGCATAAATTAGGGGAATCCTTGATGGAAAAGGATTTAGGAGTTCTTGTAGACAGCAGGCTCAGCAATAGTGTCCAAAGTCATGCAGTAACTGCAAAGGCAAACAAGAACTTATCTGGCATTAAATGGCAATAGATGGAAGGAAAGTAAACATTATTATGCCCCTTTATAAAGCATTGGTAAGACCACATCTTGAATATGGAGTATAATTTTGGGTACCAGTCCTTAGAAAATACATTATGGAACTAGACAAAGTGCAGAGAAGAGACACCAAATTAATAAAGGGGATGGATAATCTGATTTGTGAGGAGAGGCTAGCTAAATTAGATTTATTCACATTAGAAAAGAGGCATCTAAGAGGGCATATGATAACTATATTCAAATATATTTAGGGACAGTACAGGGAGCTTTCAAAAGAACTATTTATCCCAAGGACAGTACAAAGGACTCGGGGTCATCCCTTAAGGTTGGAGGAAAGGAGATTTCACCAGCAACAAAGGAAATGGGTCTTTACAGTAAGGGCAGTTAAAAATGTGGAATTCATTACCCATAGAGACTGTGACGGCAGGTACAATACATTAGTTCAAAAAAAGGTTGGACATCTTTTTAGAAAGGAAAGGTATACAGGGATATACCAAATAAGAAAACATGGGAAGGATGTTGTTCCAGGGAGTAATCTGATTGCCAATTCTTGGTCAGGATGGAATTTATTTATCCCCTTATGAGATATCATTGGATGATATGACTCTGGGGGTTTTTGTTTGCCTTCCTCTGGATCAATAATTAAGTATAGATATAGGATAAAGCCGAGGTGGGCAACCCTATCGCCATTCGCTACATGTGGCGAATTGGCAGGCTAAGTGTGGCGAATTTAATACTGATCTAGTCTAGCCCTACTCTGTTCTGTTTCCTGCTCTGCATAGCTATGCAGACCCCATGCGGAGAAGCACTCCGCTGTCAATCTGCCTGTCTCACCTTCACGGCACTGCATCCGGGGGGGGAAGCTGCTCCGTTTCCCTGACTGAACAATTTGTTGGTTCCCTCTGTCCTGTCTCCCCTTCTTGCTTGCTCTGCTAAACTGCCCCTCCCTCCTCCTCTCAACTGATTTTGGGAGCGCTCCTCTGTCCTGTCTCCCCTCCTTGCTTGCTCTGGTAAACTTCCCCTCCTCCCCCTCAGCTGATTTTTGGTAGTGCTGGTTCCGTCTGTCCTGTCTCTCCTTCTGGCTCAGGTATGTTGGTGTGTGTGTGTGTGTGTACACAGATGTAAAAAACACGTGTGTGTGTATATGTGTGTGTGTGTGTGTGTGTGTATATATATATGTGTGTGTGTGTGTGTGTATGTATATATATGTGTATATATATGTGTGTGTGTTTGTGTGGTGTTTATAGTATAAGTGTAGTGTTGTGGTGTAATATAATTGTGTGTGTGTGTGTAGTGTGGGTGTATCTGTGTATATAATATCTAATTATATAGTATTAGATATATATATATAATTTAATTAGATAAAAACAAAAAAGAAAAGAAGAATATATTAGCGCCAACCTATCACTATATAAATCGTCTATAGAGTAAAAATATAAATAAAAGTGAAATGGAAAATGTATTACAAATAAAAGTTAAAAAACTCATGCGTAAGCACAGTGGATTGTGATAAAAAATTTTTAATTAATGCAACCAATAAAAACATAATAAAATTATCGAAAAAAAATGTGCCAGATAAATATTGTAATAAGATATACAAATCCCAAATGTTCCATATTGCTATCAAAAGAGTCTCAGCAGGCCCGAAAACTCCTGGATGAAGTCCGCTTGAGACGAAACGCGTAGAGCGTGCTGTGGAGCCTACTGTCCAGTTTATATGATTTTATTTGCACTCATCACTACATAATTGCACTCTGCTGCTGTGCTAGGACATTTGCACCAGCACCATTCCGACATTGAGTTCCTGTTTACATGGTGTAACTTCCCCGGCTGAAACCTCGCTGGACATCATCGAGTTCACGCGAGACTCATTCAGTGATGCTCCTGTGTAGCACCGGAGTAGAGAGGGGGAGGCGGGTCCCTCGTGGCTTTCGGTCCCTGCCAGGAGTCAGCTAGCGGGATATGTGTGGCAAGGACACCAACGCGGGACATCACACCGAAGTCCCCTCCTTGGGTTCCTCGCGTGTCGAACGGGCTGATTTGTACTCAAAAAACGCATTTTTTTCAGCGTTGTTTGTGAGGGCATTTTAATCCCTTATCCATAAATTTATTGTTATACAATTTTACGCATGAGTGCACCTGTTTTTCTGTGTTTGGTTTATATAGGGGTATATCGATATATATATTATATATATTATATGACTTATTATAGTGTGGTTGGTTGTGTCGTGTTGTGTGTGCGTGTGTGGTCCAGTGGCGTGTGGTGTGTATTAGTATAATTTATTAAGTAGTATATATAGTATATATAGTATATATATATATGAAAAAATCACACTCAGTTGGCACACGTAAACAAATGATAAGAAGAAATGATGATGCTTGTCCCATATGCACATGTAAAAAGTAGGTTTTACCAGATTGGAGGCCGGAAAAAACGAGACACCAGGTGGGGTGCCATGGTACACTGATAAATACGCTTAGTGGACCAATGACGTGTGTGCTGTCTGTTGTGTTCGGACTCCAATCGGTAAATCTACTTAAATTAGTAATATATATATAAATATAATAGTAGATGATATA
This sequence comes from Ascaphus truei, assembly GCA_036426205.1. NCBI lineage: Eukaryota > Metazoa > Chordata > Amphibia > Anura > Ascaphidae > Ascaphus > Ascaphus truei. The sequence continues at coordinate 145,238,705 of CM071570.1, read as the reverse complement.
ATATTATATATGATTATATAGTATATACTAATGTGGGGGTGTGTGTGTGGGCTGTGTGTGTGTTGTCGCTCGCGGGGGATGTTGTTTGCATAGGTAATAGATTATATACACACACACACACACTGTTGTTTTAAATTTTTGCATGCGCAACAAAATAACAAAATTTTTCCATGGTGTGGCTATTTTGACTTCTAATTCGCCACACCTGTGGCTACATTGAAAAATAGGTTGCCCACCCCTGGGATAAAGTATCTGTTGTCTAAATTTAGCATAGGTTGAATTAGTTGTTGTCTTTTTTCAACCTCAACTACTATGTAACTATATCTAATAGACACTGGAAGATTAAAAAAACACAAGTTCTTGCAGCGAGGCATGCCACCTTCTTAATCACTTGAAGGTTTTTGGTGGAACATATTTTCTTGACATTCTTAAAATTAAAAAACATATACAGTGTATACATAATGCATGAAAAGGAATCTCTATTGTATATAAACTTTCCTTCTCCGTGGGTGCATATGTTTTTCTATAGAAACTTCCATCAGCAATGTTCATTAACAAAGGTTTTCTCTCTATTCACTGTACTGAGAAGAAAACGACAATATCTCAGTTCTGTGGCTAGAAAGTGGGGGACCATTCTAAAAAGTTTTATAATGTTTTTGAAACTAGTTAAATAAATTTTCTTTCATGATTTTTTTTTTACACTACATTAACATGGATGACAACTGTTTGACTCAAGTTATATTTTATTATAGTTTTTCCTATAGTTTAGGCCAGGGTTGGACACGACAGTCCTCAAGGGCCACCAACAGTCCAGGTATTAGAGTTATCCTAGCTTCAGCACAGGTGGCTTAATCAGTGGCTCAGTCATATCCATTAAACCTGACCTGTTTGTGGCCCTTGAGGACTGGAGTTGGCCACTCCTGGTTTAGGCAGAGTTGAATAATTTAAAACAGCTGCAGATTTTTTTTGTTAGTTAGCAAGCCACATTCATTTTTCAACTATGTATTATGGGACATATTAAGGGTATGCTATAACAAATACTTTAACAGGGTCTATATAAGCAGCATGGTTTTGAAATTCATAAGCAATTATGCACAAGATGGTCACAACAAAGATTATCAATGTGACAATATTAATTCTACTCAAACAGATGCAGAGGATAGAACATTAATCATAGTAAAATACATTTGCAATATGGATTGTACTCATCTTTTTATTTTCTGCAGACAATGTAAATTATGGCAAGACAATGTAGATAATAATAATTTTACATTTGTTAACTACTATAAATGACATAGTGCCATCAAAGCTAGAGAACGCGGATCTTGAAACATCATTAAATACATGATAAACATTCAAATATTACAGTAATACCATAATAATTTATTAAATATTGCAATTTTTGACATAAATATCCAGGTCCACAGATGGATGCTGTCATAAATAAAAAAAAACACATTAATTAAACATATCCCACATTAGTGTTTGGCTTGAATATAAAAGTCTGTCTTTAGGCATGTTCAAAAAATAAATAAAAATCAAGATAACTAACATACCAGAATATAATGAAATGAATTCTTATAGTATAGCTTTTCAGAACAGTTCTGTGTACATGGCCCAATGCACAGTTGATATGTTTGTTTTAGCTGAAGCTCTCCTAGGCAAGGATTCCTTGCTCATGCTTATCTATTGTCAAAGAGATATAAACTGTATATATTACCCTAGCTATCCCTGGTTCAGCTCAAATACGCGGGCTGCCCCTTCATTTTGAAGGCATTGTTTTCCTGCTCCCATTTTGCCACTACCAGTCCTTCCCTTGCTTTTCTCTTCCCTGGAAAGGCTGAGGTTCCTCAAACCCCTCGCTTTCTTGCAGCCCTTAGCTTATCTTATTTATTTATAAAATCTTTTACCAGAAAGTAATACATTAAGAGTTACCTCTCGATTTCAAGTATGCCCTGGGCACAGAGATGATAATACATGGTTGCATTAAATGAACAGTGGTAATCCATTCAATTTACAGACATTCCATGGACAGAGATATTATATATGATTTTGGGCCTATGTAACAGATACAAACAAGGTAGAAGTTATGTTAGAAGAGGTAGGATAGGCCTGTAATGTGTTGTTTAATAAGACTTTACCCAACCCATTAACCATGCAGCGAACAGCAGCAAATGGCTGACACCCTTTGGCTGCCCTTCAGTGCGACGCAGATGTAGGCTGAAGAGGTTCTGAATGATTTTAGCTGGACTTTGAGATTCCTTTGTCCAGTCAAAAACAATTCACATTGCAGCAAAAAATATCAGATGTTAACTCTTAGCACGCTGGTTCTGTGCTGAAGGGAGCTCTTCTTGGTAAACCCTTTCAGACGTCCGCCTTTGGGGCACCTTTGTGACCCCTGTCAATCAAAGTAAGTTAACGTACAGTATGTCATTATTTGGTCAATGCACAACCAGAAAACTATCACACCACATCAATTGATTAATACCCATGCAGATTAAATATGCCACAAATCAATGGGTTAACAAATGTAGAAAGCAATCGGAGACCTTCAACCATTGTCTTAGACGCCTACTTAACACCCCTCCTGTTTTCAGAAGTACAAATCCTGGTTTACCAATTTTCTTTCTTGAAGAAATACTAATTGATCACTAATTGATCACATATGTATCTCTCCTCATCTCATAAATATTTGTACTGTCTGAATTTTATGTCTGTTTTTATCAAAACCATCCACCCATCGCTATCCTTCTCTGGGACACTCCTAACCTTTTGGATAGAGTTTTTTTTTTTTAATATGCAGTCCCGTATAGATAGAATAACTTGTCTTGGTGGGACAACCAATAAATAATAAGATACTTTATTTCAGATGTATTTAACAGAAAGTTCAGAAAATTGGCAAGAATGTAGCTATGATCCTTTCCGTGCTATAACATTTCACCTTTCAACTCTCACTTTTCAGTAGATTCTTAAACGCAAAACAAGTGCCAGTTAAAACTAGCCTGAAACCAGATGGACACATTTCTGATGAACAGACTAGAGTCTGGAATGGACAGCAGAGTGACATTGTGTATTGATGGTGGTTGTGTAAACTTATAGGTTAAGAGGTAAAACACATGTATATTAATCTTGTTTTCCCATCTTCTGTAAAAGGTCAATTGCAAATAGTAAGCGCACTTCTGTAGATGACTGAAACATCTGCCTGTGGTGAAGATGCAGAAATATTGGTAAAGTATGTGGTATGATGAGACGTACTTAAGGTCATACCCCCTGTAGGAAAGAACACTTGCTCCTTCCAAAGATCAATGTATTCAGCTTGTAATATGTAACAACAGCTGTGCTTGATTACATTATCCCTACTCATTTGCAGGTTGTCAAGGTTGTCAAATATAAAGTAAGTTATGTGATTCAGTTAGACTTCTGGCTTTTATGCTCAGACTGTAGAGTAGATACGTATGTTTTATAGTTAGACATCAATTAAGAAGACAAAATATTTGTTGTATGTTGTGATATCTTTAAATGCCACAACATGATATTTCTAATTAAATATAAATATATATGGGCTTTGGAGACAGACATCTCTCCTTTAGATATAATGTACATTATGCAGCTCTTCAGTTTCTGTAGTGTCCTTCACTCCTCTACCACACTTCTCAGTATACCTGCCCAGCTTTGTACTGTAGTCTGTCTTGAATCTAGTGTTTATATGGATTCTTCCCCTTATCATTATTGAGACCAATGTGCAATCATTTTGGGCTTGAAAAATCCACTAAATATGTTACTGAACACAAAACATATTCTGATTTCAAATTCTTAGAATGTTTTATTGATAACAAAAAAACAAACATAATATATAAATATTCTGTACAATTAACAAAGGATATGTGTATGAAGATTACGACATAATTTTTGTTCTTCATATTAACAATGAAAATAGTGATATTATTTATTTATATTTATTTATAAAATAAATAGTTATTATTAATAAATATGTTTTACCAGGGAGTAATACATTGAGAATTACCTCTGGTTTTCAAGTATGTCTTGGGCATAGCGTTAAGATGATAAATGGTTACAAATACAGATACATAAGTGAACAGGGTATACATTATAGATGCAGCCAGGTCCCCTGTCAGGGTTCAGAGCCCCTTCGGTTACTCACGGGGCAGCCAGTGAAGTGCGGGCGCGAGCACAGCGCGTCTCTCAATTGATGCGGCCGGGTTACCAGGGACGCGAGCGGGCCGGTTGCCGGGGATGTGATCGGGCCTTCGCTAGGGCCGCAGTCGCGTTGCTGCGGTCCTGGTGGCTTGGGGAGCAGGGCGCCGCCATTACTAGTGCTGTTGCGCATGTGCAGGAGCCAGATAGCGTGGGAAGCCCCCAGATAGCTTGCGCATGCGCAGTGAGGACTGTCAGCCCCCAGGGTGCACAGGGGCAGAGCCACATGACCCAAGGGAGCCAATAGAGCTACAGCATCTCCCTGCAAGGAGATTGATACATTTCGCAGGCTTGCAGCACATTAGTTAGTTGGTGACCGGAGCAGCTAGGGGAAGGAGGTAGGGTGCAGGAGTCAGTGACTCCCTGCACTAGGCCAGCAGTCCCCCAGGCCCCAGATAGCCCTGAGTCACAGTAGCGGAGTATTGTAGGGACAGGCCCTAGGTTAGGGACCCTGCCCCATTAGCTATTTGTTAGTTAGGGACACCGCGGACGCTGAGTTCCTGCTGAGAGACTTGGGCTCAAGTCTCTGTCATTAAAGAGAGCTGGACTATCTTCAGGGTGGGATCGCCCCTGACGGATCACCACGCGGGTGGATCCTGGATATCGTGTAGGAGCTCGTCTGATCCTTTTCGAAGCAGTTGCAGATACGAGCACTGGAGTGCTCGGGCAGGTACTTTAAAGCCACAAGTGCACCAACTGGCCATTAGCTTTAATAGTGACTGAGCAGTCACCCATATTCTCTCTCTCTGCAAGAGTGCGGGACATTGTGTGGGGTTACTGGACACGGGGTGGGATCACCCGGTGATAGGGGATTAGCGTCCTGCGAGACACAGTAGTTAGTGTCTCCTCTAGGGAGGGACACCTGTTGATATATGTGCATCTGTTATGGTTATGATATGCCAGTAAGTTTATGGTTGCTGCAAGTAAAGTCATGGATTGTTCACATACATTGTGCTGGTTATTTATATGTGTCCTGCGAGGAACAATTCCTGCTCTGCTAGGAACCATCGCAGGTGGAGGCGCTGCCCCGAGTACAGGGTTACTCTTAATATAATTGCCCCAGGTTCCCCGTGGCGGAAGCTCAGCCCTCCTGTGAGCCTACAGGTAACGCACCACACCTGGTAACACTGTATGTTCTCCTCACCCACACTATATATATGCGATTGGGTGGGGTGGAATACCCGTTACATATACAAGACATTGCATGCACAGTTAGAGATAATATATATTATAGGCATATGTAACAGTTACAGACCAGATAAAAATGTGAGACGGCTTTAGTTTTGAAAGAAATTAGACTGGTGGCTGTGAGAGTCTTCGGTAGATTGTTCCAGTTTTGGGGTGCACGGTGAGAGGAGGAGCCGCCGGATACTTTGCGGAACCTTGGGACCATGAACAGTCTTTTGGAGTCAGATCTCAGATGATAAGTGCTGCATGTGGTAGGGGTGAGGAGCTTGTTCAATATATATATACAGTATATCAAGGAAAATACATTAGGAAAAATTTAAATTAACCTGTACATACAGTTGTGAAAAAAAGTTTGTGAAACCCTTAGGATTTTTACATATTTCACATATTTGAAACATAAAATGTTATTAGATCTTAGGGGGTCATGCACTAAGCTCCGTTAAGTCACTTTAAGAGCGCAAAGTGCTGTTAGAACGTGATGTTGCCCTCAACCCGATGCACTAAGCAACGCAAACAGGCACTTTGCACTCTAAAACTGACTTTTTTTCCGGAATTTTTTCTAAGTCCAACTTTGCTCGTTCGTAACCCTGTTTGCGTTAAATTCTGCCCTTAAGCGGGATGCTCTAAGCAACGCAACCTTAGCATACGCGAAAGTTGCGTTGATCAGAACACGTCAGGTCAGAGTAGACGCAAAAAAAGCTGGACTTAGAAAAAATTATTGCTTTTCATTTTTGCAGGCGTAAAACCCATACAACAGGCCAGCGAGTGTCCCCGGCTGACCCCGCAGGGGTCCTCGAGGGAGCCCGGGGTCGCGCGGGTGTCCCCGGCTGACCCCGCGGGGGTCCACGGCTCACCAAGCGGGGGTCCCCGTGGGAGTGCGGGGGTCCCTGCGGGAGTCCGGAGGTCCCCACGGCCGTCCCGGGGTCCCCGAGGGAGTCCCCGGGTACCCGCGTGCCAGTGGTACCAATGTTGCGCCTCAAAAAATAATAAACAATATTTATAACTAAATACACCCCCCAAACACATACAATACAGTAATGGGCAAAATTACTATTATCCACATATGGATAATAATGCATTTGGCCATTTTAAATACATATAACGTTCAATAAATACAGTAAAAACATATTCCACTTACCTTTTACAGGCACCCACGATGAAGGCCGTCTTCATCCTCATCTTCATCCTGCCCATGCCTCCTCCGATGCTGCAAAACACACACAAGAATAAAAACATCCAATGTAATGTCCCCTAACCCCTTAATCACCATAGCGGTTATTAACTGCTACAGTCATTAAGGGGTTAACCCACCCCCACCCACCACTCAGGAGGCCTACATACCCTCCCCCACTAATCCCCCACCCGTGAGGCCTAACCACCCTCACCCACTACCCAGCCGGGAGCCTACCCACATACCCTTGGGGCCAATACCCCCTCCCCCCACCCCCAGTACCCACAATTAAAACAATACACTGCCCCACAATAAACATCATTCTATTTATTAAATACATAACCCACCCCCTGTGCCCCCCCATAAATACATGATTTATTATTTTACATACAGGGTTCATACCCCAGGCCCACGTGAGTCCCCGGTGGGCCTGACGGGTCACCTCACAGACCTACAGATTACCAGCAACATGTTTCACACAAGGTCTGGAGGCCTGTTGGTGGGTCCCGCCAGGCGCCATGGCCCACCAGGTGGTCTCCGTGGGTCACCGTGGGCCACAATTGGGTCCCCACAGTAGGCCAGCGGATGTCTGGGGGCCCCGGGTCAGACCCACAGGTGTCTGAGGGGCCTCGGGTGGTTCCGACGGGGGTCTGGGGACCCACGGGTGGTCCCTACGGGTCCGCGGTGCCCCCACAGATGTGTGACCACCGGTTCTTCCCCGCAGGTGTCCCCCGTGGACCACACAGCCTGGTACCCGTGAGAAGCCCGAGGAGACCTCAGGTGATCTCCAGAGGTCTATCGTAGACCAAAAGAACCAACACTGTATGTAAAAAAAAAAAAACGGGCCTATACATTAAATACATACATCCACCCCCCCCCCCCAACACATACAGTACAATAATGTGCAAAATAACTATTATCCCGATATGGATAATAGATTATATGCCCATTATGAAACACATAAAACATGCATAAATCAAAACATGAATTTTTAATCTTAAAATCACCACATTGCATGTTACAATAAATCCAGCATCGATTGTAAATATAAACCAACAAACCAGCAGCTACACAAATGTATATGAAATGTCACACAATTGCACTGAGCTGATAAATACATTAGCCATACATGAAAAGAACATAAACAATCAATTATTATCTTTGTATGTCTATCCAAATAGATAGATAAACATAACATACAGGGCAATAATCGAGCATAAAATACAATGCATTTACATCCAAAAATCACATAGAATACACCCATTCAGTGTCCGTGAATGTATGTATATACATAGGTACATAGATACATTCACGGGCATTACATGGGACTGAAAAAATAAAAGACATGCATCAAAAAAAAAAAAACCTGTAAAAGTAAAAATAATAAACTTTTCTTTTGTTTACGTACCATTAGATGCCCACTCACCGAAATCCAGGCGACCCGGAAGTACTGGAACCAATCCACAGGTAACCATAAAAAAATAAACCCTTACAATCCATAACGGTGTCTTCTTTCTTCTATTTGTAATCCTTCCCGTCTGTCTTGGGGTCTTCTTTTCTTCTTTGGGGTCTTCTCCGTCTTCTTCCATCTTCTTCCGCCACGCCTTTCTTCTCTTCTTAGGAGGGGAGGTGTTCCCTCCTCGCCAGACCCCCGTGGGAACCACCCGAGGCCCCTCAGACACCTGTGGGTCTGACCTGGGGCCCCCAGACATCCGCGGGCCTACCGTGGGGACCCAATTGTCGCTCACGGTAACCCGCGGAGACCACCTGGTGGGCCATGGCGCTTGGCGGGACCCACCAACAGGCCTCCAGACCTTGTGTGAAACATGTTGCTGGTAACCTGTAGGTCTGTGAGGTGACCCGTCAGGCCCACCGGGGACTCACGTGAGCCTGGGGTATGAACCCTGTATATAAAAGAATAAATCATGTATTTATGGGGGGGGCACAGGGGGTGGGATGTTATGTAATAAATAGGAATGATGTTTATGTGGGAGCAGTGTATTGTTTTATTGTGGGGGTGGATGGTTATGTGGGTATGGGTGGGCTAAGTGGGTATGGCCCAAGGAGGAGGTAGGCCTCCCGGCTGGGTAGGGGGGAGGTTGGTAGGCCTCACGGGGTGGGGGGTTAAGTGGGGTGAGGGTATGTAGATTCCGAGGGTGGGTGAGGGTGGGGTTAACCCCTTAATGACTGTAGGGTTAATAACGCTATGGTGATTAAGGGGTGGGGACATTACCATTGGCTATGTGATTGTTGTGCATGTTTTGCGGCACCGGAGGAGGACATGGGACGATGAAGATGAGGATGAAAGACGGCCCTCTCGTGGGTGCTTGTAAAAGGTAAGTGGTATTATTTGCCTGTATTTATTGGAATTATATGTATTTAAAATGGCGCATGACATTATTATCCATATGTGGATAAAGTAATTTTGCCCATTACAGTACGTATGTATTAGGGGGCGGGGGTGATGTGTGTTGTTTATTTGGGGCATTTCCCCAATAAACATGCTATGTGCCTTAACCTTAATTGCCTTAGCGGCATCCGCTAAGTAATGAAGCTGCATTAATGTAAATTTTAATAATAGTGTGCGAGAAGGGGGTCCCCTGAGCTGAACCGCATTGATTTCTGCTTCAGAGACACCCTGCTTCCCGAGTTACAGGCCCCGGTTTGGGGCATCGGTGCCAGTGTCAGCGCCATCTTTATAGAGCCCACATCGCATCTTGGACTCTATGAAGATGGTGGCGACACTGGCACCCGATGCCCCATACCGAGGCCTGTAACTCGGGAAGCAGGGGGTCTCTGAGGCAGAAATCAATGCGGTTCAGCTCAGGGGACCCCCTGCTCCCGCACAATATTATTAAAATTAACATTAATGCAGCTTCATTACCATAGCGGCTATCCGCTAAGGTAATGAATTATTGTTTATTGTTATGTGTGCTTTAATACTAGTGTAGATGTGCAGGGGGTCTCCTGAGCTGAACCGCATTGTTTCAGCCTCGGGTACCCCCTACTTCAGGAGATACAGGCCCCTTTATGGGGTGCCGGTATCCCTCTGCAGAATTTAAATGTCCTGGTCACGTGACACGGGAGGTTTAAAGTGCAGGGGATACCGGCACCCCATAACGGGGCCTATATCTCCTGAAGTAGGGGGTCCTCAGACCTGAAACCAATGCGGTTCAGCTCGGGAGACCCCCTGCTCATGTACACTATTATTAAAATGTATTTATTTCGTGTATGATCGCCTGTTACAGTCTTGCATGGAGATACAGAATCTCCATGCAAATGTTACATGCAGCTTTTTTTTCTATCAGCTAGCGTACGTAAAGGTTAAAACGCTAGCAGGGGGAAAAAAAGCAACACGTACGCTGTGGGTGTTCTGAGCTATTTTGAGCAGGTACGTTAAAAAATGGGCTCAAGGCCTTAGTGAATCGCGTGCCCGGCCTCACTTTTTAACGAACCTGCTTTTTTGGAAAATCAGAACGCAAAGCCATTGAGCTTAGTGCATAGCCCCCCTTATCTTAGTCCTAATAATAGATAAAGATAACCTGATCAAACAAATGACACAAAACATGATATTTTAAAATATTAATTTATCCACAAATGATTCAACATTCAATATCCATGTGTAAAAAAGTATGTGAACCTTAAGATTCAGTGCCTGGTGGGACCCCCTTGAGCAGCGTTGACTTCAACTAAGCATTTCCTGTAACTGCTGATCAGTCTCTCACATCGATTTTGAGGACTTTTGGCCCATTCCTCCTAACAGAATTGCTTCAACACAGTGACATTTGAGGGCTTCCTTGCATGGACAGCTAACTCCAGGTCCTGCCACAACATTTTGATGGGGCTTAAGTCCAGACTTTGACTAAGCCATTCTAAAATGTGGAATTTCTTCTTCTGCAAACATTCTTTTTCAGATCTGCTTCTATGTTTAGGATCACTGTCTTGCTGCATTACTCACTTTCGGTTCAGCTTCAGCTCACGGACGGATGGCCTGACATTCTCCTCTAGAATCTTCTGATACAATGCGGAATTCATGGCTGTGCCAATGATGGCAAGCCGTCCAGGTCCTGAGGCAGCAAAACAGCCCCAAACCATCACACACCCGCCACCATGCTTGACGGTTGGGATGAGGTTCCTCTGTTCTAATGCAGTTGTTTTTTTACGCCAAAGATAATGTTTATCATTGAGGCCAAAAAGGTCTACCTTTGACTTGTCTGTCCAGAGAACACTGTTCTAGAAGTCTTTTAGATCATCTATGTACTCTATGGCGAATTTCAGATGGGCAGCAATGTTCTTTTAGAGAGCAGTGGTTTCCTCCTTGGTATCCTTTGTGACAGAGTCACTGTATGTGGTTGTTGGAGAGGGGTTGCAGTATGCATACTTTGCTAAACTGCTCTAGCTAGGCAATCTCCAGCTGCACCTAGTTAATGATACTGAACTCCTGAGGGAAAGGGGCAATAAAAAGACAGTCAGAAGCCTGCCAGCTGAGAGACGTTTCCGAAACAGGAAGGATATTGGTTGGTATGGTTCCCCAGGTCTGCTGGATGCAGGGTCTGCTGAGACCACCTGGGTCCCACACTCAGGAACCTATGCCACAACCCTGATGAGGGGGTAGAGCTGTCCTGTCTGAAGGTATCACAGTTCCAGAGCGATTTCCTAGCGACTCCTGGGATGGAATCCTAGCACCACAGTTAAGGACATATATTTTTTGTTTTATATACACTGGCGACACACTTTATTCGAGCTCGGCTAGTCCCACGAATTCGGGTATACCCGGGTGTATTGAGGTTTGTGACTGTTTTCTGCCCGAGTGCATTGGGTTATTTTCCAGGCAGGGATTGAAGCATTTTATTCCCGCTGGCTGCAATACTGCACAGTATATATATATATACTGCATTACAATTCATGAATTTATGCCATCTGGTAGACACGCGAAGCATTGCAGCCTATTAAATCCTAATCATTATCATTTAACAGATCAGCCGCCCGTCAGCCAGGCATGAACCCAGGCTGGGAAGGCAAACGCAACGGGGCTTGTCAGAGGTGAGGAGCGGCGCATTCCAGGTATCTGCCAGGTACATACTGGGTATTTGCTCGAATAAAGTGTGTCGGTGCAGTAGTTTGTAGTGTTCTGACTGGAAGTAGCTTAACTAGCCAGTCAGATAGTTACAGTAGACTGTCATGTCTAGTTAGCCTCCCTAATATGGAGTATGTTTTGTTTTTATGATTTGGTTTTGCCTTAAAGGGACAGTGTGCTTAGAATACTTTGTTTTGGATGTGGGGAAATAAACCACCAAAGGGTTTGTTAAGGCCTCAAATACACTGTGTGAACTCTTTCTGACCCTTCTGCGAGGTTGTCCTGCCACACCTTGCATGAACACCATTCTTGTTTAGTCTTTTTCTGATAATTGAGTCATGAACACTCACATTAGCCAAGGTGAGAGTGACCTGCAGATCCGTGGATGTTACTCTGGGGCTCTTTGTAATTTCCTGAATGATTTGCTGGTGTGTTCTTTTCAACGTATTTCCACACACCTTTATGTTGGAGACAAATCTCACAAAGTTTTTAATTTTTATATAGGGTGGGGCCTCCAAAACTCACCCCTGAGGATCTACTTAATTATTTAAACTCCTGATTCTAATTATCCACTTTAATTTAGGTGATAAAACCAGGGTATCACTTGCTTTTACACATACCCTGAGTCTTAATTACTGATTGTTTGTCGAATGAATACATCATTTTGTTTCAAAAGACATGGAATTAGTTAATATAAACCCTATTGGATATTTAAGAAAAGTCTGGTTTTGATTCAAGAATGTTATCATGGAAAATAATGGAATTTTCGTAATTATCATTGGGGTGCACAAATTTGTTCTTGCCATTGTATATAGGATGTAATCAAATATTATACTATAATTTATAACTTCTTATATCTTTACATTTGTTTTGTTATGGGTGTCATTGAGTTGGAAAAGGGAATGGAAAAACAAATGTTATAATTCTTTATTGTGCCACTTTTGCACAACATTATCTTAAATGTATTTACATTACATTTATAACATTGCATACATCTTTGGCCTACATTCACAAAGCTCTGGTAAGTTAGGGCCCATGATGTGATGTTACCTAAAACAGAAATGGACGTTATGTTCCCTGAGTTAACTTGGTATCTTCAAAGCTAAATAAATGCAAAAACAAACATCTGAACTACATCTCATCAGCATAGGCTTATCATTACTTTATCGTAGCACAAAATTGCTTTATCATCCAATCAAGTGACATTAAGTATGTTTTAGGTTTACCCTGACCCAGACCCTGAAATAGGTCTTTAGCTCAAGTTGAACCATAATATGCAGCCATTAGTATAAAGAAGGGGTTAACTGTAGCAATGAATAGGTGAACCGCTATTAAGCTGAAAGGGTCCACTGCCATGGCAGGAAAGAAACTAATTGGCTTTATACAGTATTTCATGAGTTAGTTATTTTGAGCTGTTTACATATTTGTTTTTATATGGTGGTGGGCTTTTATACATTTTTTTAAATGCAACCAATACTAGATTCCCAATTCCCAATTAAATAAGGGTTAAAAAGAGAGCCACCTTTTAGGACTACTAAGTAGAGGTAGGCACATTTTTTGTGCACATTCTGATCGGCCTCGAAATACTGTAGCTGGTTCCTTTTGTCCATGAATTTCCACGGATCACTCTCCAAAAGTCCAATCCACAATTTATTTTAATTTTTTTAAAGACAAAGATCTTTGCCTGTGGCATTCATGCAGCACATATTTATGTGATTGTAGTGTATTATCTTGATATCTAGCAGTTATTATTATTAATATGATTATTTATATTGCTGGGAAAAATAACCCCAACATTTGCAGACTATCAATGTGATAAACTAAACTTGTCCCAAATTGAGTTTCTATGTGATTCTCTCTCTGCAGTGCACCTAGTGTTCCACCCATTGTGCAGTGGTAGCAGGAGAAACAACAGCAGCAACAGTGACTGGCTGCCGTTCCACAATAATATAGCTCTCTATATAACAAAGTGAAGTAAAATAATGTCATCAACAACCTGTCTAATAGTAAAAATATGTGTAGCAGTTAGTCTTTTGAAAGAATATTTGGAAAGTAGATGAAGAGGCAGGGGAAGAAGAAGTAGACATATTTTTAGTTGGGGTAATTGAGGTGGTGGTATTGGTGGCAATTAATCTGATTAAGTTAAATCAGTTAAAAGTAGTGCGGTTGGTACTGGTGATGGAATATTAACTGGAATATGTAGCAGCCATTATTATTATTATTGATATTACAGGGAAAAATAATCCCAAGAATATTTACAGTATTAAGCTTCCAGAACAGTTTAATTGTAACTATGACAGTTTTTAACATGGACAGTCAGGGATAATATATCCAGCGCTGTACTCCAGCGGTAGCAGGACAAAAAACAACAGCAGCTGCATTCACTCACTTGCTGCCATTGCATAATAATATAGCTCTATGTATAACAAAAGTGAACATCAACATGTCTAATATTAGAAATACCAGTTATAGTCTTTTGAATAAATATTTGGAAAGTAGATGTAGAGGCGGGGGGGAAAGAGGTGGATGTAGGTTTTGGTGGAGGTCTTTGTGGTGGTGGCACGGGTAGTGATGAATCTGGTAAAATTAAATCAGTTAAAAGTGGTGCTGTTAGTCGTGATGATCTAGCTACTGTACAATTAATACTCAAAGTCAACATAACAGTCATATCAAGTAAAAGCGGAAGGACAATAATGACACTATGAATGAATCACATTCACAGCAATCTCACTGCAGAAGCCCCATATCCCCTGGTCCCCTCCCCTTCTGTCTAGTAGACGACAATAATCTTCCAGTTTAGAAAAGATATTAGAAGGAAACTGAATGAGACAGTTAACGACAGCCGGTTATGTCGCTAAACCGTAGGTGAAACTAAAATGGATAATGTGTGGAAGCATAATATTAAGAGTGTTAACAAAACTGGAATTTCTACTGAAAATAAACAGGCCCACACCACAGTGTTCACCATCACTGCTTTCTTCCTCTCTGGTCTCATGTCAAGTGGCTTTTGGTAGTGGTGATATATGTACGGATGCAGTCACCAAGATTCGACCACATATTGTGCTAAAAACCGTAAGATGCCATAAATACCTTGGAAGGTGGACCACAGAAGACTAATGGCCCAGCAGCTTAACACAGCAGGGGTCCCTGCTGTGTGAATCCTACCGGGTTCAAGCTGTCTGTAAGAGACGCGCAGTAAGAGATAGACTCAATCAGTCGCCTCTAACAGATTAATCGCGGGGTTTTATTTCATTTTAATATTATAGTATTTTTGCAGAGGGTCTCCGGAGCTGAACCACATTGATTTCAGGTCCGAGGACACCCTATATGCTGAGTTATAGGCCCCGTTATGGGGAGCCGGTATCCCGGCGGCCACGTTTAAATTCTCCCGCACCACGGCCCTCGTGGGATTTAAACAAACCAGAGGGATGCCAGTACCATAACTTGTATTTTATTCCTGCCTCCTGAATCTAATCCTCTTGAATACTGAGCTGCTAAAACAGAAACATGGCCTGCCAGGGCCGCCAACAGAAATCGTGGGGCCCGGGACAAACCTTTTAAGCAGGCCCCCCCCCCGTGTTGGCGGTATTGCCTGCCGCCCCCTTCTGTTTATTGTCTTCTGAGTCCGGCTCTGTGCATCTCTCTCTTGGAGCCCCCTCTCTTTCCCCCCCCCCGCCCCAATCCCATGTATTTTTATCCCTTCTGTCTCACTCTCCCGCCTCTCATGTATTTCTCTCCCCTGCTTCTCACTCTAACTCCCTCTTTTCCTCACTCACCCCCTCTCTCCTCTCCCTACGTCAATTACCCCAAGCTCACTCACTCCCCCCCCACACAATTCCCCCCACAAGATATATACCAAAAAACAGTCCACCCCAAATACATAAAAAAAGAATCCCCACCCCCCAAATATATACAACCCCCCCCCCCCAAATGCATACAATAAACCCACCTACCCAATACATATAAAAAAACAATACATATAACCCCCCACACATATATATATATATATCTTACTAGGAATGTGTGTGTATATATGTATGTATGTATGTGTATATATATACATACACACACACACACACACACATACACACACACACACACACACACATATATACACATAACATAAAAATAAACAACACTCCCCAATCCATATAACAATACCCCCAAGCCCCTTAATACAAATAAAAAAAGACTCCCCCCCACCCCCAATACATATAAAAAAAAAACTTGTGGATGATCAGGCCGGGGCCAGTGGATGCTGGTAGGTGTGGGGGGGAAGGTGGATGCTGGTAGGGGTGGGGGGGAAAGTGAATGCCGGTGGGGGTGAGGGGAAGGTGGATGCGGGGGGGGGGGGAGGTGGATGCCAGTTGGGGGGGGGGAGGTGGATGCAGGTGGGGGGGTGTGTGGTTGCCGGTGGGTGGGAAGGTGGATGCTGGTAGGGGGAGGGGAGTGAGGAGCCAGCTGGATGAGGCTGGGGAGGGCCGTGTGCGCTAGGCCCAAATCGCTGCACATGGGAGTGGAGACAGAGAGTGAGGGTGGGCGCGGAGGATGGTCTGACGGTCTGGATGTCGGGATGGATGATGCCGGTTAGTGTGAGGGCCTGGGGGGAAGTGGAAATTGGATGCCGGGGGAGGGGAGAAGGTGGATGCCGGTTGGGGGGGGAAATGTGCAGTGGATGCTGGTAGGGGTGAGGGGAAGGTGAGGTGGATGCCGGTAGGGGGAGGGGAAGGTGGATGCTGGTAGGGGTGAGGGGAAGGTGGATGCCGGTAGGGGTGAGGGGAAGGTGGATGCCGGTAGGGGTGAGGGGGAGGTGGGATGGATGTCGGTAGTGGTGAGTTGAAGTTGAGGTGGATGCCGGTAGGGGTGAGGGGAAGGTGAGGTGGTTGCCGGTAGGGGTGAGGGGAAGGTGGATGCCGGTAGGGGTGAGGCAAAGGTGCGGTGGGTGCCGATATGGATAAGGGGAAGGTGCGGTGGATGCCGGTAGGGATGAGGGGAAGGTGGATGCCGGTAGGGGTGAGGGGAAGGTGAGGTTGATGCCGGTAAGGGGGCCCGTGGGGGGTCTGAATAGGACAGACACACACTACACAGACTGAGACAAAAAAAACAAAGAGAAGTACACAAACACATACACACATAACAGTCAGCATGTACTTACTGTTTATGTTGTATGTGAATAAGCAGCTGCACAGCCGGGAACATTCAGACTCGCTTCTCCCGCCTGGGCAGTTGCTTATATTAACTTGTAGTCTATCCCAATCCCCGCCCATGAGGACGGCCCTGATTGGATCCTCTCTCCTCATACGTTTTTTTTTTTGACACATGCCTTTTTTTAGACATTTTTTTTTAAACACGAGGGGCCCGGCGGTGGCCACGAGCGGCCGGGCCCCCCTGACTCAACGGGCCCGGGACGCCAGTACCTTCTCTCCCCCCCTGTTGGGTGGGCCTGTGGCCTGCTCTTGCAAAGGTGGCAGTGGACTGGATGAGTTGTCCTCCTGCAAGTGTGCTGTAAGAGAGAGTATTTAGTGCAGCTTGTGCAATCCTAACCAGCCAGATGCTGCAGAACAATACTCATCCTCAGGCATCCTTCAAACTGCTGCTTCACAAAGAATGCAGAGGACCACCTCAGAGGAGCTCAAAGAGCCATGGTGGGGCAATAGGAAGTATTGCCACACTATGCTCATAGCTCATATGTCCAGGCGACAGTGCTCCTGTGATGCCTGGGAGCTAGGGGTGGAATCTGGAATGCCAGGAGGGGAAGCCTGGAGACTTACACCATGATGTCGATGAGAGGCACATCCGCTTTCCTCTGCCTCACCTTCTCCAGGACACAACTCCTCGCTAAGCTCATCGGAAGAGCCACATCAGCATTACAAATGTCACCCGCATCTTCTCCAAATTCCACTGGAGGATCTCTGTACCAGATGGTAGAGCAGTCACAACCTCCTCACTGCTAGAAGTGCTCCCTGCTATCCTACCCACTCCTTAAACCTGTTATGGTGGTCCATAACAGACTAGCATTGGGCCCTGGTACTAGCCTTACCTGCATGTGCACACAACATGTGGGTGAATTTGATCCTTGCACACGTCTCCAAACAGGTGGCCGTGTGTGCTGAAAGACTCAACAGTCTCTGTCACTGTCAGGAAGGAATCAGGTGAGGTCAATGACAATAAGGAAATAGCAGGGGACAAATTGAAAATGACATCGGATTTTTAAACAAACAATCCCCACAAAAATCAAAATCAATGCTACGATGCTACTTTCCCCAACAACCTGTTCCCCTGACACAGGCTGAACAGGCGCAGGAGCAGATGGTCCCTTAGGCATGCTTTCAACTGGGGTTGAAGCAGGCCCAGTACTTCACATACTCTGATGCCTGGTACCAGCAGGAGCAGTGGTACATCAACCACTGCAAAGGCTCTTCCGCCCGTACTGCCAACTGAGCCTAATTCAGTGATGATGAACTCCTCATTAGTCTCACAGGAGGTTGGGCAGAGCCCCTCCTGCCATGGCTGCCACTTTCACTACTAATTATAAAAAAAAAGGAACAAATGAAAAAATGAAGAAAATAACATTAATAGAAAATATAATTTTACCAAAATAGATTTTTTTTGTTATTGGTGTGTGACTGTGTGACTGTGTGACTGTGTGACTGTGTGTGTGTGTCTCTCTCTCTGTCTCTCTCATACTCTCACTGCAGCCAGCTCCTCTCTCACCCTCTCATCTGTCAATTTGTTGTGGAAATAAGTGAGCATGGCAGCGTGGCCGCATCACGTGGCACGTGGTTGTGATTTTTAACGATGGATTAATCCGCCGGTGGGTATTGAAAGCTCCATACGGTGGATTAATCAATAATAAAATAAACACAATCTGCGGAATGGTTTTACGATAAACCCGCCGGGAGGATATTTTAAAGCGGCATAACTGATTCACGTGGAGGGATTTAAACAAATCCATCAGATTGATGTTGGAACAATCCGTCTGTGGATTTTGTCCCATGGAACGGGTTTTGAAGGGAAAGGCTGGCAAATTCCGGGAAAAGGATTTGGACCTATTCCCTCATCCCTACTGTACTCTTTTTATTCCTCAACAAACAAAACTAGGACAGTGCTTTAAGTTTGGGAATGTAAATATATTTGTCACATAGCAGACAGCAAGTTTTCACTTTACATATTTAAGGATCTTGATAAAATTAGCACACATTCCTCAAGTCCCTACTGTAGCGGTTTACACATTTCAAGACTCCACCATCTACCCAACGTACTGTACCCTGCGTGCATTTCTGCAGAGTATATTGTCCTGTTTTTTATGATGTGAATATTTAGCACAATTAGGAATTAGAGATGTGGGAAAACAATTCCATTGGTGTAACTACACAAAATATAGATTTCTGTGTGACTAGAAAATTGAAAATTTTAGGGTTTTTTTTCCAATCTTTTTTTCTTTTAATTATATATTGTTGTTTGTACTGTTTACACTGAAGATAGAGTTAACATTCTGCAAAACATCTAAAATTATTATTAATAAATATATTTTCAAGGTACGGTTATGGAAATCAAGCATCTCTTTTCAGACATTACATTTTTCCAGGATATAAGTTACACACAAAGAAATTAAACCCGAAAGGTTTATTTAATGCAAGATCAATATCCTAAGTACTACTCCTCCAAGCCCATATTATGCAGAAATGCAAATAATTCAAATGCAGAATTAATCCCTTTCACTGCGCTCTACTAGTAATTAAATGTAGATGATATGTTTTGTTGTAAGCAAAAGCCGCCGGCTTAACTGCATCTCAGGGATACTTGTGTGGAATATACCCACATTGTCAATTGGTAAAACTCGGTTTTGTACTATGCACTACAGGGCTCTTCAACTAGTTCTCCAAAGGGGTCAGATCAGGAAGCATTTAGGAGTAGAAGGGCCACAAGCTTATTGTAATATAATTTTAGATACACTAAAATACCTAAACATTATTATATTTCAACATGTTGCATGCATTTATAACATCGGTACCATATATATTTACATTACTTGCTTAACTAACAAGTGAGTTAGTGTTAAAACCAGCAGACTATACAAGTGTGAAATTAACAGGAGCTGAGAGTCCAGGGGCCACATAAGGACTTTCGCAAGCTGCATTTGACCCACTTCCCACTAGTTGAAGAGCCCTAATGTATTATTTTGCTATGTTTTAGATTCCCACCATATCAATATTTCTGTAAATAATATTTATAGCAGATAATATTCTTACAGATCTGTTGTAATTTAATAGCAAGGAATGTATTTGTTGTGGCTGGAATGCAGGCAAACATTTGAAAACACAATAAGGTGACAGACAGGTGAAAATGTAATGCATTGTAAATTTGCATTATTTTTATTGTGACATTGTCTATCACAGAATATACAGTATAATAGTAAAATCCCAGTTTGGACCCCTACAAAGTAGGGTGGATGCTTTATAAAAAGGCAAACGATCTGTATCACTTTTACTTTTCTGTTCTATGGAAATCTAATGTGTAACTAATGGAATATCTGGATAATCTCATCATCTCCATGGGAGATAGCACAAAGAACACTTGCAGCTTAAGGAACAGTGCGGGTCAGCAAGTTCTCAGATAAATTGTCTGCTTTAAGTCCACAGTGAGGCTTTCTCAAACTAATTATTTTTTTCTTGTATAGCTATCAGTTCTGACAATTTAAACTACTCTTGTTTTCCACATTGTGACAGCAAAAAAACTAGAAGCAGGCTGCATTAAATATCTACTACAAGGCACACATTTTATGGCATTATGGTATGCATGAGCATATGAAAATAATGTGAGTATACGGCAATAATGGAAATGAATGTGACATTTAGTTGTAGTTCCTTTATACAGTATATATATATATATATATATTAAACTATTTGTATTGTTTAAGATTGAAGCAACAATAATATTGTTTTTTTCTGAAGCCTGTGCACAGGGTTAACCTAATATAAAGCCCTTAAAAGGTACAAATTAAATACTGGCTCACAATCGAATGCTGTTGTCTGCTGACAATGAAAACAATAGTTTTAGGTCTTCTTTACCACCTACTGTATTGCAAGTAAGTAATTTCTACTGTATATTCCTGAGAATAAATAAATGCACTATTTATAAACTATTTTTTATAAACACTGACTATAATTGTAGTATTAGGTCACATTGTGGGTAAGAGTATAAATGGAGTATTAAAGACTAAGGAGGCTCATGCAACAATATAGGGTCGAGTGAAATGTGTTATTTAGCTATTTGTGTCTCTTCCATGCACTTTCTGTTGGCAGTCAACTTGAGCTTTCATCTTCTATTTGGAATATAGCCCAGATTCTGTATTTCAAAGCATTGAAATCCACTAAAAACACATTTATTGAGACAGCATTAACTCAAATCCTTGTACAAATAGTCTTAGCTCTATGCAAAAACACAGCCCTTGCTCCCACTGAGACTCCACTCTCCAAAACGCTCACATTTTGCAAACAAAGTTTCCATCTATTATTTAGCTTTAAAATTTGCCATTGATTGCCACTAGTTTTGCTTAAGCCCTTCAAAAATATTTCTGTTTTTTTATTTATTATAGCACCTTCACCAATTCTGAGAAAACAAACCCTGGACCCAAAGTTTTAGCCTCCACCTCGCGTCTTTTCTTAGTCCCCACTTGTTTTATGTTTGCCAGCAGAAGAGACAGCCCTGTCAACTCAAAAGAGATATTCTTTTTGTCAAGTATTGATCTCTGTCGCTCTTCCAAATCCTTTAGTATTGGCTCTAAGGATTACTATAATGCTGTAATCATTCCTGTTTAAGATTCAGATTCGTGGAGGACTATAAGACGTTAACTTCAAAGGAAAAGAAATGCCCTTGAAGCAATCCATTTTTATTCATGAAATAGGAATGCTTAGGGGCTGTTCTCTACCAATGGTTATTTCAAATGAATAAGAAAATTCCTAAAAACGATATTCTAGTAACAACATGTTTTGCATGAACTGTGGTAATGAAAGAACAAATAATGGCCGATATGTAATGTGTTTCCTTTAGGATTTATATAAGCAAGCATGTAAAATCAAATCTGAAGTAGGTGGGAGTTACATTAGTGGACCAAACAGCCATTATTACATCACCAGTTGATTCCACTCTTTATTACATCATATTCTTTAATAGGATTCTGTTTAGACCTAATAATATGTAAGATTCTAGTGCTAATATTTGCAACGTTAGAAACTATTAACGATAAAGGTTTTCATTAGAAAGACGTAACCTGGTGGCATTGTCACTACCATTGTAACAGGGGAAGTTGGCTGAAATCCCAGTGACAGCTTTTTCTTTAAAATTCTGAACCAATGACTTTTTCTCCCAGAGTCTCAGATTAAAAGTAGTGATTCAAGTGAATGCTCTGTAAAGTGTCGTCTGTCGCAGTAAGGTGTTTTATAGCACGCCTTAGTAAATGTAGGCATCCCTATCTAAATAGATATCTAAATGTATATATATATATTTTAAGTTATGGTGACTGAAAAGGGCAACAAAAAACCTCCATCGTTAGCATATTGCCAATAAAGAATATCACTTGTGAGCAAATTCACATGTCTTAGTCAGGTCTGCAACCCTGCCAACCATTATCACCTAGCATACAGTGCTCCCACTGCAAAAAGGGATTCTGGGAAATTACATGAAAATAAGCACACAATGTGTCACCTTTTGCCTGGAATATCCTTTCACATAGAGCCCATTTAATCTGATGCATCGCTGTTCACACAGCTTTTAAGCACAGCATGGGACTAGCAAAGCAAGTACAAACCACTCACAGACATGTTTCAATCATGATGGGTATCATCAGTTTTAGGTTGGTTTATACTTGCTTTGCAATATTTCTAGGCTGGGTACTGTAGGTTTACCATTACATATATATATATGTGTGTGTAGCCCTGGGCTCCTTTGTGCCCTGTGACTCCCCCTCATTACCTCCGCTGCCGGGAGCAATGGTGAGTTCTGCCGGAGCCAAGCGGCAGACCCGACACGGTTTCTGGAGGGTGGGGTCGAGCAGGGAGCGCTCTGGAGGCTACGCGGTGGCCTGACAGCACAGGGCGCCGCCATGTTCATTCCTCACGCATGCGCAGGGTAAAGATGCGACGGGAGGCCCCTGTTAGTTTGCGCATGCGCAGTACATGCGCGCGGAAGGGCAGCCAATCGCAAGGAGGCTATAGCAGGGACTACAAGTCCCATGAGCCTCAGGAGCCCCCCACCTGATGCCAGGGAGCCAATAGGGCTGCAGTATCTCCCTGCTCTAGGAGATAGATACATTTTGCGCGCTACCGAGAGAGCGGGACTATCTCCAGGGTGGGATCGCCCTAACGGATCACCACGCTGGTGAAACCTGGACATCGCATCGGAGATCGGCGGATCCTTTTTGAAGATCTTTTAAAGCCCAGGTGCCGTCGAACTGGGCAGGTATCGTTACATAAGTACACCAACAGAGTACTCACACATAGTGGCAGCGCTGACCACGGGACAAGGGGCATACTGTGGACACGGTGTGGGGTACACGGTGGTGGGCACGAGGTATACACTCCTAAGTAAGAGTTAAGGATATTGGGGACTGTGGACACGGTGTAGGGTTATCATCCGGGGAAGTAGTGTTGCAGGGTGACACGGAGGTTATACACTGTGGAGGTAATATGGTTGATGCATGTGTAATGTGTTATGGTTTGAATCTGCATATAGTAAACCTGTGTTATATATACCTTTGGTGTATGTGGTTAATATATGTGGGTCCTGTATGGGGTACATTCTACACTCCTAGAATCCTACATAGGTGGAGGCGCTATAAGGAAGATCGTTCCAGAGCATTCACCCCAGGCTCTCACTAGCGGAGGCTCAGGCCTCCTGTGAGCCTGACAGGTATAACGCACCACACACCTGGTAACGTTTAGGTTCCCCTCACATGCACTCTATATGCGATTGGGGTAGGGGGAATACCCGTTACATTTGGAGGCACTGCTGAGATGCAGACCTGGGATGCCCTATTCTATTTTTGTGTCAAAGTGTTCAAATTAAGTTAAAGCATGGCGTACGCAGTTGTATCCTTGCCGTCCCGCCAGGAGGTAAACGCATGGGCTTCGGAATGCAAGTCCCACCTCTCCACACGCTAGCAGTGGGACAAATCCCTGTTGGTACCCCCTCCTCTGACATGCAAATGGCCTTGAGACAATATCCAAACCTACGGAGAGCATTAAAAATAAAAGTCTTGTGCCACCGCAAAGACGCCGACAAGGTGTGGTGCTCTGTATTAGTGAATGTGGGACATGTTATAACCGAAGATGAAGGCCCTTACGCTTTGTGGCTCTCGGGAGAGCTGAGTTCCAGATGCCCCGTCATCTATCCTGAAATGCCTGTAAAATCCGAGCCTAGCAGCTCTCATACGAACTTAACCGAGGTTGATATGAAATTGTCGCCCATTTTCCCAGGGAGTTTTTGTGAGGATGACCGCAGCACCGTATCCGATTATAATTGTGGTTTAAGTGTCGGCAGTCCCGGTTACGGTCAAATGGGAGATATACAATTATTGGCCCAAGCCATACACCGACTGGGAGCGGCCAAACCTGAATTCTTCTTCCAGTCACCATATCGCAAATTGAAAATCTTTTCTGGGGTCATCCCTACACCTACCAGGGAAGAGGCTTTCGAGGTATGGAAGCATTACACTTTACAGGTCTTAGACGAGTGGGCATGCCCTGACCATGTGAAGAGGCAGAGGATCATGGAATGCCTAAGGCCTCCTGCCTCCACTGTGATAAAGATGTTTAAGGATCAACATTCGGAGGCCACGGCGGCACAGATGATGGAGTCACTCAATCGAATCTACGGACGAGAGGTCAACAAGGGTGAACTGATGTCCAAATACTACCTCCTCCGCCAAAAGGAGGGAGAAGATCTATCAGATTTTATACACCGGATTCAATTGGTTTTGTGGGATCTACGTTCTCGTGACGCCATTAAAGCTTCTGAAGTGAATGAATATCGGCGAGATCAATTCCTGCGGGGAGCTATACCCACCCACCATATTGTAGGGATGATTAGAAGCTCGCTGTTGAAAGGGGAACCCCCTACGTTAGAAGATCTGCTGGCAGAAGTGAAGGGTCATGAGGCCTACACTAGTTTACACGCTCCCAAGAAGACCAAAGAACCTCCCAAGAGTAACACCCAGGGAACCTCTGTTGCCAACGTCAAGAAATCTACATTCTACACTCCTAGAATCCTACATAGGTGGAGGCGCTGTAAGGAAGATCATTCCAGAGGATTCACCCCAGGCTCTCACTAGCGGAGGCTCAGGCTTCCTGTGAGCCTGACAGGTATAACGCACCACACACCTGGTAAAGTATAGGTTCCCCCTCACATGCACTCTATATGCGATTGGGGTAGGGGGAATACCCGTTACATATATATATATATATATATATACACACACACACACACACACACACACAAACACCACACACACAACCCACACACAACACACACAACACAAACACACACAACACACAACACACACACACACACACACACACACACACTCACACACACACTCACACATATATTACATGTCGTTCTGGATATTACGGTAGTTAAAGTAAGCCCTGGGAGTCCGCAGTAGGCCTCCACTGCAATTTAGAGCAAAGAGGGTACATGACCTGTGAAGTAAGGTCTGGTTTTGTTTCTAAGTAGTTATTTGAATAATAGCTATGTTGGACTGGATTGAAGGGCTGGAAAGAGGTGGTGTGGCTAATTGAGCTAGAGTTTTCAAATAGGGGCAGTTTGGAAGGGAAAAAGGACTTGGGCGGGTTCAGCATGCCCGCACGTTCCCAGTCACCCTCCCTTGCTGGGGATTTTGCTTTTCACTGCTGTTTTTATTAATAAAAGGAAGAAAAAAGAGAGAAGGGTGAAATAGGGCGGTTGAAGTTCTTGTGTACTTTGTCATGATAACATTTAAGGTTATTAAGTTAAGGGTTTGCTTTTAACTTGCCACAACAATGTAGTTTGTGGGTGGTCGTGGAGCAAGGGAGCTCCTTAGGGAGGTTGGGGGGGGGGGGGGGCTGGTGTGGTCAAGTGGTGGTGAAGACACGTTACTGCATGGGTCAGTGATGTGCTATTAAAAGGTATGGTGATAATGGAGGAATATTTCCACTGAGCAGGTGCTGGCGGGTGGTGTATGTTGGTTTATATACAGTAGGCTGCCAGATCCAGTTTTTGGATATTTGTATTAAGTTGTCAACATATGTTGTGGCCAATTTACCCCAAAAAGGTTTGTGGAGTGTTTTATTAAAGTGACGGGCATGGTTGTTGGTCCCAAACGGGACATTTAAGTGTTATCAAGTCATGTGTGCAGTGCAGCTCTGTGTAATCTGACTCCTCAGTGTATCACCAGGTCTTTGTAAGATACTTCACCATTTTTCTGAAGGAACCTGTTTGAGAAGTTAAGAAGGAGGTATGAGCGTGTGTGTGCATGAGACTGGACTATACTGTGCTACAGTGTCTTTTCTCTGTCTGTAAGACATTTGACCAAGCTGTAAAATGCTATTCTTGCTCTGTGTATGAATCTTCTTCCCTGGGAAGCCAGCGAAAGCACTGGCAAAGAGCTGCCTGGCAGACATACCTCATCAGACACACGGGTTACATATGTTTTTGTCACATTCTGCCGAACAACAGATTCATAAGAGGGAATGTTAAAACAACAGAGTTTTTTTCAATCCTGGAAAGTATAATCAACAGTTTTTCTCAAATTCACCTCACATTATCAAACATAATTTTACAAACTAAAGTTGCAAATCTGCTTAGAATGTTTTTTTTCTTTACATCAAACCATAAATAGACCACCCTGGATATATATATTTTTTTTTTTACAGAATTTATAGTTAACCAAAATGTTTTTGTTATTTCAGTGCCAATGGAATGTTATAGTATGTACATTGGGCCAGTGCCTATTTGCACTACAACAAAAATTTAGATCAAAAGTGTTTTCTAATGAGCTATTTGTTTTGGATTAAAGTTGGGTGAATGTCTTCAAATTTGCTTCACAAATTTTCTCTATACATTTTTGTGACAGTTATTACTAAAATACACATTGCTCAGGAGTTCATGAAATTAGTAACAAGTACAACATTTTTGACAGATTACTGCAAAATGTAACGTGGAATTTAGTTGGTGGGTGGTCACAGCAACAGGAACTCAGCCGGATACATAAATGAATAAAAACAGCTTTATTGCACTGTAGTGCTGTACATCACATAACGGAGAACACCTCTGACGCGTTTCGTTCCGTTCAGGAACTTTATCAAAGAGTACAAGATCTCTCACACTGAAGTGTTATATACACAGTCCCCTGTCATGATTGGTCAATACATAGTTGCAAACAGACGATAACGATTAGCAATCAATGCTTGTCATTAACAAGAGGGCTACGCAAACACTGCAGTGTATGAAATAGAACAAACCCCAATAACAAGTGGTAACATATAAACAATACAAATTTAAACATATAATTTAAAATCAAGATCTGTGAATAGCAGCATCTGTGGTAACAGATAGTATCATCCTTGAAACATTATTTTAAAGAACACAAGGATGGAGCATATATATGGAGATATAATCCAATGGACATATGTCAAGAAGAGTTAGTGAAGCATATTAAACTTAATTCATAGCTTGATGTATATTAAGTAGTGTGCATAGAGCAACAATTAATGTATATAGATAATATTTGACTTAATTCATAGCTTGATATATATTGAATAGTGTGCATAGAACAATAATTAATGCATATAGATAATACCAATGAATTATACAATTGTTAATTCTAGGAGAAGGAGAGGGGTAATAAGTCCCTATTGAACAGAAATTAACCCCTTGGGGTATATGTGAGGTGCATTGGTATACACACTCCCAAGACTCCCCACGTAATCAACCCTGTACGAAGTGTTTCAACTCCCAATCAACATTGATCCCATGGGGATGGAGAGTGTTGAGAGTGTGTATCCAATACATCTCTCTTTGATTTAATACATTTTCCCTGTTACCGCCTCTAGGATGGCATGGTACATGTTCTATAGCTTTAAAAGAAAAATTATTAATACTGCCTACAGGGCATGAAGAAAAATGTCTGGACACAGGATGATTTACATCTCTCTTTTTGATTAACCTGACGTGTTCCGCAATTCTGATTTTCAGAGGTCTTATAGTGCGGCCCACGTATTGAAGTCCGCAGGCACAGTTCAAAACATAGACTACATGGGTAATATTGCAATTTAGAAATGATCTAAGGTAATATTTATGACGATCATTGTTATATAAAATAAACCTAGTTTGAACTGCGTATCTGCACATTGAGCATTTGCCACAATGAAAAAATCCTTTTGGGATGCTGTTAACATTAGAAGCATTGGACCCAGAATTGAACATACTCGGAGACAAGTGAGCAGCTAGTGTTTTTGCCTTACGATATGAGAATTTGGGGCGACTCTGCACTATATCTCGAATATCTTTGTCAAGGGACAATGTGTGCCAATGTTTGGCAATGATATTGCAAATCTGTTGTGATTGTGAATTGAATGTGCTAATGAACATGGGACTGTTAGTGCTAGTTGAAATTTTAGATTGATCTCGCAACTTTTTAGATTGATAATTTTTTGACTTTTTGCAAATGAGAGTGCTTCTATCCATGGCATCCGCTTTGTTGAATGCAGATGTAATATCATCAACAGAGTAACCTCTTTCCAAGAATCTGTCGGACATCTCTTTGGTCCTTTGAATGAAGACATCGTTGTCCGAACAGATTCTCTTTAACCTGACGAATTGAGCCCCTGGAATGTTTTTAATCAAGGAGCGTGGATGGCAACTATGTGCATTGAGAAGTGTGTTTCTGGAATTCTCTTTTCTATAAATATCTGTTTGTATGTTCATGTCGTTGTCAACATACAGGAGTCAATCAAGAAAATGAATATTATTAATATTATGTTGATACGTGAATTTAAGATTATAGTTGTTAAATACTGCAAAATGTAGCGACTTTGCCAGCATTTTGTTAAAATGGCAGTAAATAAAGAATCATGTGACCTGATGCGATTTGTTTCTATGTTGATATTAAGTAAGGTAAGAAGCAGGAGGGTAAAGGAGAGAAAGAGAGAACCAGAGAGTGTCAGATAGAGAGAGAGAGAGGAAGAGTCAAAGGGGGTTATTCATTAAACTGCATTTCATTTAATTTATTGTACACTTTGGATACTCATCAAATTGTATTTTTTGGTATTTCACTTATTGTATTACTCACTTTCACGGCAGTTAATTTCTGACCTTTTACTGCACTATTAATTGATATTAGTTTGCGCTTTATTTTCTCTGCACTCCAGTGAGGAACAGCAAGCACATTTAAATAGCTCCCTGGCCCTATTCAAAGCTAAGGCTGAGACCCCGGTGTCGGCTATTCCTTATGCTCCTCCCAGAGTTTAAACTTATTTGCCATATGCTCTGTTATTGCTTCCCAATTGTATGGCACAAACAACAGGTGACTGCCCCACCCACCCCCTATGTTTAAACAGTCTAGACTCCTGATCTTTGAGTACTGTAGATCAGTGGTGCTCAACTCCAGTCCTCAAGCCTCCCACTGCCCCCAACAGGCCAGGCTTCGGGATATCCCAGCTTCAGCACAGGTGGCTCAATCAGAGGCACCTGTTGGGGGGGCTTAAGGACTGGAATTGAGCACCCCTCAGATGAAGAAACAAGGGTATAATGGGTGACCTGACAAAGACCTAGAGGGTGCTGCTGGACTTGATGAGAGAGTGATTGAGAAGTGACATTTAAAAGCAGTCCTGCTCCTCACTAAGGCTTGTTCTATAGTAGGTGCGGGCGCGCGTGTGCACGTACCTGTGCGAACGCGAACGCGCGTGCACGTGACGCACACTTTTTGGTGTACAGTGCATGCTGCCGGGAGAGACATGATTCAGTGTGTGTGTGTATGTGTATATATATATATATGTGTGTGTGTGTATATATATTTATATGTATATGTAGATTGTGTGTTATTAATTTATTATATATTTTTTAAAAAAAAGGACACGTTGTAAAATAAGAATAAATTATTTATTAACATTGTGCACACACACATACATACATGCACACACATACACACACACACACACATACATACATAAACACACATACATACATTACAGCGGCGGCAGCGGCGCGAATACTTACTTTTCCAGTCTTCCCCGCTATCACCCGGGTCCACGCTCCCTAGCATACAATGGCTGGCTAACCACAGCCAACTATAACTGCCGCACACGCACGGCGCAGAGCGCGCTCCCACTATA
This sequence comes from Ascaphus truei, assembly GCA_036426205.1. Lineage (NCBI taxonomy): Eukaryota > Metazoa > Chordata > Amphibia > Anura > Ascaphidae > Ascaphus > Ascaphus truei. The sequence goes on along the minus strand of CM071570.1, from coordinate 145,208,683 downwards.
TTATGGGCCTAACTTGTGCGATCTCTGCGGCACCTGCCACCACAACCCACCTCTCCATATTCATTATCATTATTATCACCATTAACATGATGTGACGGTGAAGGGGTAACCAGGCCATCAATAAAGGTATTATGCCCGGCTGGTTACCTCTGAAACATATTTGTGGGTTTAGAGTGTCAGCTCTTGGACCCATTGGTTGTACATGAAATGTATGTGATTGTGCAACAATAAAGAATTGATGTGTGTTTTACCTTTCCAGGAGTGCTAACCAGTGGAGATTCACAGGCTATGGGTTTCAAGGGTTTTTTTGCGGTAAAAGTGTTGTCACATTGTGTCTAGATTGACGGGGCCCAGAGTTGCTGGCCACCCCAAAAATGTATTCGGGAATCAAGTCAGATTCCCGGGGACATATAGGCACAGACCTCAGGTCAAAATCCTCCCTTGAAAACAGTTATGCGACTCACTGCCAAGTTCCCTGCGTCAGCACAGACCAGAAAGGTAAAGGGGGCATAGGGATGTGAGGTGTCCCTGACACAGTCAAGTTGTCCCTAGGTTAAGGGGGATACTCATTTAATACCCAGGTCAAACAGAAGCTGTATAGGGCATGACTCACCACTAAGTTCCCTGCGTCAGCACAACCCAGGAAGGTAAACGGGGCATTGGGATTTGAGGTGTCCCTGAAACAGTCAAGGGGTCTCTAGGTTAATGGGGATACCCAGTAAAAGCCCAGGTCACCCAGAACCAGTATAGTTTCAAAAGACTTAGGATATTTTTAAAGTGTATATTTTAGGGAACAGTGTGTTTTAAAACATATGCTTGTGCACAGTATAATGATTTCCTCAAAGTATAGGGGAGCGCTTGACTCAGGTGTGTGACGCAGAAACTTCAATCAGATATGATGGTGTGGGATGTCACTCATGGAATGGTGTGGTTACTCCCCGTTTAAAAAAAAAAAAGAAAATGGAAAATGAAATCCATGTGTGGTTGGAAGTGCTAACTTTTTTCTCATCATACCTTGTTCATGAACAATTTCCCAGATTCTTCTGGCTTCAGCACTTTGACTAGACGATTGATTCGGGCAGTGTGGAGCTGAGATAGAGAGGTCGGTGACGGAAGAAACGGGGAGTAACCACACCTGATGACATCAACATTTTATGTGTCTGTATTCTTATGACACTGTCTGTGTTCATTTTATTGTTTCTATAAATATATTTTTATACTGGATTACGCTATGGATGCTTTTCCCCTCTTTACCCTGATTGGTGAAATTCCATGAGTGACATCCCACACCATCATATCTGATTGAAGTTTCTGCGTCACACACCAGAGTAAAGCCCACTGCCACTGATCTCTGAAACGCCTAATTTTGATTGACACCACGTGAGTCTCCATTTGACCTAGTGTTTAATACACTTCACCATTTTATACTTTATTTGCACTATGTTCCATTTATCTCTCATTTCATATTGAATCTGCGCTTCCCTATACTTTGAGGAAATCAACGTTTGAAGTGGATTCGACAGACCGTCCATTTAAAGGGTTTAGAGCTGCAATCCTTATTTAATATTTTCACTTTTAAGTCACTATTTGATTGCATATTATTTAAAGTTTTTTTGATATATTCACATATAGAAGGCACTATCATATGCCCTTTATCACGGCGCCGACCACTTGCACTTTGTTGCATTTTGTTTCTGCACAGTATAATGAACTGGGATTCTCAGACAGTGCCACTGTGTCTACTCATACAGTGGGGATCAAAAGCCAGAGAGGAAGTCTGAGGTGAAAACCATTTGGACAGGAGGGAAGAAGTCAAGTACCCATGTCCTCAGATCAAAGGACACCGTTTGAATTTCCATTTGGTATTATAACCCCTTGCGGCCCTGAGATAGTTAGTTCTCCACAGTTCTCAAAAGTGTTCTCCAGAAAAGGGCTGCTTCAGCGAAAAGCTGCATGGAATATTTTCTGTCCTCTTTTTGCAACTGTGATCATGGATAGGATTCCCTGCAGCTAGGAGAGTCTAGGTTGTTACCCCAATTCCCAAGTAAGTGTTTTTTTGCTGTATTTTGTGTAACATTTTTTGTCTGCCTATTCCTGTGAATAAATATACAATTTATTTCATTAACTTGTTTTGTTCAATGCATGATCCTGGTAAAAATATGTAAATGTCCTGGTCTCCCATGACACATGATACTTTCCCTCCCCCTCAATAGTTTTATGTAGTGTAATACTGTGTGCTACTGCCGAGGCTGATGGGAATTGCTTCCCTCTCCCCACAGTGTCACTACTAATATCATGCACTCTTGATGATGATGATGACGACAAATTATGAAGCATAATAATGTGTATAATAAGAATAATGTGAGAGTACATTCACAGAAGGTCCTTCACTCCCATTAACAACACGTCTGCTTACTGTGGTATGGGTGGCTAATATCTATTAGCCACCTCAAGTGAACAACCTGTTCTACCCTGGTGCCCAGTTTGGTCGCCACAGAAACTACTTTTGGAGGAGAGACGGGAGATGCTGGTAATGAGGATACAGCTGCTGGAACTGGCATTGACTACTATGATGATGAACCTACCTTTCAGTTTTATTTCTCTAGAGCTAGTACTAGAAGTCTGCGGTGGCTTCTGACGGCTCAATGTTTTCATCGTCTTTTGTCTAGGGCCCCCCTCAATACTAGTCCATTCCTGCCTAGACCACCACACCCTGCTACCTTTCCACCCTCCTCTTTTGCCAACACCAAAAAGCATGTTTTCACTCTCTACTCTGTTTTTAGCTTTATTAACACTCCCAACTCCAAAATCCAAATACATGTGTGAATTTTTATTGTTTCTGCGGTAACATATATTGAAGCTAAATTGAAGAAATTAAGTGATTATCTGGTGAATTTGCAATGCGCATTGACTTTAAACGCTTGGCAATTTGTGTGCAAACTGATCTTGATTCTCCCACAATGCCAAATCTACAAGAAAAGATAAGAACAGCAAAATGTTAACATCATTTTATCATTGTATTTCTGTAAACTAAAACAGCACATATTTGCAGATCTTACGCCCAAGTAGTGGATGACATTTGTGATTTAGAATTTAGAAATAGATGTTTTGCAATTGTATAAAACCTTGCAAACTGGAGACCAGGCATCTGGTGGGTCCTGTGGGCGACGTCCTCGGAAGTTCCTCTCATTTTACGACGAGCCAACATCCGGAAGGAGATGAGGGTCTCGGCGGAGACCAGCATTTGGACTCCGTCCTTGCTGGTACGACTGCTCCTTCCGTTGGACTTGGCGGTTGCGTATGGACGGGCCGTAGGTTCCCCGTTAATCCAACCTCCCTCTTTGGGCGTCCGCAAGTGCCGGTGGTGTCGGGTCCAGGACACTCGCCTGCTGCTCAGCCCCAAGGAAGTTCTCCACGAGTCGGACCGCCAAAGCTAGGGTTTCAGCAGCGTGGCGTTTTACCCACGAGCGTGCGGAAGGGGGTATAATTTGTAGAAATTGTTCCAAAACCACCTGCTCAAGAATTGCCTCCTTACTGCACTCCTCGGGTTGTATCCAGCGTGTACACAAGTCCAATAATTGCTGAGCGAGGACCCGGGGTCTCATCTTAGCGGTGTACTTCATGTTCCGGAACTGCTGCCGGTAGGTCTCTGGGGTCAGACCTAAGCGATCCTGTATGGCGGCTTTTACTTGTCGGCAATCCATTGCCTGATCTGCTGGGAGACCCTGATATGAGGCCTGGGCTTCTCCTATGAGGAGCGGGGCCAAAGCAGTTGCCCAGCGATCTGTAGCCCAGCCCTGAGCTTTGGCAACTCTTTCAAATGTCAGTAAAAAAGCCTCTGGATCCTCGTTCAGCGCCATTTTCCTCAGGAGTATCGGGGGTCTGTTTGCAAGTTCTGGACTGGCAGACCCTTGGAAATGGGTCAGCAGCTTGGCAATCCACTCATCCTGTGCTGCCTGTAGTCTTTCATCTCTCTCCGCTTGCACCCGGGCCTGCTCCTGCATTAACTGTCCCTGCTGTCTGGTCTGCTCGAACAGAAACTCTTTCAAAATTTCTTCCATTCTTGTGTGTGTGTGTGTGGCCCTTTAACTGCAGGAGCCTTTTGAAAATCCCACTGCTGACACCATAGGTTGCAGGGTACATGCAACTACACACGCGGGTTTCTTGACAAGGCTTATTTATTTAGCCTTAAAAGATATACAACACACAAAAACAAAAATAGTTTTTCATCAGCAAACAAAAGAAAAATGGCTTTTTCTTCAGCAGACAAAACAAAACAGTTTCTCTTTAGCAGACAGTGTAAAAAAAGGCAGCTACCCTTTTCTATGCAGGAGACAGACAGTTCATAATTCATGTACTTTGCTAACAGACCTTGTATCAGTAATCTCTTCAGTAGCTTACTCCTCTCTCCTCAACAGCCAGCCCCATGTGTCTACAGCCTGGCGTTTTAACACACCTTGATTAGGCAGCTGGGATCCAATTAATTGTCCTGAGGTTCCCAGCTGAAGTTAACCTAGTCACTGCTGCACTGCAGACTAGACATAGGTCTGCCAGGCATATAGCTGGTGGCTTTTATTTACCCTGTCACAAGTCTGCAATACCGCAACGTGATCCCACGTAGCACTGCACTGTTCTCTGCAGAAATGAATGCACACACTGACTCCACAGGGGAGGGATTACCAGCGGATTATCCCTTTGCAAACAGTCTCTGTTATGCAATCAGAGTCTCTTCCTGCTACACACTGTGCTGACAGTCAGACTCTGTCCTGCAACCTCTTTCTCACTAGGAGTACAGTGAAGGAGTCCCTGTCTTAAGGCAGTTCCCTACACAATACAGTTACTTCTCTACAGTGACTCAGGGAATTAACTGGGCCCTGGGGTTTAACTTCTGGCCTAATCCTTGGAGCACTGCTCTTTGGATCTAACCTGCAGCTTCAGGCTCCTGGTCTTCACTGACTGCTTCCTGTTCCAGCATGCAATAGTCTTTCCTGCTATTCAGCAGAATCCTGCAGCCCTACTGGCTCCCTGGTGTCAGGTGGTGTCACTGCCCCTGAGCATCATGGGGATTGTAGTTCTATCTGCAGCCTTTTCAAAGGGAGCCTCATGCTCTCCATCTAATGGCTGCCGCTCTGCAGCTTGCACTCGTGCGCCCCCTGAAATGGCCGCTGCGGAGTTGCCCTGCTCATGCGCAACCTCGCTGCGTGTGCGCGCGCATACACCAACATGGCAGCGCCCTTCGGAGGGAACCGCCCGCGACTCCGTCACCCTGCCGCACATCTCTGATGGTAAGGAGAGGGAGGGGAGACCGGAAGCATGGGGGGACCGGAGGGTACCTGGCTGCATCCTCCCCCTGGTGAAAACATCAATGTCCCCGCTTGAATAACCCATGCATAACAATATTATATAATAAAAATACATTGTTAAAATACAACTTAACGATTACTCTAAACGAGATTGTACAGTTCGACAAACATATTTATCACAGAGGCTAGCTTGGCTTTAGCTTGCTGCTGAGACTCATAGTGAGGTGCCCCTAATGAATCATAAGCCACTCTAGTGGGAGGGCGTCTCACTCGCTGGCTCCTGCTAGTCCCAGTCTCCATTTCTTCATCTTGAGAGAGACCATCGTAGGCTTGAGGCCTAGACTCTCTGGCAGAGGGTGAACCAGTTTGGGGAAAGTCTCTTTGTAACTGAACATTGTCTCTTTGAGGCACAAAACTCAGAGTGGTAGGATCTAACGGTTGGTTACTTGGTGATACTCCTGATGAAGGTACTTGAATAGCTGGCCCATTACCCGTTGCTCCTTCGGGAGGTGCCCACCAATCTCTGTTAGATGTTCCCTCCAAAGGATCTTGAATTGTTTCATCTGTGGGCCCTGAATTCTCGGTAGACTCTTCAGGCTCACTGTTGTTTATTACTGTTTCGGGTTCACTTTCTCCCAGTTGTGGGATAGGTAACAAGTGGTTTCAGTGCCAGACCTTTACCCTGCCATTCACGTCACGTATGCGATATACAGGGAGGCCCGGCATTTGGGACTCTACTTGAAAAGGCCCCTCTCTCCAGCGATCAGCTAACTTGTGCTTGCCGGGAATCCCTAAGTTGCGTAGGAGAATTGCTTCTCCCGGTTGGAGCTCTCTATAGCGTACTTTGTGGTCGTACCTTTTTTTATTATTGGCATTCAGTCTAGCGGTGGCTCTTTCGGCTAACTGATAGGCACGGTGCAGACTGTCCTGGAGTCTCTGCACATATCGATAATGAGCCATGTTGGGTAGATACCGGTAGGCGGATGTCGATTGGCAGTCTGGCTTCTCTTCCGAGCATCATGAAGTATGGGGTGTACCATGTGGACTCATGCCTAGTGCAATTGTAGGCATGCACCAAGGCCTCAACATGTTTACTCCATTCTCCTTTTTGGAAATCTTTCAGAGTGCCTAGCGTGTCCAGCAATGTCCGATTAAATCTTTCAGGGAGCGCATCTCCCTCTGGATGGTAGGGAGTAGTCCTTGACTTCTGAATATTCAACAGGGTTAGCAACTCTTTGATCAGCTTGCTCTCGAAATCTCGTCCCTGGTCTGAGTGCATCCTGCTGGGCAGACATCATAATGTACAAAATACTTCTCCCAAAGCACTTTAGCCACGGTGGTAGCCTTCTGGTCTATCGTGGGAAAGGCTTGAGCGTATCGAGTGTAGTGATCTGTCACTACTAGCATATTTCCTATACCCTTTGAATCTGGCTCTATGCACAAAAAGTCCATACAAACTAAATCCATAGGCCCGGAGCTTTTGAGATAGCCCATTGGGGCAGCACGGGTGGGAAGTGTCTTCCTATGAATGCACCGTAGACATTTCCTGCAGTGTTGTTCAATTGACTCCCGCATTCTAGGCCAGAAGAACCGGTGTCGCACTAAACCCAAGGTCTTATCCACCCCCAAATGTCCATGATCATCATGTAGTGATCTTAAAACGAGACCTTGCATACGCCGGGGTAGAAATAGTTGTCGACGGTCAGGATGATTGTGGAATTGAACAACCCTATAGAGTAGGCCGTTATCCATCTCAAACATATCCCATTCTCTCACGAGGAGGCTCACATCATCGGGAGGAGCCAGTTTCACCAGTGAAGAGTCATTTTAGTGTAGACCCTCTCGGACAGCCTTAGCCGCAGGATCATGTGTCTGTGCTAGTACCAGTTCCTTCACCGTGAAGATAACGTCTTGGGTTAGACCCATGCCACCGGGGTGGCAGTTAGCTTCTGGAAGGGCTTGAGGTCGACACCCTAAAGAATCCGCTACTCGTAGCTCGGAGAATGCCACTCGATCGTTTAAAATAGCAGCAGTGGAACACATAGCTCTCATTCCTGGCTCTGGAATTTCTTCCCAAGGACCATCGTCGGCGGTCTCACCCAGTCCCGATCTCCTAGATAGAGCATCGGCCCCTATATTGAGAGGTCCAGGCTTATATTTCAAAGAGAACTGGTAATTGGCGAGGGTGGCCAACCATCTATGACCGGTCGCATCTAACTTGGCCGTGGTTTGTACATAGGTCAGCGGATTGTTGTCTGTTCGGACCTCGAAGGTGACCCCATATAGGTAGTCATGTAGTTTTTCAGATATGGCCCATTTGAGGGAAAGGAACTCCAATTTGTGAACTGGATAGTTCTTTTCACTTGGAGTCAAACTTCTACTGGCATAGGCCACAGGGCGAAGTCCTGTGGGGTATTTCTGGTGTAGCACAACTCCCAATCCGTTGAGGCTGGCATCCATGTGCAGAATGTAAGGCTTCTCCGGGTCAGCATAGGCTAGAACGGGAGCCTCTGTTAGATTATTCTTCAGCCCCTTAAACGCTTCTTCACAAGCGGACATCCACCGATCCCCGAAGGGAGTTCTTGGGGTGGTCTTCTTCTGCTTGGGTTCCTCTGGATAGACCTTCAGCAGATTGTTCAGCACAGCTGCCTTCTTGGAGTATCCATCCACAAACCGTCGGTAGTATCCACAGAACCCGAGAAAGGACCTCAGCTCCATCACATTCTCGGGTCTTGGCCAATTCACCACTGCCTCCACCTTGGCCGGGTCGGTGGACACTCCATCTGCAGACACTATATGACCCACATAAGTGACCGATGTTCGACAGAAGCGGCACTTATCTAAGGAGAGCTTCAGGCCTTCTTTCCCTAAGCGATCCAGCACTTTCATCAGCCTAGTCTCGTGTTCTTCAAGTGTGGTTCCGAGCACAATTATGTCGTCTAGGTAGACCAGACACTCATGAGGACACATATCTCCAATTGTCTTATCCATAAGCCGTTGAAAAGTGGCCGGAGCACCGCAGATCCCGTACTTCAGGTATCATTCGGTATCCCCAATGACTCTCAGACTCGGGAAGAGTCTCCAGCGAAAAGTATCTGTCGTTTTCGTGCCGACTGGGGTACTTGAACAGCGCGGTCACACGCCTCACTCCCCCTGGTGGAATCTCCAATAACCCTTGCTCTTGATTAAAGATTTCACCATACTCTTCTTCCTATGCCACCCTATAGCATTCTTCCTGTAGGCCAGGGGCCCTTCAGGGATGACAATGGTAGCTCTCCGGCTTCCTGCAGGAATGAGCGAATCACGACCTTACTATATCTGCATTCGTGCCCAATATGATGGGGGCACTGGGATGTTCTCGAGCCTCCGGGCAGACCAAGGCTTCCACCAGCATGGGATGTGACTTTTAGTGTTCAACTGCAAGATATCCAGCTTGACCGCCACTATTCCGTCTATGGGGTAATCATCTTTACTCAGTCCCCACAACTTCATCTTTTCGGCTGACTGCAAAGGAAGATTGGCTGAGGTGCTGGTCGTAGAATGTACGGTAGATGATGGTCACTTGTGACCCAGTGTCCAGAAGTGCTGAAGAGTAGATCCCCTCCACAACGACTCTTATTATAGCGGTTGGCCCTACTCGGCAGTAGGCATCTGGTTGGGGCGTCTCCACTATTGGAGGCCTCCCCGACCCTTTGGCAACATCCTCGGGTACGGTTGATAAGGACGAGATTGCCTTCCGCACTGTTACGATGTAGGTCTGGGTCTTAGTGGGCCTCTTGGGGTGCGAACAGCTCCTTGCAACATGGCCCTTCTCGCCACAGTTGAAGCAACGGAAGTCTGGGCGGGGACCCGGACTGTCAAGTGACCTGGGAGCAGACCCAGGCACCTCCGGGGTGGCCATATCCTTACCGCTCTTGCTTCCCTTTGCTTTGGGCACTGTTGCTTCCTTGGTCTCATCCTTGCGAGGGTCTTTGGCCTTCTTGGGCATATGCAACCTAGTATAGGCCTCATGACTCTTCATCTCATCCAGTAGGTCTTCTAGAGTAGGGGGGTCCCCCTTCCGTAGCGCGCATCTGATCATTACTACGATATGGTGAGTGGGTATGGCTCCCCGCAGGAATTGAGTGCGCCTATACTCATTCACTTCTGAGGCCTTGATGACTTGGTGGGAATGTAGATCCCACAAGAGCAATTGGATCCGTTGTATGAACTCTGATAGGTCTTCCCCCTCCTTCTGGTGGAGATTGTAATACTTAGTCCATAACTCACTCACATCATCTTCCTTACCGTATGCCCGGGTAAGAGACTCCATCATCTGATGTGCGGTAACCTCAGTATGCTGATCTTTATACATCTTGATGGTAGTGGACGCAGGCGGGCGCAGGCACTCCATGATTATTTGTCTTTTCACCTCATCAGGACTGGTCCACTCTTCCAGTACCTGTGAAGCATATTCCTTCCAAACATCAAAAGCCTCTTCACCGGTGGGGGTAGGTTTTACCCCTGAAAAGAGCTTTAACTTGCGGTATGGCTGAGGGGAGGGGGATTCGTGCTTGGGCCCACCCAGTTGTTGTATGGCCTGGGCTAGTAATTGGATTTCTCCCATTCTACTGGGGCTGAGGTTGGGGCTGGAGCTCCGCCTGCTTGAGCGACAATTAGCACAGGATAATACACTGGCCTCATCCCCGCATATAATTTTGGGTGGGTTCAGGGACATGCACATACTCGTCTCTAGCAAGTCCGTAATGGGGCTACAGGGTTCGAGTTTTATCGGCATTTCAGGATATATAACAGGACACCCTGAGATGAGGGCCCCGGGAAACCGCAAGTTGGATGGGCCTTGCTCTGCGACAATTCACATCCCCCAGTGATTAGTACAGTGCACCATGACCCGTCTGGGTCGGAGCGGCGACCCAAGATTCTGGCATCTTCTAAGCCTGGATACTGCATTAGGATTAAACATAGTTCATAGGATGAGGCATTGGCGGGAACGTGTCCTTTTTACCGCCCACATGTACACCTCTTGTCCCAGGGTTTGTGAGGGTGAGACTTGCCTTTTTACCGCCCACGTGTACACCTCTTGGCGGGAAGGTAACGTGTAACCTAACGACATTTTTACTGAGTTCGGGCACCCCAGGTCTGGATCTCAGCAGCGCCTCCAAATATAGTGCTTGCACCCCTGGGGTACGGTAACTACTGATGCTGCTGTCACCTGTGAGGCTAACAAGAGGCCTGAGCCTCCGCAACTGGGTGCCTGGGGTATACTTACACTGGGTGCAGCGCCTCCACTGATTAGGGATCCCAACTTGGTGGGAGTGTTCCCTTATCAGAACCAACATATACAGTAACCACACGCAGTTGGATAAAACAGTATTTACCTTGATGAGTCTGCAATACCGCAGCGTGATCCCACGTAGCACTGCACTGCTCTCTGCAGAAATGAATGCACACGCTGACTCCACAGGGGAGGGATTCCCAGCCGGATTATCCCTTTGCAAACAGTCTCTGTTATGCAATCAGAGTCTCTTCCTGCTACACACTGTGCTGACAGTCAGGCTCTGTCCTGCAACCTCTTTCTCACTAGGAGTACAGTGAAGGAGTCCCTGTCTTAAGGCAGTTCCCTACACAATACAGTTACTTCTCTACAGTGACTCAGGGAATTAACTGGGCCCTGGGGTTTAACTTCTGGCCTAATCCTTGGAGCACTGCTCTTTGGATCTAACCTGCAGCTTCAGGCTCCTGGTCTTCACTGACTGCTTCCTGTTCCAGCATGCAAAAGTCTTTCCTGCTATTCAGCAGAATCCTGCAGCCCTACTGGCTCCCTGATGTCAGGTGGTGTCACTGCCCCTGAGCATCATGGGGATTGTAGTTCTATCTGCAGCCTTTTCATAGGGAGCCTCATGCTCTCCCTCTAATGGCTGCCGCTCTGCAACTTGCACTCGTGCGCGCCCTGAAATGGCCACTGCGGAGTTGCCCTGCTCATGCGCAACCTCGCTGCATGTGCGCGCGCATACACCAACATGGCAGCGCCCTGCGGAGGGAACCGCCCGCGACTCCGTCAACCTGCCGCACATCTCTGATGGTAAAGAGAGGGGGGTGGGAAAGCGGAAACACAGGGGGGACCGGAGGGTACCTGGCTACAAAGGTATGATAGAAGATGAAGACGTGTGTGATAAAAGAAGGCAACATAGTTACATATGAAAATGATGGGTTGGATCCTATAGTCCACCCCTTCTCTTACCTGCTGTTAACGCTTTAGACACCGGGGGAGATTCACGAAAATGACACAGCTGTGATTTTGGCTAAAAAGCTTTTTTGAATCTCCCCCTTTAACTTTTTTCTATTGAGGGAATTTTATAATCAATCCTTGTAATTTTACTCGTGTTACCTTCATAACCACTGCTGAGAGACTATTCTTTGCATCCTAAGCTCCCCTGTCCTTCCTTATGTAGCGCACTTTCCCCCACCCTATGGAAGATATGGCGACTACGGTGTGTGGTGAGTTACCTGTGGCTCACAGAAGGCCTGAACCTCCGCCACTGGGAGCCTGGGGTGTGCCTGATTCTTACGATGACCGTGCCTCCACCTTCAAGGGATCCCGACTTGGAGGGATGTAACCTTACAGGAACAATAATAATGATACACGCACACAAATATATATTGTTTGTTTGTTTGTTTGTTTCATTCATAGACTTTGGATTCATTTGCACTGTTGTCTTACTGTATTTCTTTATTTTGCGCAATTCTAGAATAGATTAGTGAATTAATTTGTGTTTTCCTGGGTGAAGATTGAAGTGATGCTGTTTTTCAAGTGGGTACTACTGTTGTAGCCAGCGTTATTGCAACTTGTGGCGTGCTCCCACTTGTGAAATGGTACGCCACGGGTTGCAATAACGTTGGCTACATCTGCAAGTCAGTTATATTGGCAAAATAAATTATTTATTTTAGCATAATAATTTTCTTTTTCATATATTTCTTGTTTTGTTTAAAAACACATTTTTATTGATTTTTTGTTACAGATACAAAAAATAAGAGAAGAGGGGATGGGGTACAGAAATTAAAAGCAGGTGGTTGGAAGAGTGTAACCCGGTTTCCTCCACCCAATCTCAGATAGGGCCCTCTAGGGAATCTAACGCTCAGGCTACATGTCTGTGTGTGGTGCGTACTTGCTGGCAACAGGGGGCCTTTAGTTTCCCGCGATGACATGGGGGAAGACAGGACAGGTTTCTGGGGTTGTGCCTCTGTTCTTTTCACTGGTGCAGCGCCTCCATCTCCTGCAGCCCCCAGCAATATGGGGTGGAGGACCTACAGAAGAATTTGTCTCCCCCCTCCTCCTGATAAACTCCACTCTTAGACAGGAGCTTGTATAAAAGTGCAATCTCTTTATTCCTCTCTTCTCAATCAGTTATATCATACCGTGCACACAGCAAGCTGTCTCCCAGCAGGATGTCCCTGACTCCACTCCGGGCCTATGGTCACACAGGGTGGGTCTAGCTCTTCCCTACCCCCTAAGCAGGGTAGGAGGTATATGGTCCACACTCTTGAACTCTGACTCTAACAGCTCTACTCATTCTCTCCACTCTAACTCACACTTCTACTTCAACTAAATAGGAAGTGCAATGTCCTAAGTAGTTTCAACAGGCACCGCCCCTTTGTCTCTTGATTGGACACAGAGTCAGTTGACCTGCCTTCACTGCCTCAGTGCACTGCTTGAGGTGGGGAAAAACCCATGATAACTCCTGGCAACCTGCCCTTATGCAGGGATTACTGCCAGGAGGAGGGCAGAACTATAGCCCAAACCATACAGGGCTACATTAGTAATGGACACATTGCATGACAACAGTACATACAAAGCATTGTAATGACAAGTTCTGTTTTATGCTGACAATACAGATCTATCAAACCTAGCCTTGCCAATGTATATACACCAAGGAGTTCACATTCTATACGCAGGGGTGCGCAAACTGGGGGCACACCCCCCAGGTGGAGCGCAAGATTTTCTGGTGGGGGGGGGGGGGGGGGCACGGCACTTACAGAGGCCCCGCGCTCTTCCACAAAGCATTTAAATTAAATGCCGGGAATCGCGCATGAGTACCTGGTCTCCATGGCAACGCGGTGTTAAATGATGCTGCGTTGCCATGGCAATGTGATGTCAGACCGCCGGAGACAAGGTAAGGAGGGTGGGGAGGAGGGGGGGAGGAGCAGGCAAGGAGACACAGGTGAAAAAGTTTGCACACCGCTGTTCTATAGCATTTACTTTGTGTGTGTCTCTATGGAGACTTGTTAACTAATGTTTTGAACCTTCCAAATATGATCTTCAAACATTTGTATGCCTGCGGAGCATTTTTCCAATTGGCAGCAATTCTATATCTACTGTAGTTGCTGAGAAGATATGAGTTATTAATCTATTCTCACTTTATATATATGTAGCCATGGCTGGTCCTGGCTATATTTTCTGCCCCCTGTCACGTAAGTCCTAGTAGTTACAGGCAGTGTCAGGCTATCCTGTGGGGTTTGCCCCCCTCCCCCTCATGCAGCCACTTTGAGTGAAAGGGGTGGAAGTGAACTGGGTCTGTGTACAACCAATTGGTGCAGACCTTGTGCCCTCCCCCTCTGTATTGGAAAGGAGGCAGCCTAAATTATAGGCAGTCCTAGTTCCTCCCGGCTGGGAGTGAGACTTGCTCTCAGCCCCTTAGGGGGTTGAGGTGAAAATATCTAATAGACTGCAAGGCCTCAATTGAGAGAAGCCAGGTACCATCCAGAGGCTTGGGACTTATCCTGAAAACAGTATGCATACGCAGTAATAACAACTGCAGTGGCTGCCTCAATAAAGGATCCTGTTTTATATACCTCTGCCTATGTTACAGTCTAGGGGTGTTACAATACAAATATATTGGAAACAATACAAGGAGCTTTCAAATTAATTCGTCATCCAAAGACAGTACAAATGACACTGGATCATACCTTAAGGTTGAAGGAAAGGAGATTTCCCCAGCAACAAAGGAAAGGGTTCTTTACAGTAGAGGCAGTTAAAATATGGAATTCGTTACCCATGGAGACTATGATGGCAGATAAAATAGATATCTTAACATATTTTTTAGAAAGGAATGGTATATAGGGATATACCAAATAAGTAACACGGGAAGGATGTTGATCCAGGGAGAAATCTGATTGCCATTATTGGAGTTATAAAGTAGTTTATTTGTTCCCCTAATTTGACATTATTGGATAATGTTTCACTGGGTTTTTATGCTTGACTTCCTTTTGCATCAAAACACTGGAAATACAAATATAGGATAAGTATCTGTCATTTACATTTAACATAGGCTAAACTCGATGGACATATGTTTTTTTCAACCTCATCTACTATGTAACTACAGTATATATTGTAATGTATGGTAATGAAACATTACTATCCATTTTGTGCAGTTTATCTGGTGTTAAGTACCCGTGAAACAACAATTTATAAGCAATTTATTTTATAGTGGTATTGAGATTTATTATTTTTATGTTTGCTATTGTTTTAAGGTTTAGGGCAATCTTTTCCATTGAACCCAACTACATCTTGGTAATTGATTTTTTTATATCAATGAATTTGTGTTTTTATTGTATGCACCATGGCCATCAATTTTTTTGCCAAATGTATTTGCTTGATAAAAGACAAATAACGTGAAAAAATGACTCTGGTCATCTGGTAAAGCTTAACAGAGGAAAATTCCCACCCTTTGAGAAGAAAGCTTCAATATTCATAAATTGTATTATGTACCTCTTAAATGAAAAGCTGTAACCCAAGTTAAGAACATTTGTCAGCTGTACTTGATCTCAGTAAAAATTCTCAGGAAGCTATGTAAACTTAACCCTTTGTTACTGGCTATGTAATGCATCAAAGGCACCTTTGGACTAAAAGGGGTTAATGAGTAATTAGGTCTCCCAGAGGTGATGAAATTGTATTTCTTAGAGGAACACATTGTAATATTTCACTTTGTAGTGAAATTCACCCTTTTGAAGAATGAAATGTATGATAGTAAATATGACATACTGCAATTTATAGCAGCACTTAGAAATCTGGAGAAAAAAAAACCTCTTTAACACATGGACTTAAAAATCCTTTTGTACTTTCTGCATAATCTTTTCCAGAATTGCATTTTCATAACTCTCCCAGATCATCTTTGTCCTCTCACATTAGCTGTTTGAATCCAATAAATAAATATGTGAGACAACAAAAAAAGAGATGAAAACTGAAGAGATTATACATGCAAAGTTATCAGAAATGACATGCTCAAAATCTAAGCAGTACTCGTTAAGTTAGCACAGCATACTCTAGGATTCTTATTAAGAATGAATATCGTACTCTTATGATAAGGTGTAAATACATGTATACTTTTTTATATACATGTTTAAGTTTATCATATATTCCACACATACAGTATGGTGGCGCATATGTTCATAATTGAAAGTGAATACTAAGGATGGACAGGTTCGTGGGTTTGAAATGTGAAGTCTGCGAACTTCTTAGTTTGTTTGGAAATTTGAGTTGAATTCTGGAAGAAACCTTGGGGGCCTATTCTATAAACTTTGATAACTAACTCGTTGAGGATTTTGAGCAGTTCCCGAATTATTTGGCAAGTTTGCTATTCAGAAAGCTCCGATGACCTGCCAAACTCGTTCGAGAAGTGCATCTCCCCAAGCGGTATGGTACACCCCCAATCTGATATGGTTGAAGTACCATGTGATGACACTTCCTGGTATGGTGCCAAGTGAAGCTCCGCTGACTCTCTGGGGAATAGCTCAATATCAGCCAAAAAAACGGCAAAGATTTACCTAACAAAAGTAACCACCTCGAAGGGGATATATCCGACCCCTGGTTTATGGAGAAATATCTTTCAAAAAACAGAAGTATGTCCGTAAAAACCGAAAGCAGGAAAAACAGATAAGAAGAAAGACTCTCACAAGATGGCCGATGGCCATGAGGAAGGGGGAGTAAATCAAACGGAAGAAAGCTCAGAGGCCAGCAGCCCTAATCACAACCAGCAGAAATTGAACTACGAAATTATTGCCAAAGCAGTTGCTAAAGAATTGATGCCTATGATAGATCTAAACTTTGAAAAAATCCAACAAGCTATAAATTAACTCAAGGGAGACATTACCTCACACGCTTCCAGAGTTACGGAAGCTGAATCAGGGTGAATGCTGTGGAGGATGCCCTGAGCATGTTAGGAGAAAAAGAAACAGAGCAGCAGAAAAAAATACAATTTTAGAAGAAAAATGGATGACTTGGAGAACCGATCATGTCGCAAAAATATCCGAGTAATTGGAGTTCCTGATAGTCTAAAACAGAATGACGCATTAATCTTTTGCCAAAAATGGCTGCCGGAGAAACTGGGGCTTACAAGCAAGGGTGAAGTAATCAGAGTGGAACGAGTGCACAGAATTGGCAACTTAAAGAACAACAGAAACCAAGACCCATTATAGCACGTTTCCTGGACTTCAATGACAAAAATAATATCATCAGAGCCTTCAAAGAATCCCAGCAGCTGCAATACGAAAGGAAAAGATTACTGATATTCCAAGACTTTTCAGTAATAGTATCCCAAAAAAGGAGGGAATTCGGACAAGTGTGCACAGCACTCTATAACCAAAAAAGGAAATTTGCTTTAACATATCCGGCTACTTAAAAAATCTTCACGGCATCAGGAGTCAAATTCTTCACGTCACACACCAAAGCTGAGGAATTTGTGGGAATTTCGGCTGAAGCAGAGAGAGACCGGAAAGAGCATCACCAGAAAGATGGCAGAGGGACTTCTTCCCCCTCTCAAAGACCAAATGAGGCAAGAAGAGAAGATTAAAATAAAAAAAAAAGTGTGTGCTCCGGCTGCAAAACCGATCCAGGAGAAAACAAAACAAAACTGCAAGTACCGACTCCATTAAATTGATGCCCCGCCACACACATGCATACTGTACACACAATGACACACTGCCGCACCTGATAGTCTTGACATGCAACAGGACAATGATTCCAATCACACCAGCAAATCTACAACAGAATGGCTGAAAAAGAAAAGAATCAAGGTGTTGCTATGGCCCAGTCAAAGTCCAGACCTCAACCTGATTGAAATGCTGTGGCGGGACCTTAAGAGAGCTGTGCATAAACAAATTCCCGCAAACCTCAATGAACTGAAGCAACGTTGTAAAGAAGAGTGGGCCAAAATTCCTCCACAACGATGTGAGAGACTGATAAAGTCATACAGAAAACAATTACTTCAAGTAATTGCTGCTAAAGGTGGTTCTACAAGCTATTGAATCATAAGTTGTACTTCGTTTTTCACACATGGCTTCTCCATTTTGGCTCTATTTTTGTTAAATAAATCATGACACGGTGTAATATGTCATGTGTTGTTGTTCATCGGAGGTTGTATTTACCTAATTTTAAGACTTGCTAAGGAACAGATGATTGTTATTATGTCTTGATATGTAAAACCATGGAATTCAAAGAGGGTGTAGTTTCTTTTTCGCATGACTGTATGTGTTGTATGTATGTATGTATGTCTTTATTGATATAGCGCCATTAGTGTACATAGCTCTTCACATTAGTAATACAACTGACAATCATATAAATAACCGATAATACAAATAACAGATCATGGGAATAAGTGCTTCAGTCATAAAAGTAACATTTCGGAAGAGGAGTCCTTGCTCCAAGGAGCTTACAATCTAATTGGTGGGGAGAACGTACAGAGACAGTAGGACGGAATTCTGGTAAGTGCGTCTGCAGGGCCAAGCTTTATGTATCGTGTATAGTATTAGCCACGGTGCTACTCATTTGCTTCTTTAAGCAAGTATGTCTTAAGGTGGGTCTTAAAGGTGGATAGAGAGGGTTCTAGTTGGGTATTGAGGGGAAGGGCATTCCAGAGGTGCGGGGCAGTAAGTGAGAAAGGTTTAAGGTGGGAGACGGCTTTAGATACAAAGGGGGTAGAAAGAAGACATCCTTGAGCAGAACGCAAGAGTCGGGATTAATATATTAATGTGAACTTGTTTTCGCAGGATTATGTTAATTCATATTAATAAAGGATATGCACACTTAAGATAACTTGACAGCACAATGTTTAATATAATTGAACTTACGAAAAGTTTGAATATAAAAACATAGTACTGGTTATTAAAAATATATTTAAGAATCATCCTAGTTTATTTTATTTACAAGCCTACAAGTAATTCCCATTGCACTACTATCGCTGACTGCAAATAGTGTTTATTATTTTACATAAACATAAATATCATTGCACCATCCCCTTTGACTACAAAAAAAAGACTATTATTAAAAAGTATAGAATTAATATATGTGTTTATCTAGTAAAGACCCAGTTCCAAAACTGTACAAATAAAGGTGCAAAAAATTGAAATAAGTTATGGTCTCTGTAACAGGGGAGTTATCACTGTTCAAGTAATGTGCCTCTAATCCAGCAGTGTGGTGGTTAACTGCTGGTAGTCAATTAACAAACACCACCTGCATGATTAGATTGCTTACAAAAGCCGGTCTTTTGGGACAGGAAGTGAGACTCCTTAGCTCATACCTGAGCTGAACTTGGAGACAGAGCAGAGATTGTCTTTGACTCTCACAACTTGTCTTGAACCCTGCCAGAAGACACAGCATAGCTGCTTTCAAGACACAGGGAAAACCTCTAAACCTGAATGCTGACACACCCTGAGGAAAAGGGAGCTGAACTAGGGACAGAGAAGATTTTCCCTCCAAACCACAAGGAACAGATAAGACTTTTATTTAAGAGACTTCTTATATCTGCTTATTTCATGCTATATGTTTTGGGGCTGGGAGACATGCTTATCTAAGGGAGTTGTGAACTGCATAGTATTTCACTAGAAATACTCCCAAGTGAACAGAAGCTTTGTTTACCCCTTGTTTGGATGGTTTCCTGATGTTAAGGAAACAGGCGCAATAAAAAAGCCTTATTTAATTTCACAATAACGAGTCTCCCTTGCATACCTCTGTGAGCGTCCGCCCACAGTCTCTTTTTCCCCTTCAATACATATGCTCCTGCTTTTTTTATGTAGCTCCCATTCCCCGTGCCTAAAGGAACCACGCATGCTGAGTACCTGTCTGGCATACAGGAGGCCTTATCCTCCACTACTGGGAGCCCGGGGTGATTATGTTCGTTGGTACATAGCGCCTCCACCTGCGAGGGATCCTAGCCCAGCAGGATAACCCTTCACAGAACCCAATACAAGAATAGTAATATACACACACACCGGTATATGATAACAGTTTACTAATACACTAATGATAACACCATGTGACAGTCGTATCCCACACAATACCCACACAGCATAGGTCCCACAATATGCACAGCCGAGTGAGAGCCCCCAAAGTACTGATGTGCCCTGGGCACCTAACCGCCCGGTGTCCACAGTGCCAAGTCTAACCAAAGTATGAGGAGTAGCTCTACCCACTGTGTGTGTAGGCATTGGTGTACTTGTAGATACGTCCTTGGGCACTCCTGTACCCAGGTACCGCTGAACAATAAAGGATCCATCTGATCCCACGACGTAGGTCTCTACGAAGCCGCTGCTCCTGGTGTGTCCGGTCCACCACTGAGGGAGCTCCCGTTGGAGGGTGTCCATGTAAATGTCTCTGGTAATATATGCCTGGATCTAGTTCCAGATCACAGGCCACACACACACTGCATGGTGTCCTGCGTTCACTAACTAAATTGGTCTATTGGGGAAGCGTCCCTAACTAGGGCCCTTCTCTGCAACAGCCACAAACTGGTAGGGACTCAGGGTCTAGCTGGGGCCTAAGGGGCAAACCTAGGCCTAGTCCTGGGAAGCACTGCTCCCTGGACATGACTTGCTCCATTGGGGTCCCTCTGCTGACTGAGTGTGAGGCACCTAGCGTGCCAAATGTATCTATCTCTCTCCTCCGAGAATCCCTAAACCCTATTGGCTATTGCTGCCCATGTGGTGCATGCACTGGAGCATGCTGGGATATGTAGTCCCACGCAGAGCGTGTTTAAGATGGCCACCGCTCATGGCCATACTGCGCATGCGTGAGGATAGCAATGCACATCCGCGAACACCAAATGGCGACCCCCTGCATACTCGGGCCACCGTGGAGCTCTGGCGATCTGCCGCCTGCCTGCGACCCTACCGCCGCACTCCCCGCCGCCTGCCGGATCCGCCCACAGCCCTGACGGCACCCGGGCAGCTCTGTAACCATCTCCTCACCCCGCGGACCAGGAGGTAAGGGGACCTGGCTACATGTATTTCTCATTTTTGCAGCTGGGAGACTTTAATACTATAGACGTGTCACAAATGTACATTTGCTTTTAATGAGTTAAAGGACATTTATTCACAGTGACACTTTTTAAACAGTATCCAGTTGCATTGAATGATTAGAATTACAATGACAACAGGAGCATACACAGAGAGAAATTCCACACCTACCGTGTCGGCTGAACCAAGTATAGTATGCATGTTAATCTCTCTCCTTGCTGATTACTGAACAGTTACATTGGACATTTATGTGTTACTGGTTGCCCTTATAGCTTTCCTACTAGGAGCATGATTGGACTATTACTCTCATTAGGGATTTGCCCTTTTTATTTACACAGGGTATAGGGAAGTACTACTGGTCATTTGGAGCTCAGGAAACGGGCCCGAGGAAGGGGCCATCACCCCGAAATGTTGCCCCCCTATTTTCCCTGTTTTTCCTGTATCCCCTCCCCTTTGTCCCCCTTCCCTGTCCCTGTCTATCTTCACCTTCCTTATTCACTGAGAGTTCTCCTTTGGCTATTTTTTGTTTTGTGTTTATGTGTATTGCATTTTCGAAGTTAAAGACTTGTTGCTTCTTTATTCATTTATTAAATTCTCCTTGGCATATCCCTTTTTTGCGTTCATCTTCATTCGTCAGTGAGTGTTGGGAACTCCCCCCCATTTTTTAAACAGTATCCCAGTTGCATTGAATGATTAGAATCTACCGTAAAATATAAATAAGGTACAAATGATACAGTTCTGTGTGACAATGTATTATCTGGATTTTAAGAAAATCGGTGGATGAATTCAAGATAGTATATGAAAGTTGGCAGAGTTTCTCTAACTAATTAGCACATTTACATCAGATAAACGTTTCTGTGTAGCTGTTTTTCTTGCATTGTTTAATTTTTTCTATAACAATCTTCATATCCTCCTAAATGTCATCTTAAATTCACAATTAAATACCTTTATAATAAATGCAAATCCATTGTTACTTAAAACATGTAAAACACACTCTAATTCCATAATCTCTACATAATCCATTTAGCAAACCAATTAACAAATAAATACAGTCCTCCAACAAGCATACAATTAATTTTGTTCATAAACATTTCATTACAATTCTTTTAGTTCTGGTTACCCATCCTTAATCTTGCCGTACGGAGATAGCCAAAGTGCAGTGTATTTAATGTAATCTCACTGGTATTACATTATATTTAAACATATTTTAAATGTTTCACCAATATAATACCCCAAGGCAAAATATAAGCGGGCATAACCTTATTATTATATTAATTCACTTTATGTTAGCTAATAAGAGATAAATAACACGCCATCACTAAAATATTTTGTGCCAACCCAAAATCAATGCTTTACTATAACCAGATATAATATATTAGGCAACATAAAATATTTGATAGCCTGATATTTATTAGTATTTTTTTAAATTAATAATAATAATAATAATAATAATAATAATAATAATAATAATAATAATGAATTTGCAGCACATATTTTGATTTTTACTCTTTTAATCGCACAAATGCAATTGTTGCTAGGAATGGTCAACTGTTTTATTCCACATTCATATTATTAGAGCATTCTACTATATACAGTATAATCTAAAATGTAATTTGTGCAGAAAATCTAATTTATTACACACTATATTTAATATATGTGTAGATAAATGTGCAAAAACACTATTGCAGCAAAATTAAGAGTTGATTTACTTACACAATATTATGGTTCATTTCAAACAATGTGCAAATACTTTTCAGAATAGCAAGGAATGTTGTCTAGTAGCATTCACCCAGGCTACTGGATTGTGACAGAGACAAAGTGGATGGTGTGTTGGTGTTTAATTAGGCATAACTGGCTTCACTTTGTGGTAAACATACAATGAATATATTTGCTTTCTGTATACTGGGACTATGCCTTTATGTTACTTTTCCCCATCTTCAGCTAAAATCCCAGAAATCTCCCTTTTCTTACTTGTTTTCTTCCATCTCATAGGCGATGACAGAATCTGTTTCATTGACTTAAAATTACAACATTAATCATAAGAAGTTGTCAGAAAGAACAATGTTTATATGTGTGGAGAGAATTAATGGAATACGTTCGCCTCTGTATTCAGGCTTGTGAAAGCAAAATTCCAATATGTGAAAAGGTCCCAACTTTTGGCCATCAATGAAAAAAAAATGACCTCTTTCTTGGCTAAACATTTATATAATGTGTTGTGAATAGAAAGAGAATTTTACAGTTGTAGCCAGGTCCCCTAACTCCTGGTCCTCAGGGAGGGGGATGGCTGAAGGGGCGCACAGTGTCTTATGACAGAGCACCGCTTAGTAATAATGCGCTCTTTTGAATAATTCAGTTGAATGAGCTGTAAGGTGGCTACTCGTGCTGGAAGGCATACAAAAGAATAAGGCCTCGGAAATGGTCAAAAAGACCGTGCTGAGGCGCGCTGAGCCACGCTGAGGGGAAACATTATCCCTATCAGCGAGGCTTTAGATGGCGCTTCCGCATGCTTCCGCAGGCGTGCGGATGCGTGTGGAAATTCAGGTGACAGGCAAGTTTAAATTTTGCCGCTCATGCAAGCTCAGGGCCGGTCACGTGACTGCCAGAAGCCAATGGCAGTCCGTGATGTCGGCGCCGGGATGTGGCGCGCTAGCCCCGCCACCCGATCCGCCTCCAGGCCCGCCTCCCGAAAGCCTCCCACCCCACACACAAGCGCGCTCGCTGACGCTCATGCAGGGACAAGAAAAATCTCCTGCCGGTCAGGAGAGCATGAGCGTCAGCGCTGCCCAGCGCCGCTCCCTGCACCATGTCCCAGGCCTAACCCCTCTTAGTAAATATATGCCTTTATCTTGCTAAAAATGTGTGCTCACTTGCTGGCTGCAATACTGCATTACAGTTGTATTGTGTAGCCATGTGTAAGATTGGTGTACATATCTCTTTCTCATGCTGGCAGTAAACCTGGTAAGTATGCAGGATTGCCAGCAACAATCAATGGAGGTTTGCCCTCAAACCCTGGTGTGGTGTCATATATCCCCAAAGGAAGTGACAACATGCAATGTGCCCACCTTAGTGGTACAGAGCAGGTTTGTTCTCTGGGGGGTGATATAAGACACAGCACTGCCTAAAGTTAGAAGTTCAGTTTCCGTGTTGTGGCTGCCTCTGTTCAGTGAGAGGCACTGTGAGGTGTGGCAACATGTGTTGCAAGTGTCTCATGCAAGCTGCTGTGATCCGTGATCATAACTGCAGACATTGGCATAGTGACGAGAGGAGCTGACAGACAGAGCAGCTCAAGAGAGAGACAAAGCAGCTCAGGAGAGGAGCTTACAGCAGCAAGAGAATCTGGGGAATCTCTTTGAGAGTAAAGGTGGAAAGCAGCTCTATTAGGGAGAAGGGACCTTCCTAATGGAGTGCTGCACAGAGATGAGCGGCTGAGTTGCTATCTGTGAGGGGCAGCTTGCCCATACCATGCAAATAAAGATGCCCTGTTCAAAGAAACCCCCACTGTGTGAGTGTGAGATTACTCTACAGTGGCAGTCACCACCGAGAAGGAGTTCCTCACCAGGACCATCTCCCTGTGGAAGCATCGATCCTGATGAGGTGGAGGCACTGCACATGATGTAAGTAGGACTCGCACCCACTACCTCAGCTACCTGTCCTGATGGCATCCCCTAATACCATCAAGCGGGAGACTCAGGAGTCCTGTTACTTGCAGGTGCACCACCATACACGATCACGTAATGGGGACCGGTTAGACCACACGGGCCAATGTGAGATTGGGGGGTCAGACAAGGGGGTCCACCCGTTACAATTGGAGGCACTGCTGAGAGACAGGACAGGCTTTTGCTAGGCACACAATAGGTAACAGGGAGAGTGTCTGCTGCCACTTTGTGCTGCATGGGACGGAACCAGGGGTAGTCGGGGAGCTGCTGGAGCTGCAGGCCGCAAAGACGCCTTGGGATCCTGCTAGGGGTTAGTGAGTCTGGAGCGGGAGGCTATTGCTGTCCTAGTCGCCTTGAGGTAGCGCTAGTGGGGGACGCCTGAAGGGATAAACTGGTAACTTAGGGCAGGAATTCTGGAAGGGTCCGCACTAGGCTAGCCAACAGTAGGTAGACGCCCAAAGTACTGCATGGAAGAGCCAGAGTACTCTAGTCTCCATTCCAGATCACTTGACCAAGGAGCACAGACTGGAGGAAAGCGATACAGTAGACACAGAAAGAGTGAGCCTAGCCTGAGTAAGTGCAAACACGAGTCAGATCTACATTAGGTACACAAGGTGGTGCACAAGGCATTTTATTGCATCGGTGTGGCAGCTGCCCCGCAGAGAGGAGCTCCATGTGCGATAACAGAAATTATAACAGAGGAAAGAATGACAACCGCAAGAATGGTGGCTCTCTCAAGCAGTGAGTCACACCTAAGATGGCGGCTCCCGCCAAGTCGGGCGAGCACCAGGACTGTACAAGAAATTGTTGCAGAATTCTGTCCGGGTTGGGCGCGAAAACCAGAGCCCCGCACCTGCACTGTGAGTAGTTCAGCACAGAGTCAGAACCACTCCTTGGTAGAAAGTGCCCCTCCTCTAAAGAGAACCGTCAGAATGGAGGATCTGCAGAGCGCAGAAGGTCCAGGATGGCGGGCAAACGTGGAACACGCATATGACCTGTGCGTGGAAGAAGAACAAGCTACAGAAGAGACTTTTGTGAGCCTGTTGGAGACTGGCGTGACAGCCGTGCCTGCGCCGGGTTTGTCCTGTCTATGCTCTCGGGATAGTATCCCCGAGGATAGTGAGGATGACAGTGTTGCTAGATGGGAGGAACGAAATGGACTTTGTTATCATTCAATATACAAACAGCCAAACGCTACCTCAAATATGATGCAGAAAGACAGTACTAACCAAAATGGCGGTTCCCGCGTTCTCGGGACACCGCGTGGGCCAGCTGCAGAAAGTCTTGCAACTTTGCAGTTTGCTGATTGTTGGCCAGGATTGGCGCCAACGGGAAAACCCCACTATGTTGGGGAGTTTGGCGCGAAAGCTGGAGCTGCGCCCTCAGGGACTATAACTCACTCCGCCCCTGTGCTGGGTCAGCCTACAAGTCTACGAGACCCTCCTCTAGAGTCCACCAGGGGGAGTGAGCACAGTGAACTGCCAGTAGCAACTTCTGTTCCCCCTAAGAAAGAAACAGAATGCAGCAAACCACAACCTCAGCTACCAGGGGCATGGCGGGCCAAAGGAGTGACTTACCCCTTTCTTTTGTGCCCGTGTATACATAAAGTGAGGAAGGGTGATATGACCTTTGCCTGTTGTTCATTGCCTAAAGGATTCCGGGAAGTATCCAATGACGGAATCACCAGCTTGAGGTGTGAGGACTCTGATTGTGTATCTCTGGGAAAAGAACTTGTTTGGGGAGCTACTTTCTTTGCAAAAGGAGCAATCCAGCTTGTGTCTATCCCTTATCTGCCTAAGCGTGAGGAGTTCCAAGCACCGATGACAGAGACGGCTCCAGATCCGGTTCCAAAACCGGAACCCCAGATGATGGAACCATTCCTGACGGAATCAACGAAGGGTAAGGTGACTGGCCAGGGAGAAGGGGGATCGCTACCACTGGTACCACCGGAGCAGGACCGCTTCAGGCCGATGGCCACCAGCAAATGCGAAGCGCCCCGACGCTGTTCCCCTGCGGAGATGTCCCTACCCTCATCCTGTACTACTGAAGACAGTAGTCAACCAGCTGTGGTGATGTGCCAGCCGGCGGACCACACAAGTGAAGCTGAAGATAAAGAGACATTTATCCCATCGGCTGCGGACCCTGATGTAGGCCCGTGTGCCCTACAATGGCCAGTCCGGTCTACCACAGAGGAACCCATCGCAAGCCAGCGGAGTGGTGAGGAACCTCCTAACCCCCCACCGGCGCCGGGGGTGGCAATGGTGGAGAAAGGCCTAGCCCAGGCCCGGACGGAGCGGAGAGCAGAACCATCACTTCCAGTGGCGGATGTCGTTCTGGAGGAAGAGGTTCCGGTTGGGAACCCAACGCAAGATGGCGGCAAGTCCAGCGAGATGGCTGTGTCCTTGCGGCCAAGCAGCTGTACCAGGAAGCCTGGGTCCGGGAAGAGACAGCAGGCCCTGCGGAAGCCTGGAATACGGACACAGGTGAACCAGAGTGCCAGTCTGATGGTACCGGGCAAGGAAGCGAGAAGTTGCGGGTCGTAGCCCCGCGTATGCCGGCAGTGTTTCCCTATGCCCAACCCTCGGCCATAGTTAAAACCCCTGCCCCTGTCACTTTTTCCTATGGGTCCCAGTCTAGCCAAGGGTTGTTTGGGGAGTCCCGAGCCACATTTGAAGAATGGACTGGGGAAAATCTGGACTGGGGTGACTGTTTTACATCTGATGATGGGTTGGGGAGGGAAATAGCTATGCAACGAAGGGTATATTGCACTAATGATGACAATCATACTGTTACTGTGGGGTGTGATCCTAAGAGCCTTGGGTCAAATTTTGGGTCCCCAGGGACATTGGGAGTTTTGTCTGGGAATTTGGGTAATGTTGCTCATATTCTGCCTATTGCCCGGAGAGCCCTCTATGTGCCTCCAGTGTTGGCAAGAGTTATCAGGGATCGCAAAAAGTGGTTACTTTATTTTCACCATCTATGGGAGGGAGAAAGTAAGTTCGAAATGGGTTCCCCTGATGAAGATAGGGAATATGGCATTGATGAAGAGGAAGGATCAGGGAAAGAAAATTGGGATCCTGGCGGGTTAGATGAGAAGTGGTGTAGTCAAGAGGGGATAGTCTACATCTCCAGGAGATGCCTTGGGGAAATGTATGGGCATGATCTTCTCAGTTCACTAGCAACCAAGCCAGAGTTATGGGCTGATTGTGGGTGTCTAGTATGTCCCCTAGAGTGTTACAGCATTGCTGCTCTAAACCCAGTAGACCATGCTGTGCGTAAGCCACCTTAAGAGGGTAGAGTAGTTCCAGTATGGATACTCCAGCATGGGGTAATCCTAGTTCTTACACATCTACGTTAGGATGTATCTGTTATTGTGTTATGAAAAGATATGTACTGTAATAATGTGTTGTTATGTTTTGCAGTGCTACCTGAAGGAAGGTTCCGCAAATTTAGATCCCAGTCGGGCCGTTGGGGTTCCACCAGGGGGAGAATATAGCCAAGTGTAAGATTGGTGTACATATCTCTTTCTCATGCTGGCAGTAAACCTGGTAAGTATGCAGGATTGCCAGCAACAATCAATGGAGGTTTGCCCTCAAACCCTGGTGTGGTGTCATATATCCCCAAAGGAAGTGACAACATGCAATGTGCCCACACTTAGTGGTACAGAGCAGGTTTGTTCTCTGGGGGGTGATATAAGACACAGCACTGCCTAAAGTTAGAAGTTCAGTTTCCTGTTGTTGTGCTGCCTCTGTTCAGTGAGAGGCACGTGAAGGTGTGCAACAGTGTTGCAGTGTCTCATGCTAGCTGTGAGTCAGTGAGCATACGCAGGACATTGGGCAGAGTGAGAGGAGCTGACAGACAGAGCAGCTCAAGAGAGAGACAAAGCAGCTCATGAGAGGAGCTTACAGCAGCAAGAGAAGCTGGAGAATCTCTTTGAGAGTAAAGGTGGAAAGCAGCTCTATTAGGGAGAAGGGACCTTCCTAATGGAGTGCTGCACAGAGATGAGCGGCTGAGTTGCTATCTGTGAGGGGCAGCTTGCCCATACCATGCAAATAAAGATGCCCTGTTCAAAGAAACCCCCACTGTGTGACTGTGAGATTACTCTACAGTGGCAGTCACCACCGAGAAGGAGTTCCTCACCAGGACCATCTCCCTGCGGAAGCATCGATCCTGATGAGGTGGAGGCGCTGCACATGATGTAAGTAGGACTCGCACCCACTACCTCAGCTACCTGTCCTGATGACATCCCCGAATACCATCAAGCGGGAGACTCAGGAGTCCTGTTACTTGCAGGTGCACCACCATACACGATCACGTAATGGGGACCGGTTAGACCACACGGGCCAATGTGAGATTGGGGGGGTCAGACAAGGGGGTCCACCCGTTACAATTGCAAAAAATGTTGTATACACTATGTTTTTCTACATTTAGCTCTGTCCTGGGACCTCTTCTCTTTTCTCTGTACACTCTCTCTCTAGGTGACCTAATAACATCTTTTGGGTTTAAATATCACCTCTATGCTGACGACACACAAATATACTTTTCAACACCTGACCTTACACCTGCTATACAGACCAAAGTTTCTGAATGTCTCTCTGCTATATCATCCTGGATGGCCCTCCGTCGCCTTAAACTCAACATGGCTAAACCAGAGCTCCTCATACTTCCTCCCAAACCTGGCCCTACTACCTCCTTCCACATTACTGTTGGAACTACGATCATCCACCCAGTAGCCCAAGCACGCTGCCTAGGGGTCACACTCGACTCCTCTCTCACATTCGCCCCTCACATTCAAAACATTTCTAAAACTTGTCGCTTTTTCCTCCGCAATATAACAAAGATACGCCCTTTCCTCTGTTGCTCGACTGCTAAAACTCTGACTCAGGCCCTCATTCTCCCCCGTCTTGATTACTGTAACCTCCTGCTGTCCGGCCTTCCTGCCTCTCACCTGTCTCCCCTACAATCTATCCTAAATGCTGCTGCCAGAATCACTCTACTCTTTCCTAGATCTGTCTCAGCATCTCCCCTCCTGAAATCCCTCTCCTGGCTTCCAATCAAATCCCGCATCTCACACTCCATTCTTCTCCTCACTTTTAAAGCTATACACACTTCTGCCCCTCCTTACATCTCAGCCCTAATTTCTCGCTATGCACCATCCCGACTCTTGCGTTCTGCTCAAGGATGTCTTCTTTCTACCCCCTTTTTATCTAAAGCCCTCTCCCGCCTTAAACCTTTTTCACTGACTGCCCCACACCTCTGGAATGCCCTTCCCCTCAGTACCCAACTAGCACCCTCTCTATCCACCTTTAAGACCCACCTTAAGACCCACTTGCTTAAAGAAGCATATGAATAGCACTGTGAACATTCTGAACACATGATACATAAAGCTTGGCCCCCTGCAGACGCACTTACCAGAACTCCCTCCTACTGTCTCTGTACGTTCTCCCTACCTACCAATTAGATTGTAAGCTCCTCGGGGCAGGGACTCCTCTTCCTTAATGTTATGTTTGTCTAAAGCACTTATTCCCATGATCTGTTATTTATATTATCTGTTATTTATTCGATTACCACATGTATTACTACTGTGAAGCGCTATGTACATTAATGGCGCTATATAAATAAAGACATACAATACAATACAATACAACACAAAACAAGCACAAAGTATTAATATAGGTCCAGAATAGTTTGTGCTTTGTGCACAGTTAAGCAAGAGAAGAGCAATTTCCCATGAGAAATACTACACTAAGCCACAGCAATGCAAACCAGAACATACAGTATCTGCATAATGGTAAATGAATAGCCTGTAGATATTTATCATAATCTATACGTAATTAGTCTCATTCTCAGAGTATAAACTCCATGGTAATTTTAATCTAACACATTAAATCACTGCTGCATAATACTGTTACATATACATATACAACAATACATAATGTTCTGTATGTCCTGCCACACAACATGACTTACGTTAGGAGTCTTGCGGCCTGCGAGGTCTCCTTAATCTTTTTCTGGAACATCCTGTAAAGGTGGCTCTGATTTTGAATTTACACCTAGTTTTTTCTGTCCATCAGCAACACAAGATCTTGCTTTCTTGGGTAAAAAAGTTTAGATACAGAAATAATTTAGTCTTAGAAATGACAGAATTGCAGCATTTTGCCCTTTTCCATTATGTGAAAAAAGACCGTTCATACATACAGTATCAGTCTAAAGTGACTCACACGGAGAGATGGTTGGGCCAACAAATCATTATCACTCACTATGAGCAAATCTGGCTACTGAAACCTTTCTCCTTTTGGTTATGAGGGCGGGATGGCAGTAGGGATCAATGGGTATTACAACTGCCCTGAATGTTAACTTTGTTTTCATTTCCATACGTGTGGCATTAATATACATATTGACATATGTTTATTAATCATCTGAAAAATATACCTTAGGTATTATGAGGTGTGGTACATTGCATGTTAGCAGTACTGAGCAGCAATAGGCGGTTGAACTTAATGTGTTCATGAGACTATTTAGAAAATGGGATCTACTGCATATATTTCTCTAACTGTGCTGTTCAACACACTATTTACTAATGGCTAATAAATTAGCATAATCATATTTGTAATAAAAGCATTCATACGATCTTCACTTATGAAATCTCTCTACTATTTCTATAAAAGTGCAGATGTGACTTTGAAATACTAAATGCTGCTATTCACCTTCCGACAGGAGGAGACGCCTTATGGTCCGTTCACTTCAATGGGCCACAATAGGGTCTATTTACTAAGTAAAAATAGGATAAAGGATAAATTAGAGCCATGTCCATCAAAGAAAAGGAATTCCATTGAAAGCAATGAATGTTTCTTACTTTGAAACATCTGGTAAAATTTGTTTGCACAGACTTTACCTCAGCTTTGCTGCCAGGAGACTTGAGTAAATAACCCTCTATGGCCCGGACACATCAAACTGCGGTAACCTAAAAATGCGGTTGTATCGACAAAAAAGTGCCTTATTTTTATAGTGCAATAATCAACATTGTACCGCCAAAAATAACGCACTTTTTATCCAATCCGTTAAAAGTATTGAATCCGATAAAAATCTAAACCAACCTGAAATAGATATTAACATTTTACTTTGAATATATAACAGTAAATATTAACCCCTTGGTAGTTCATGAGTATTCATGACTAGCTGACCACAAAGATCAATAAAGGGGCTATTATAAGCATTCAACTACATTACCTACCTACTTAGACACCTTAGTTGCTAGCAAATGCTTTACTAACCAATAAGGTAAGCAACAGGTTCTCCCCCCCGGGAGGCCTAACCACCCTCCACTTCCTCAACAAACCACCCTCCCCCCGCAGACTAATGGCCAGTATCCCTGATAGCCAAAGGTGGCAAATAGTGCCTTTTGGCATTGCAAAAAAAAATAAAAGTTACCACTACATTAAAAATACGTTGAAAAACATGTTGTAACCATAAACCCATTACTTGTCACTGTAGCTACCTAGGCCCTATCAATTAGGACTTTGATCGCCACATTGGCAATCAATTGTAAGCTGTATAAAAAAAGATCAATAGTACAATATTTTGCTTAGCCTCGTTGACTACCTTAGTGACTAGTAAAGCATTGCTTAGCAATGCTTTACTTAAGTAATAATCCCCGAAGAACTGGGCATTACTGGCCAATAATGCCCTGGCTGGAAGAGTTGAAGGCCCGAGGCGAAGCCGGGGACTTTAACCCAGCCAGGGCATTATTGGACAGTAATGCCCTGTTCTGAGGGGATTATTACTATTACAGTATAAGCTAAATGTAGTCTTTTTTTTTCTTTCCATTTTTCATAAAAAAGATTGACACTTTTGTAGTCATATTGATTTTGATCATTGTCTACATTAAGATTGTCTACACACAGCCCCCCCCCTCTATATACACACACACACACACACACTCTGCAACCCCCCTCTATATCCACAAACAAACACACTCTGCAGTCCCCCCTACACACTGCAGGCACCCCTCCTCTACACCCACAAAACACACTGCAGCCCTCCTCCACCCTCTACACGCACAAAACACACACACACACACACACCAGCCCCCCACTACACCCACAAACACACACTGCAGCCCCCTGTAAACCCACAACACTGCAGAGACACCAAAACACACACTGCAGGCCTTCTCCACCCTCTACATCCACTGACAAACACTGTATCCCCCATGTACACACACAAAACTCACTGCAGACAGACACACATCCACCAAAAAACAGACTGCTGCCCCCCCCCCTCTACATCCACAAAACACACACCTGCAGCCTTCCCACTCTACACCCACAGCAGGCCCCGTAAACAACATGCTGCAGACACACACACTAAAAACACTCTGCACCCCTCCTCTACCCACAAAAC
The DNA here is from genome assembly GCA_036426205.1 of Ascaphus truei. Lineage (NCBI taxonomy): Eukaryota > Metazoa > Chordata > Amphibia > Anura > Ascaphidae > Ascaphus > Ascaphus truei. Next base: position 145,176,036 of record CM071570.1, on the reverse strand, counting down.
ACACACTGCAGTCTCCCCTGTGCACCCACAAAACACACACTGCAGAGACACACACAAACCAACAAAACAGACTCTGCTACCTCTACATCTACAAAACACACACCACCAGCCCCCTATCTACACCCACTGCAGCCCCCAGTAAACCCACACACCTCAGACACACACACACACCAACAAAACACTCTGCATCCATCCTCCACCCACAAAACACCCTGAAGTCACACACACTGCAGCCCCCCACACCTACAAAACACACACTCAAGACACACACCAACAAACCAGACTCTGCTGCCCCCTCTACACCCACAAAACACACACCAACAGAAGTCACACACACACCAATAAAACATTCTGCTGGCCCCCTTTACACTCACAAAAGTGGTAGAATCCTCAAAGGAGGGGCATGGAGCACCGCAAGAAAGAATGGGGATAACGGCAGACCCAAAATTAATAAAAAAACAATTTATTGGGTAACGGGCAGAGGAGACAACAAAAATAGGGTACAAGAACCGAGAGTTGTCAATATTTCTACGTTGGATGCACGCCTGTGGAGCCATTACCTCATTGAACTGCGAGTTATCTAATGGAGGTTTATTTTGGTGCTATTTACATCATTGTGGCCATTACACGTAAGTAGTTTCTCTTACAAGTGTGGTGGTTAAAAGGATTGAATTGTTTTATGAGCTGTTTCTTTCCCTATTACACCATAAATCCCACTTAGAGATTTATGCCTTGCTATATGGCTACTACTAATATATGAGTTATCTGTTGGCAATTGATGCTTAATTGGCTTGAATAAGGATCAGAATTGATACCCCATTGAATTTTACACACTAAGGGACATTAAGAAATAGATTCACATTTAACCTGCTCAATGTTCTGTCGCACTGATATCTGCACACTTTTATTCATATGCTTATCTTACACTCACAAAACACACAACAGACACACAAACCTTTCCCCTCACTCTCCTGTGCGGAGCTCTCTTCACGCAGGGTGGGGGAGGAGTCAGTGCCTTGCTGGTGCCTCCTGTCCAATCACCTCCCCTGTCTGAGAGCTGATCTCACTCTTTGTGAATGAAAATGTGAGGCCTAACCACTTACCTCATGGCAACTACCCCCATCATCCACCTCACCCCCAACAAAAATAGCCCCTCCTCCACAGTTATGCTCAAGAGCTGTTTTAGCCAAATGTGGTTGTCACGGGAGACCAGGCATTTACACCTTTTATACCGGGATCATAATACTGAGCATAACAAGTTGGTAAAATAAATTGTAATTTATTCACTTAAGATAGGCTAAGCACACTGAAACACAAAATACATGAGAAAGACACTTACTGGTGGTTTGGGGCAAATAACGTACTTTTCCTGGTTGAAATATGCAAAGAAACAAAGTTTTTGCTTGACCGGGACTTCCCAAATGTCCTGTAACTCAAATCGACATGAAGTTCCTGATGCCATTGCTCTCTTTCTTCCATAGATGCTGAAATCCCTTGATCGGGAGTTAGTCCCAAATGTCCTGGAACTGTGTTCGACTTGCAATCCTAGCCGCGACCCCTACGTTCAATTCTCAGAACTTTCTTGCATTGAAATTTCTAAAGCCGGCTCGCTGCTATTTCTCCATTTTGGCTTTATTTTTGTTAAATAAATCATGACACGGTGTAATATGTCATGTGTTGTTGTTCATCTGAGGTTGTATTTACCTAATTTTAAGACCTGCTAAGAACAGATGATTGTTATTATGTCCTGATATGTAAAACCATAGAATTCAAAGAGGGTGTACTTTCTTTTTCACAAAACTGTATGTACACTTTAAACATACTGTTTAATAAAACATTTACTTTATACTTTTCTAAGTCTTATGGTCATGGGGAATAGAATAAGAATCTTGCACTTTTATTCCTACTAGCCATATTCCCCACACACTATACCAGACTTAGGGCTCGATGCAGTAAGCCCCGATAAAATCTTTTCGGCAAGTGTGGCGGATAGGTAGCGGATAGGCCTTTTTTTGGCGATTTGCCCTCGCAGTATTCAGTAAGGGCCGAATCCTTCCGATCCCTGCCGAATCACTGCGAAAGCAAAGCTGCCGATGAGCTTGTGCCGATACAGCCTGGCTCCCGATAAGCCTTCCGATACGCCTTTTGTGCCGATAGGTGTTTGCAGCAGAGAGAGACAAGCCGCTCTCTCAGAGCAAACATCGGCAAAAAATAAAGTATTTTTAAACAACTTTTACTGATAGTGTACATGTGCAGGGGGTCTCCGGAGCTGAACCGCATTGATTTCAGGTCCGGGGTCCCCCTGCTCCCCGAGATACAGGCCCCTTTATGAGGTGCCAGTATCCCTCTGCATTTAAAGGTCCCGATCACGTGACCGCGGCATGTAAACCAAGCAGAGGGATACCGGCACCCCATAAAGGGGCCTGTATCTCGGGAAGCATGGGGTCCCCAGACCTAAAACCAAAGCGGTTCAGCTCCGGAGACCCTCTGCACATCTACACTATGAATAAAACACACATATCAATAAAGACTCATTCCTTACCTTTGCGGGTATCTGCTACGGTAGCGAATCAGCATGAAAATTTATTTAATAATACTGTACAGTGAGCAGGGGGTCCCCCGAGCTGAACCGCATCACTTTGTGGACCAGGGACCCCCTGCTTCCCGAGTTACAGGCCCCGGAATGTGTCATCGGGTGGCAGTGTCGCCGCCATCTTTATAGCGTCCCATTCGTGACGTGCCCGCTATAAATATGGCGGCGACACTGTAACCGATGCCCCAAACCGGGGCCTGTACCTCAGGAAGCAGGGGGTCTCTGAGCCACAAATTAATGCGGTTCAGCAAAGGGGGCCCCCTGCTCCCGCACAATAGTATTAAAAATACATAAATGCTGCTTCATTACCATAGCGGATAGCCGCTAAGGCAATGAAGGGGTTAAGGCAGAATTGCATGTTTATTGGGGACATTTGCCCCCAATAAACATTGCAATAGACAACATACACCCCCTGTGTATTTAAAATACATAAACAACAATAAATACATTAAATACATATTGTACTCACCACCTATGTCCGGCTGCCACGATGAAGGCCATCCTCCTCTTCATCCTGCCCATGGCCCCCTCCGCTGCTGCAAAACAGACACAATAATGAAAACATCCAATGTAATGTCCCCTAACCCCTTAATCACCATAGCGGTTATTAACCGCTACAGTCATTAAGGGGTTAACCCACCCTCACCCACCACTCGGGATGCCTACATACCCTCCCACACTAACCCCCCACCCCGTGAGGCCCTAACCACCCCCCCCCAACCCCCAGGCACGTCTACCCACATACCGTGGCGGAACCCCCCCCCCCACCCCCCAGTACCCACAATAAAAACAATACAGTGAAACATTATAAACATCATTATATTTATTAAATACATTACCCACCCCCTGTGCCTCCCCATAAATACAAGATTTATCCTTTTACATACAGGGTTCATAACGCAGCCCCACGCAAGTCCCCGGTGGGCTGGCGGGGCACCTGACAGACCTACAGGGTACCAGCTGCCCTTTTCAAACAGGTTCTGGAGGCTGGCTGGTGGGTTCCGCCAGCACCATGGCCCCCAGGTGGTCTCCTTGGGTCACTGTGGGCCACAATTGGGTCCACAGTAGGCCTAAGGATGTCTGGGAGCCCCGGGTCAGACCCACAGGTGTCTGCGGGGCCTCGGGTGGTTCCCACGGGGGTCTGGGGAACTCACGGGTGCTCACTACAGGTTCGCGGTGCCCCCACAGAAGTGGGACCACACATCTTCATCCCCGCACCTACGGGTCGGCGGTGCCCCCACAGAAGTGGGACCACACAGCTTCATCCCCGCAGACTACGGGTCCGCGGTGCCCCCACAGATGTGAGGCCACCGCTTCATCCCCGCATGTGTCACCCGTGGAACCTCCAGCCTGATACCCTTGGGATACCCGAGGAGACCCACAGGTGGTCTCCAGAGGTCCCACGAAGAACCACGGAACAAACCCTGAATGTAAAAAAAATAAACCTGGCCTATACATTCAATACATACAACCCCCCCCCCCCAACACCTACAGTACAATAATGTGCAAAATAACTATTATCCAGATAGGGATAATAGATTATTTGCCCATTATTAAAAACATTAACTAGCATATTCAAATAAAGTACTACTGACCTCGTCAATAAGAAGTCTCCGTCGCCAGCAACATCCTTATCTTGCCCACAAAATACATAGCCAAAACAAAGCCAATACATTGTAATTGCATTCAGATATCAATTAACCCCTTAAACACCTTATCGGATAATAACCGCAAAGGTAATTAAGGGGTTAAGCCACAC
>CM071570.1:145090040-145171191 GCA_036426205.1 Ascaphus truei | reverse complement strand
TTCGTCACTCTCGGGCGACTTTGTCAAAGGGTGGTGGGGAAAGGGCTAAGTTCGTGCAATGTTTATATAGCTTGGTGTCCTGACAGCCCATAAAACACAGCTGAATAGGATATACTAAAACAAGGCTTAATCAACAGTTAAAAGCACAATACGAGCTAATATACACAGTTTATACAGTATTTAAGATACGAATTTAAAATAGTAGAAAAATAAAAGAAAAAGAGTATATATAAATGTTCTGTAAGTATTATGAGTAGATAAATCTTACCGATGAAAAATAAGTGAGTAATTGAATTAGAATCTCGCAAACACCACATGGAATTGATATATTAATTGTGTATATATTTTTTCTTAACAATTGAAATTATAAGTCAATTGTATATATAAATAACTAATTATAAAAGATAGTAATAGTGGTTTCCCAAAAGTGGATATGATAATTCATAATAGCTATACTGAAAGTTATAACAGAGATCTAGTGTTTGACAATATAATAATAATACCAAGTAATCATGATGTAATACATTTCTATATACTCATTACAACAAATTAATACATGATTTCAATTAAACTGACATAAATTACAAAACATATACTATTAACTAAATGACATTGATTATAATTCTAGTTATAAAACAAGGAGACAAATGGAGAGGTAGACAGGTAAATTTTTTCTAATCAAATACTAGAACATACTAAATAGATTTATACTAATTAGATTTAACCAGTTTCAAGTCTGGTCACATCCATATATGTGTAAGAGCAACTAATATTTTCAAAAAAAGATGAAGATATTATTTGGTGTATATATAGAATATAAATAAATATTGTTTATAATCATATAATAGTGTTAAGTATTTAGTGTATTAAATATAAAGTTAAATATAATAGTGAGTGGATTAAATTAAACAACATATGTTCCCTTCTTAGCTACTAACTAGTTATAATAGTGATGTACTAGGTGATAAAAGATTAACATATTAAATTAAATCTGTGGATTAGTGAAAGTCATGTGAATGTATGTGAATAAGGGGACCAATATATAAAAAATATATAATATATATAAAATTATATAAATGATGAAAAGTGTGCATATAAAGAATTGATATATATAACAATCCGGTATGTATATATATATACACATATATATGTATACATACATACATACAGCTTGAGGGAGGGAAAATAGTTGGTCCTATAGATAAGTGAATTAAAACAATGTGTAACACTATTGATATTTCTACATGGATGTATTTTAACATGTACAGAGTGCCAGTGACCAAGTTCAGGAAAAGGGTCTAGGAGAGACCAGGACAAGTGGATGACAGAGGACTATAGAGGAAGTCAGAGAACAGGGAGGACCACCCCCCTTTGGTTGTTTAGTGAAGGAATCAGACCAGTGTACTTACATCAAGACATTCATTTAGTCCACCAGGGCTCAGGGTGCCCAACTGGTGGATCCAAAATGTTTCCCGTCTACAGAGGGTCTTGAATCTGTCGCCCCCTAGAACACTGGGAGAAATGCTCTCAAGTCCCATGATGGTCATGGACTTGGGATCTTGATTATGTCTGGATTTAAAGTGTCGTGAAATACTGTGTGTATTTAATCCTTTTAAGACATTTCTCCGATGCTCCAGGAAGCGAGTACCCAAGGATCTAGTGGTGCGACCAACATATTGTTGGCCGCAACCACACTGAATGAGATAAATTATATATGTACTTAAACAATTTATATGACTTGTAATAAGATGTGTAGTCCCTCTAATAGCTGAAGAAAATTGTGATTTATTCGAGATGTGTCTACATGTAATGCATCGACTGCGTCCGCATTTATGATTCCCCACAGGGCCCTTACTGGATTGTGTGGAAGTTTGAACTTTCTTGAGTTTGGAGGGGGCCAGGATACTTTTAATGCTTCTTGCGTTCCTATATACTATAGTGGCTTTTTCTGACAGGAGGGACCCCAAATGGGGATCACACTTCAAAATGCTCCAATGATCATTGAGGATTTTATCAATGGATCTAGAGGACTGATTATATGTAGTGATAAACCTAACAGTAGATGAATCTCTCTCAAATGATTCTTTCGGAGCATTGTAACTGGTACGTATTGGTTTCTTGGATTTACTATTGGACTTTTTAAGTAAGTCCATCCTGTCTATAGAGCCAACTCTGCTGAGGGAGTCGGACACCAGAGCGGGATCATATCCCTTGGACAAGAATTTTTCCGTAATAATATCAGACTGACTCAAAAAAATCAATATCCCTGGTGCAGTTCCTACGTAATCTGTGAAACTGCCCCAAAGGGATATTGTTGAGCCACCGTTTGTGGTGGTTACTGGACGCATGAACATAGCTGTTAACAGATACAGGCTTGAAGTGAGTGGTGGTGATTATATTGAAGTCTGAATCTGTTGTAAGGACCAAATCAAGAAATATTGTTGATATTGCATCAATAGTAAATGTGAATTTGAGTCCAAATGGATTGTTACTAAAGGAACTTAAAATGCTGGAAAACACTGACTTATCACTGTCCCAAATAATAATGATATCATCTATGAAACGGCCGTAGTACACGAGGCCCTCCCCAAGCCGCTGGTTAAGCCATATATATGTCTCTTCCCAGTGGCCCATGTAGAGGTTGGCGTAGCTAGGGGCGAACCTCGTGCCCATTGCCGTTCCACAGATTTGCAAGTGAAAAGTGTCATCAAATAAAAAATAATTGTGCGTTAAAATAAAGTGAATACTCTGCAAAATAAATTGTTTGTGTTTTTCTGGGAATGATAAGTCCTTGTCAAGCCAGTACTTGATGGCCTCAATCCCCCTGGCATGGTCTATACATGTGTAAAGAGATGCCACATCACATGTGGCCCATAGATATGTTGACTTCCATTTAATGCCCGAGACCGAGTCGATAACGTGGAGCGTGTCCCTAATATGTGACCTGAGCTGTGCTACAAAGGGTTGAAGATAATAATCAACATACTGGGACAGGCCCGACGTCATCGACTCGATCCCAGACACAATGGGCCTACCAGGGGGATTGAGCACGGACTTATGAACTTTAGGTAAGTGATAAAAAATGGGTGTACGTGGATGTAAAGTGAATAAAAATTTATATTCCAGTTTTGAAATAATACCATCACCCAGTGCAGTAGTGAGAAGTTCCTTCAGCAACAATTGGTAATTGTCAACCGGATCAGACTCCAACACAGTGTATGAGGCCATGTCACCCAGGAGTCTGAGCACCTCATTGAGGTATGCAGTGTAGTCCTGGATGACTAGGCCCCCACCCTTGTCGGCCTGTCGGATGACAATATCATGATTGGCCCTTAATATGTTCAATGCGTCAAGCTCACTGGTGGTTAAATTATTCCTAATCCTGGTGGATTTGGAACACATTGACTCGAATTCACGGAGTACAAGATTATAAAATGTGTCCACAAATCCACCCTTGGACTGATATGGGAAAAAGACTGACCTGGGTCTGAATGGTGAATGCATAATGCTTAAATCTTCCTCCAGGTCTATGTCCAAGGAACGGTTTGGATGAATGGACAATTCAAAGTTGTCAATAAATTCTTGAGATCCCGAAGTGGAACCCGACTCCACCAGGAGAGATGTCAAGGCCTCAATGCAAATTTCTTCCTGAGTATTAAAATTGAGACAGGATTAGTTATTTTAGCATTTGTTTCCTGGATATTGTAATGTCTCTTTAGAGTAAGTTTTCTAATAAAATTATTTAGATCCATAAACAAGTCAATGCAGAAATGCCTTAAACTTGCCTTAAACACGACCCAGCATGTACCCAGCATGTACCTGGGTCTTTTTGGTGATTGCCACTGGTTTGTGATAGAATAACCGTCAGCACTACAGTAGGTGCATGTGTGGTCAATGGAACACATAGGTGGGCCATTTGGGAATGACAGTTCAATGTAAACTTATATTTATCTTGATTATCCATGGCCTGAATATAAGGTGGCCGCAACCCATTGTTGATGAAATGGGTGTGCAGTATGTAGTTGTTCAAGTTATCATGTACTTAAGATGTAGGTTCATCTCGTTTTCGAAGTTGGTTGGTCCATACTGGTAATGCTATTGGGGCAGGTACTCAGGTTGGAGTAGGTACTTGGGTGGGGGCAGATGGGAGTGATTGGAGATTGGAGGAAGGTCTATTATTCAATCTCTTTGTCCTTAGAAAGTTGCAATCTTCTAACATAACCATCCAAGATGCGTGCAGTGCTCAGCACCTGCCCATCTTACCAATGGGCAGTGTTCTAAGAAAGCAATCATTAATGCTTAAGTTGTGTCAAATACAATTCTTGCAGCCTTTTTGATTTCGTGTTTTTTCGTAGAATGGATTCTTATTAAGGATATACTGATAGATCTCAGATAGGGTTGCACTCTTATCTGTACCTAATTGAATGGCACAATATATTATAAAGCCGTAACTGCAAGCCGGTCTTATGTGGCATGGAGAAAGTGCCAGGTCCCATGTCATTTACAGAACAAATGTTATAAGAAAGATTTGGTTGATGCCTAGTGTTTTTTTAATGAAGTGTGAAGCTGCAACACTAGAAATGTACAAGGTCATTAGACGAAAAGAAGTGTACTTTTTATTTTTTATTCAGACACCTGCGGGGTTACTATTGCACTGTGCTATAGCTTTCAGAGTATCCAAGACGAACATACTGTTTTCAGTGTGCCACCTGCTGGCCATACACTGAACTGAAACAACATTAATAACAGCACAAATAATTTTTCCGGCTGACCGTAGAGGCTCGGTCGCGGACGAGTTGCAGACCGCAAAGTTTTCATACCGCAACTCATGGCACCCCTGCCACAAGTAAATGATGCTACATCTGTACAGTACAAGCAAGATTAAGTTGAGCAAGGGAGTGAGGCAGGAAGTTGCCATACAACCAAAGCTTTTCACAGCAACACTTAATTTGGTCAAGAGATTGAATTGGGAGAAAATATGAATCTGAAACAGTGGATACTTGAGTCACTTATAATTTGCAGGTGACATTGTTATTTTAGCAAAAAGTCCAGAAGGCCTCCAGCAACAAATTAGAGAAATCCTTTAAGCAAGTGAGAAAGTTGGGCCTCCATATGAATCTCAGCAAAGGTCAAAGTGATGTTAAATAAATGTGTTAGCTCTGCAAAAATCAAAATATATGGAATAGGACTACATGGTTGAAGACTTTGTCTACCTTGGCTGCCAAATAACAATGAATAGAAACCTTTTAAATCAAATCAATAGGAGTGAAGATGGGATAGATGCATTTGGAAGAAACCAGATGATCTTTCAAGGGAATCTTCCATTGTACCCCAAGAGGAAAGTTTTCGACTAGTGGGATTAGCCGATGCTCACGTATGGCTATAAACGCAACAATAATTCAGAAACTTCAGCCAAGTCAATGAAGTATGGAAAGATGTATGCTTCGTATTACCGGAAGAGACCAGCAAAAGAATGCATGAGTTCAAAACCAAAGTCTGAAATCAGATGGGTGAAGAAATTAATGACATGGAAATGGACCAGACATATTACAAAAAGAAATTGCCTTCCTCAGGATCAGAGGTAACCAGACAGTCAACCTTTATTGTAGAGCATGGTTGCCCAGTCACCATCACAGTGGCTAGGAGGGTTTTTGGCCATTGAAAAGCATAACAAAAATACATTAAACAAAATCGACATTACAATAAATAATAACATAATCAAAACAAAGTAATTCAATTATTGATTATCACTGTGGCTAACTAGGCCTCAATGGGGGCCTAGATAGCCACATTGACATTCAATGTAGACCCTAAATAAATTACCTACTTAACGAAGCATATGTGTAGCACCGTGGCTAATACAGCTGAACCCCAGTGTAATACGGTACTCAGGGTCCACATAATGAAACCGCGTTATAACCGGGATCGCGTATAAAAACCAAAATTCAACAAAATGGCCGCCGCGATCAGGGGTTCTGTGAGGAATTTTTTTTGTTGGGCAAACTTGAATAACAAATCACGAGGCAGTGAGCATGTTGGGAGATGTAGCCTTTGCGTGTCAAAAGCCATAGGGAAAAGGAGAGGCAACAAGGGCCCTATTTAAACCAAACAAAACACACACACACCACCCTCGCCCAAAGCTGATGAAGCAGAGAGAGAGCTGCAAATGCGGTAAAGTCCAGGCGGAACCCCGGTGGCCATTTTGTTTTAAAAAAAACATATATATTTTTTTAAACAGAAGCCACGTTAAGACTGCATTATAAGCAGATCTGCTTTGTAGCAGATCTCGCTATAACGGGGTTGAGCTGTATAATACACCTAATATATAAAGCTTGGCCCCTTGCAGACCCATTTACTAGAATGCCCTCCTACTGTCTCTGTATGTTCTTCCTACCTACCAATTAGATGAAAGCTCTTCGGAGCTGGGACTTCTCTTCCTAAATGAAATGTTTATTTTAAAAATTACATTTTCCTTTTTGTTCTTTCTAAAAAAAATTGGCATTAAAAAGTTATCATACAGCATTGCTTTTTTTTTTTTTTTTTATTAAACTGTGCCATGCAAAATGTAAGCTGTGGGTTACACTATTTTGTAATTTTTTATATTTTTTATATTAACAATAATGAAATTAATTCAACTTGTTATCTCCTAATAGTAAAACAGCATTTTTAACTTGTTCTGTAAAATGTGTAAGTGTTGCACAAATAGACCTGGATAGTTTAGTGAAGATAACTGTGAAGTGATAGTACGTGAATATATTATTATATAATATTAGATCTCTTTACATCGCATTTGCTAAGCAATTGTAGCATATAATTTCATCCAATAACATGCATTATTTAAAAAGTTTCAAGGTATCTTCTTTAAAAAATATTGTCAAAAACAGTATAATGCCACCTTCCCTCAGTGGCAGTTAAGTTATGCTTTCCACCATAATTAATTAAATACATCTAAGAAATTACCCTAATACACTGCAGCATGCCAGTTAGGCACCATTTTTAGACAACCAATATTAACACCAGCTGAAATCTGGCAATCTGCTACTGCATTACAAAGATTGCCAGATTTCAGCTTGACCCGTCAGTTTTTCCGGGGCCCAGGACAAGAGTCTCCACTGGAGCTGTTGTTGAGCATGGGAGAGGTATCCACTGCCCTTCTGAAGGTGGTTCTGCGAGTTCCCCCACCCCCTCACTCTCTCCTCCCCCTCTCGCCCGCGTTCTCCTTCAATATTCCCACTCTCACTTTCCCCCCTCTCTCTCAATCAACCTTATCTTTTACTCTCCCCCTCTCACTCTCACCCCACTCTCTCTCCCTTTCACCCCCTCTTTCTCACTTTCCTCTCAGCCCCTCTCACCTCTCCTCCTCTGTCCCTCTCACTCCCCCCTCTATCTCTTCCCTATTCCTCTCTGCTCCTCACTCCTCCCCTTTTTCTCTCTCACTCTACCTTACTCTCTCTCTCACTCTCCCCTCTTCCTCCTCTCTCACTCCCCAACCACTTACATTTCTTCCCCCCCCCTCTCCCTCTGCTCCCTCTTCCCCGGACACTACCTGTGGAGGGGTGGTGCAGGCCCTACCTGGCACATGAGTGGGGCCCACCCAGGAGATCGATACCGAAAGTTAAGCCCGACTTCTGGTGGGACCTGGACAGATGTCCCTGCACTCTCCCCCCCACCCTGTCGACGTGTCTGACAGTGGAGAGAAAAGATTTCAAGATGGGGTAAAATGTATACATAACATTATGTTACAGTAAGTGCTAAAACAACTCCTACTGCTATATATAATTCAAGTATTTATTACATGGCAAGGGAAGTTGAATAAACATACTCAAATCCCAGATTCACTGAAGGGTGCTAAGCTCTAGCACAACTCAACTCCGATTTTTTTGAATAGGAGTTGAGACATGGTAAATGTTAGCACCCTTTAGTGATTCTGGACCAAAGCACCTTGATATACAGATGCAGCGGCCGTTATCCGTACATTTTACAATTTGTATTCCAGGGCATACCCAGGTCGTCCCGCATGATTTCTTCAAACTTTCCCATGGTAAGACGCGGGTTTACTAGTGTTTTTATCAGGTGTTGTCTTAAAATCTAATTAATTGGAAGATTAACGTTCCGAGTTTATACTGTATACTGTACATGGGAAAGAAGTCCTTTCTGAGGCTCCTTAGCCATACACAAATCCTCTAACTGTAGAAGATTACGGGTGTGATTGGCGGCATTCACGGCAGCGTTCACGGGAGAATAACGAGTGAATGCAGCTTGAAATACAGCAGAGTTCATGAAAACGGCTCCGTGAAATGTTCGGATAGCGGCCGCTGCATATGTAGTGATGTTAAAAGAACACATACTACAGTACAGTATATCCTTAATGACTACACATATCCTGTTGAGGGAGATCAGAGGACAGAATGGAGGGAATTGGTAGTTGCTCAGATCTGTAGAAACTAAGCCAGTCACATTGGCCTCCATAGAGATAACATAATAAACAAAATATTAGCGTTGATCACATATTAAAAAAAATTGCTTAATCTGCCAATGCTTTCATTCTGGAATACAACATTTTTCATTTTTATCATTAAGATGGTCAATCATCAACATTTTCTGGATTCTGGGCCATTTCATGACAGGGAAACAAAAACTATGAATTATTTCATAATTATGTACTCAAATGAAAAAAGTAAAGGAAGATTTTAAAGCATTTTCAAATGGAAAAAAAGATCTCCATGCTTTTAGTGTTCTATTTACAGAGGATTTGGGGGGCTTTCCCTAAGATTATTTTGAAATTGAATTTTGGCAATTATTTTTAATATGCATTTTCACCGGCGTGGTCTTTTAGCCTCTCCCAAGCTTGGAGATCACTTTTATTTAAGTCTTGTTAAACATCTGGGAGGAGAAACCTGAGAAGCTGAAAAAATGAGAACAGAAAAATACTGTACTCTATGCTTCCATAAGAGCATTAAGGATCTTTTTTTTTTTTTTTTTGAAATTTTTTCTATCATTTGGAACTATGACTCCCCTCTGTGTGAGCTATTGGATAGTAACATTTTGTTGGTAAGGTTCAGTGTGAAGCTCTTAAAATTCTCAGCTCACCTCAGAGCTCTAGTGACAATGTGGTTAAAAAGCCATTCAAATACAATGCATTGTTTGCTGCATTCTGAATGGAAACTATGTTTATAGTGTGAAGCAGTTTGCAGTTGGATTTCAGATAGCAAGTGGACAGTGGCGTAGCTAGATATCCGCAGGCCCCCGGGCAAATTTTTTCAGGGCCCCATTAAAATTCATTTTAACTGCAATTTTTTCCTCCCTCTCCCTTATCCTCTCTCGCATAATCCCTCCTCATCTTTCTTCATCTCTCCTCTTCATCACAGCTGCATTGAAAATCAACCACCCCAGTAGACTTCTGCATTGCCTCAAAGGCGGACAGCCTGATGGGGCTCCCCAAAAGCTGCTCCTCAAGAGCTGCTCCCCTCTGCACAGGATTTAAGGGTTAACATTTACTTGTACTTTGTGGAACTTTTTCTTCCCAGCTTCTTTGAAAATCAACTACCCCAGTGTACATCTGCGTTGCCCCAAAAGCGGACAGCCTGATGGGGCTCCCCAAGAGCTGCTCCCCTCTGCACAGGGCCAGCATACTAAGGGTTAACATTTGCTTGTACTTTGTGGAACGTCAACCCCACCCACTGGAATGTTAATGAGCCAAGAGAACACAGAACTTTTTGTTCACAGCTACATTGAAAATCAACTACCCCAGTGTACATCTACGTTGCCCCAAAGGCGGACAGCCTTTGGCGCAGCCGAAGGGCAGCCAAAGGGTGTGAGCCATTTGCTGTCATTCTCTGATGTTTGGTGATGTTAAAGCTGCTCTATTTCAATCGGAAAATCACAAGCCCTTTATCCCCTGTACCCAATTTTCAAACTCTATCTGTCCATGAAATGTCTGTGAATTGACTGTTAACCTTGTTCTTTTAATGTAGCCATGTATTTTTATAACTCTGTGCCCAGGACATACTTGAAAACGAGAGGTACTCTCAATGTATTACTTCCTGGTAAAACATTTTTATAAATAAATAAAATCATCCCTCATCATAATCTCCCCTCCACCTCCTCAGCTCTCCCCATCATAATCATGTCTCCCCTCCTCCTCCTCTCCTCGTCATCATCTCTCCCCCTCCTCCTCCTCATTCTCTCCCCCTCCTCCTCTCTCCCCTTTCTCATAATCACCTCTCCCCCTCCTCTACTACCTCCTCCTCATCATCACTCCTCGCTCATCTCTCCCCCTTCTCCTCATAATCATCTCTCCCCCTCATCTCTCCCCCTCCTCCTCATCTCTCCCCCACCTCCTCCTCATCATATCGCCCCCTCCTCATCATGTCTCCCCTCCTCATCATCTCTCCCCATCCTCCTCCTCATCAGATCTCCCCCTCATCACCATCATTTCTCTCCCTCATCACCATCAGCTCTCCATCTCATCACCATCATCAGTTCTCCCCGTCCCGTTCGTCGTCATCATCATCATCATCATCATAAGATTTCCCCCAGTTCCCCTCATCATCATCAGATCTCCCCCTCATCCTCATCATCAGATATCCCCCTCGTCATCAGCAGATCTCCCCGGTTCCCCTCATCATCACCTCCCGCAGCTCCCCTCATCATCATCCTCATCATCATCATTAGATCTCCCCTTCATCCTCAGATATCTCCCTCATCCTCAGATATCTCCCAGTTCCCCTCATAATCATTAGATCTCCCCCAGTCCCATTATCCGATCTCCCCCAGTACCCGTCATCATCATCAGATCTCTCCCTCATCATCAACATCATCATCATCATTAGATATCCCCCTCAACATCATCAGATAAACCCATCATCATCATCAGATATCCTCCTGTAATGCGTAGCTCACCACAAACGAAGCGCGACTGCAGTGCTGAGATGGGGAATTGAGAAACGCCAACCCACAGACACGCGGGCGCGCCTGGGATGTAGCTTGGTCGTGCAAGCCAGGTCAGGGTTATAGATGTGAGAGTAGTTGAGGGTACTTGCCAAATCAGGAGAAGAGAGTTGCGGATCATCGGGGTGCGTAGCCAAGTTCAGGATTGGAGAGTAGCGGATCGTCGGGGTACGTAGCCAAGTTCAGGATAGGAGACTGTACATAATACCGCGTTCCACCCTATAGAAGTTTGCTGCAGGTAAAAATATAGGCCTTAACATATAGAAAAGAACGATTCCTGCGCTCCTACCAATTAGGCTAAAATAAAATAATATTCTCATGAAAACGGGTATTTTGTTTAAACACTTTGGCCAAAGCATTTGTAAGCCTGCATGCCACGTCAAGGCAACACGTTTAATGCAGGTACCTACACTATATATATATGTAATAGTTCTCCCATGGACTGGTGAAAAAAGTGTAAAAGCCCTGAAGGGGTTAAAAAAAGCATAAGCTTATGTGGGTAGTGCAATTAAAATCTGGCTAAAGCCAGTGTCATACTTACCTTTACTATGGAGGTAAACTGGGTGCACAAATGCCCACTGGCTGTGAATATAATAAAATTACACACACACAAAAACACACACACACAGACACAGACACCTACACGACACACCACACCACACCACACACACACACACACAGACACACACACACACACACACACACACACACACACACACAACACACAACAACACAAACAACAACACAACCACACACACACAACACGTAGGGCGTGCTAATTGAGGTGCTTCATTTCCGCACGAACTCTGCAATTGCTGTGTGAGATGCTGCAGGCTGTGTGAGAGACGCTGGATCCTATTCCCCCGGTGTGTTTACCGCCACTGAAAATCAGAGTTGCTGGTTTCCGGAGGGACTTCCTGTGCAGGGCGCCCAGCCAGAGGGACGTCACTTCCGGTTATCTGACTACACGGAGGACAGACAGGAGAGGGACGCCATGCTGAAATCGGACGGCATACTGGCTAGGAGAAGCCTTTTCTCATACCTGCTTTACACTTTGTACCTTTGTGAGTGGGCATTTGACTGATTTTTATGTTCATATAACATTTTGTTATACGTTAATGCACTAGGTGTGCGCCTGTTCTTTTTCATTATATATATGATGATTATATATATATATATATATAATATATATATAAGTATAGTAGGTGCCGGAGAATAATTGGATATCTCGATACAAGTTTTGTTATTTTGGCTGTGTCCAAAATAAATTCAAAGTTGCCATTAATATATAAAGTGCAGTCTATCAGCTTTTAATTGAGGGTATTCACATCCAATTGGAGCCCCTCTTTTTAAGGCACCAAAAGTTAATTGGACAAATTGCCTATAAAGTCGACATGTTCATGGGTAAGGTGTAGGCTATTCCTTCTTATTCCATCAGTCAATTGAGTAGATTAAAAGAGTATGGAATTGATGTCAAGAGGTGTGGCATTCGCATTTGAAGCGGTTGTGTGTGAAACCACAAACAATGCGGTTCAATATGGAACACTCCTGGCCAGATTGGTGACAGGGCATCCATAGCTGCAAAAAAGGATCATTTTTTATTAAAATAAAGAAAATCCATCAGAAGAGATAGGCGTGGGAACTTAAGAGTTGCACAAGATTAACAGTTTGGTACATTATGAGAAAAAAAAGACCGCACTGTGAGCTCTGTTAAACAAGAAAGGCCTGGACATCCACGGAAGACAAACAGTGGTGGATGATCGTAGGATCCTTCCATGGATAATGAAAAGCCCTGCCTTCACAACATCAGCAGTGAAGAACCACTCGTCCAGGATATTGGTAGGCATATCATTATCCAAGTTATACCATGGAAAGAGGAAGACTTCCACTTGAGAGCGAGAGCAAATCAGAGAGTCACCACAAGGTGCAAAGACCCATTCATTAAAGCCTAAGAAACATAGAACAGGGAAGGCCAGATTTAAGATTTTGCCAAAACCATCCCTAAAAAGCAGCCAGAAGGTCTGGAACCGCCATTCTTTGGACAGATTGAAAACTTAGATCGATGGAAAGAGAAAAGTGTGGAGAAGGCTTGGACGGCTCATGATTCGAAGCATACCAATCACTGTAAAACACGGGGAAGACAAAAAGCAGTGTGATGGCCATGGGCATGCAGGTTACAATGGCACTGGTGGTCACTAGTGTCTTATAGGTGTGGATGAAAATTATTGTTTTTGTGACTAGGAAGAATGAAGTCAGACCCGGTATGAATCTGAAGTGTATAGGGAATATTTGTTCGCTCGTTTCAGCCAAATTCAGCTAGTTGACTTGGTTGACGGCACTTCAATTTACAGATGGACAATGTAGCCAAGACAGCGAAAGCAACCCAGGAGTTTTAAGGCAGGGTGAATATTGCGAATGGCCGAGTCATCACCCTGATCTCAACCCGATTGAGCATGCATTTCACTTGCTTGAAGACAAAAAACTTATGCAGAAAGAAATGACCCACGAACAAACAAACAACTGACAGACGACTGCTGCAAGTAAAGGCCTGGCAAAAGCATCAAAAACGGCAGAAAATAGAAACTCAGACTAGGTGAGTCCATGCGTTCAACAGACTCAAAGGATTCTCGACAAAGGATTAAAAAATGGAAATTTTATTTTATGATTGTGTTAGATTTGTCCAATTACAGGTAGCCCTGAAATAGGGGACTGTGCTATGAGGACGTGCTATGAAAACACCCGCTTGAGTTAAAGCTGTGAAAAGTCAAGCACGTTCTATGTAATCTTCAGATGTTTCATTTCAAATTAGTTGATGGTGGCGTGCAGAGCCAAATTATGAAAAATGTGTGAGTGGAACATTATTTCAAGGACCGGTAAACTGTTGTGGTATATTATATTATATATATCTATTTATCTATTATATATATATATATATATATGTATATATATATGTATATGTATATGTATATGTATATGTATATGTATATGTATATGTATATATATATATATATATATTATATTCACACCTGGGAATTTGTGCACCCAGTTTACCTCCATAGTAAAGGTAAGTATGACACTGGCTTTAGCCAGATTTGAATTGCACTACCCACATAAGCTCATGCTTTATTTAACCCCTTCAGGGTTTTACACTTTTTTCACCAGTCCATGGGACAACTATAACATGTATATATAGTGTAGGTACCTGCATTAAACGGGTTGCCTTGACGTGGCATGCAGGCTTACAAATGCTTTGGCCAAAGGGTTTAAACAAAATACCCTTTTTCATGAGAATATTATTTTATTTTAGCCTAATTGGTAGGAGCGCAGGAATCGTTCTTTTTGTTTTTCAAGGATAGGAAAGTAGCGGATCGTCAGAGTATTTAGCCAAGGTTAGGACTGGAGACAGAAGAATGGTCATTCATAGCCGGATCATGAGTGGAGAGGTGCGGAGTCCATGAAACATAGCAGGCAACAACAGGATATCTGGCAAGGCAAGGCAAGGTATCAGGAACAGAATGCAGCAAGGCACGGCGTCACACTAGACTATGCTCAGCAATGAGAGTCAGGAACAAGAGGGTATATAAAGGGAGATCCTCCAATGAAGAGGCAGGTGAAAGCAGGAAACCGAACCCCATAGGCTGCTGGTGCACACAGGTGTGCCCTATGATGCAGCCTGATCAGGAAGGGAGGCAGAACTGAGCGCGCGCCGACCTGCACGCGTCATGGACGCCAGGGGACGGAGTCCGGTGCACAAGGCACTCCCATGCCGGTCCTGTCCGTCAGCGGGGCATGGGTGGAGAACGTGGCGTGTTTCCGAGGGGAGGCTGAAGGAGCGCAACCGCCGAGCGTCAGAGCGGGAGGCGGGGCCAGGACCCATGGCCGGCCAGCAGACCATGCAGGATCCATGTGCGCATGTAGCGGGACCGCGAGACTGCGCTTCCTGAATGTCAGACACAGCTGCAGGTTTGAGGTGAGGAGACAGTCTCCAGCCGCTAGGATGGCGAATCCTCACACCCCCTCATCATCATCCTTAGATTTTCCCTCCTCATCATCATCATTATCATCATCAGATTTCCCCAGTCCCCCTCATCATCATCAAATATCCCTTTCATCATCATCAGATATCCTGGTAGAAGAATCAGCACTTGAGGCAGAGCAGGACAGAGCGAGGTGAGGAGCGTGCTCTAGCAGCAGACACCGGAAGTAAGAAAGACTTCTGTATCAGACTGCTAGTTCTCGCTCCTCCCCTGCTGTCCTGCTCTGTCTCTGCCTCAAGTACTGATTCTTCTACCGGCTTATCCTTTAAAGCTGGGGCCTGCTACCACATACCCTCTCCCCCACATGTCTCTAAAGGGGGGGGGGTGAGAGTAGGCCCCCCAAGAGCGCAGGCCCCCAGGGCTTTGTCCAGGCTGCCCTGGCTATAGCTATGCCCCTGCAAGTGGAACAGATCTGTTATTTTGAAAGAGTGACAGCTTGTTTCTGAATTTGCATGTGCAAAGTAAGGTGCAGTAATAGCTTAAAAAGCAGGTATTACTTATGAGTTTTGCTTCCAATTTCTTATTTCTTTTTGATCTCACAATACATTGACATAATACTAAACACTACTAAAAATCTAATTGACTTACAATGAAAAATCTATTTATCCATCCATTAAATTCAATCATTCCAAAAATTTGGTGAATGTAATGTTAGAAAAAACCCAGCTGTAACCATTTCAGTGATAAAAGGTTTAGTGTAATTCCAATAAACCTGAAGTAATGATGTAAAGATCTCAATTTTTCTCCCAAGTTGAAAAAGGTAAAATTCCTCCATATTTATGTTGTCTTTTTAGACATACTGTATGTATTTATAATCTTCTTATTCTTGGTTAGTACACATAAAAAAAAGACCTTGCGGTTTGTAAAGCCCTGTAAATTAAAAGTTTATCTATGGAGTACTCTTATGTACGCCGACACAAAGTATCACAACCTATACGTTTCTCATGGGAATGTGTAAAGTATTGATGTAATAGTACACAATGCTGTCAGTTTTATGGCACCGACTGAGGTCAGGGTGAAGAATACACCTGAAATTCCCAAAATGGAAAGCTGATAAAATGAGTACAGGATCAGTTCCAGTGACTGAAAGCTGCAATAGCAACATGTGCCCATAATGCAACACCCCGTAACCTTCCCACAGTGACAATGCAGTTGGATTCATGATGACTAGGAAAAGGACAAGACGATGACCCAGAGGGTTTTGTTTGTTTTGTGTGTGGTGAGCTCGGTCATATGGAACACACAATTTGCTATGTTCTGGAGCTTGAACAGTGGATGCAGGAGCCACAGGAGCAGTTGTAGCACAGCAGGAACCATTTCTCCAGCAACTACAACAACACGCATTACATTGAGGGATTAAGAAAGTCTTGCCAGAGCAAAGTAGACATCTGGAAAAGAGATTGATTCCACAATAATAAAGAGAAAGAAATAAAAGAAAATAAGCTCTCAAATGAAAGCGGAAGTTGCAGAAATTGTTCAAGATAATCTTACAACGTCTGGAAAGCATGTGTCCAAGAGGAGCCAAGATGTTTTGCAGCCCAGAGTCACTGGAGGACTTGTCCAGGGAATGGCGGAATCCATAGGCTTCTCAGAAGCAGGGGCTGGGTGAGAGCCACAGCAGGACTCTGAGGTAGCAGAGAGCCTAATGCTGAAGCTTTGTACCCAGAAGTGGGTTCTGTCCGATTCTGACATGGAGAATCCCTCAACAAACTGAAAGTGCAACAGTAGGGATCTGTCGAATATGGTCCGAAGGAGCTGGGCAGATCCACGGAAACCAATGGCATTAGCAGAATGGACAAGACCAAGATTGATATGGCCTGGTTAGCGGTCATCCAGGATTAAAGAAGGAAGGCACAAAGGAAAAGGATGAGCTAAAGAAGGACTATTCCTTGAGCCAGGCTAAAGATGCACATGCTCATGCTCTACAAACTGCCAGGCATGACTGTGACCTCCTCCATGGTTCGATATGGAGGAAGAAGCTAAGGCTGTGCTACAGAGGTGGCAGGATACAAGAAGAGGATAAGCAGAGCACTACCTTGTCAGCGGATTGCACACAAGTACCTGTCTCAGACACCCCTTGCACATGAGAGGAGCAGGACTAATTGAACTTTGCAGACAGATTTACTGTGGTTTGACCTTTGCCTTTATTCACTGACTGTTCCTCTGGGAATCACATATACTCAGTGCTATACAAATAAGCTGACTTTATTCCTTCTATTTTGTGTGGGGGGTTGTTAGATTTTGTTTGGGACTTGATTTGGTTCTTGTGGGTTGTGGGGACAGGGAAGTACCCCTCTGTTCCTTTGGAGTGAGGGGGAACGGGCCTGACGAAGGGGTGTTCCCCGAAACGTTGCCCCCCTGCTGTCTCCCCTTGTTGCACCCATTTTTGTATTGTCTTGTCCCCCTTTTTTCTTTGTTTTCTCCTCTCCCCTTATCCTTTCACTGGACTGCCTATGTTTATTTATTTATTTTTTAGTGGCTGTGGTATGTGGTTTTGGTTTTTCAGTTCTCTTGTGTATACATTAAATTATATTTTTTTGGTATCATTCCATCTTTGACTTATGATTTCTATAGACAGTGAGTGCTAAGCTTGGATTATTGTATATTATTAGAGGAATTGGGTCCTCTTCTATACTTGGCACCCTGCACTGCATATATACTAACTACTATTGCTTTGTGAGTGCTGTTTATCAGTATTTTTGTTCTATGAGGAGGCATAGGCAGGGCCTGAAGTTTTTTTAGATGGAGGTCTGCAGTGTCAACACAGCTTGAGGTCTTTCAGAGGGTCTTTCGTGATCTCAACACAGAGCTGTTTATATATAAAGAGGTCCTGGATATTACAGAGCATTTCCAAGAGAGTATTTCAGGTTTGGCTGATCAGATTACTGAAGGAAATAAGAATCTTTTAAAGTAGAGAAGGTAAGAAAAGAAATGGAACAAGAAAGTCAGAGATGCAGCTAGCACTTCAATAAGCAGAGGGCGCTTTGGAGTTTAAAAAGAACAAATCCCTATATCTTCAAATAGAACTTTTTCAGATCAGAGCTGACACAGAAAAAAAAAGAAGGGAAGTGTTCTCACACGTTAGAAATATTAGAGAGCTTATGTAAAAGGAAGATTACAATGAGAAAGCTACTGTATGTGCATAAACGCTTTGTAATAGTCACCTTACAGGCTTCCTACTGAGGAATTAAAGCTTGGCTGCTTTATCACCAGCAGCTTGTATGGTTCTGTCAGTTTGGAGAATGCAACAGCAAAGAAAGAAGTATGAACACGAAGCAATGTGTGATTATACTTCAGTCCAATGTTAGACTGTATCAGCAAAGGTCGTACTGGGATATGAGGAAAGCTATATGATTCAGTCCCGATATAGATCATATATTTATACCAAGCAAGCTGTGTGTTCCTATAAGTGCATCTGCAGTGCCATTGCCATACTACAATCTGCTTTCCACAAAATGCAGAATAGAAGAACCAAGTTACGACTGAGTAGTGTAATACAAATCCAGTCATGCTAGCATGCCCACGGTGTCCAAAACAGATTGCTTGCAATGAAAGCAGCCACCATAAAAAGGTTCAGTCTGTGATTAGAATGATATTTCTTCTAAAAATAAGGGGAGCACAGATGTTCACATGAAGAGCATATAGAAACAAAAAATGCAGAATAGTGAAGCCAATATGGTTGAATATTAAAAGTGCTATAAGCTGGTAAGTATTACACTCACAAATTCCCTCTAAATGGATGGTGTCAGAGACCCAGTCTCTCTCTGACTGGAGCAAGGTAGAGTGCAACGTCAAGGGTAGCCAGAACAGGTGTCAATTTCTCCAATGTTCCTCAAAAGAAAGAAAACTCACAATAGTGTGGTATGTCTATACTGTATACATATAATGTGGAATCAATCAAATATAACAAATGTGCACTCACATTTTGCACAAAGGCAATGTGCATATAAATGTATGGAGATTTCCTGGTCTCTCAGCCAGTACCAGTCCTGCCTCTGCTTCTTCCTGGTATTCGCTCCCATTTTTTTGGAAGAAATATGCATTGATTTGGACTAAGGAACGGTCCTCAAAGGGTTGAATGAGCTGCTTAACTGTACATTATTTTGTATTTTATTTTCACTGTGTGTAAATAATTGTATAATTCACTATCACCATCATGTATCAAGCACATTATTATTCACTATTTATTTACACTCCTATCCCACCAAAAAGCACCCAGTTACAATCCTTTCTATTTTATGATTAGAGTGAGGCAGCAATGTATCCATAATCGCACGCTGAGAGAGTTGTCACTGTTTGTCTGGCAGTGGTTACGTGCAAATAAATTCATGTGTCAAGAATGGAAATCACAAGACTACACGTTTGCCGACTGCAAAAGAGAGTTGCCCTGAGGTACAGTCAGAGTTCATGAGAATGGCACCAAGGTTGAGGTGCTGAGATAATTGCCACAAATGGGAGAACCAAAGTTGCTGGTTGGAGTGAAGATGGTCTTGAGAAAAGGACATTACATTAAAGAAAACCATGAAGGTTCAAATTCAGAATGTTCAAAGATTGGAAATGAAAAAGTGACAAAATGCAATGCTGGCTGTAAGAGATGTGTGCAGAGGTATGCAATGGAGAAATTAAAAAAAGGCTTTATTGCATGTTCCTTTAAACAATTCAGCAAACAAAATATATATAAAACAATAAACACCTATACCTGTGTAAGAGCTAACTTACTTCCCCAGTCCCTCTCTGCAAGGCTGGGAGGGGGAAAGATCCTTACCCACTTATCACCCCAAAGTCTCAGCGGTACCTTAATGCAGGTGGCCCTTCAGGTGGTAGGTGTCTGCTTGAGGGTCCAGGCATAGAGGTCTGGCCCCCTTGTGTCTTTCTCTCAGGACACATCTCTCATTTTCTTATGTCAACTCCCTTGTGAGCTAAGGAATCACCTTCCTGTTTCTCAGACCAGGCTTTTTCTAAAAAATCTAATCAGCCAGGGGGAGTCTGGTTGTTTGCCTATATGCAATTAACCAGCACACTGCTGGATTTAGAAGCAGTTTCCCTCCAACAGTGATACGTCCCTGTTAAATACCTCCCTTGTTTGTGGGAAGCTCGGGCTTACCACGGCCAAAGCCCTTTCTTCCACTCTCTGCAGCTCGAATGAGAGTGGATGGAGTACAAAAACCCTCAGTCTCACTGGGATTGGAGCCCTTTCTCCAGGTTATTAGTGTCTCCTCCAGAAGGTGCTTGAGATCAGCACTCTTCAGTCACTCGAGGAGGACTTTTTCCAAGTACAATCTTTCTACTGGTGGTCATGAGATTTCTCCTGCATCGGGCGATCCTCTCTTTGTAGGCAGACTGTATGGCGACAGTCCCAGAGCATTTAAGCAAATTGCTTTGTCTCATCATCTTTTCCATGAACTCTAATTTAGCACTAAATGTCCATTCTTTGTAACCCTTGCTCAGGTCTTGCAAAGCCTCTGTCAGCTTACTTTTAAATTCTGTCTGATGTCCGGAATCTTTTTCTACTATCCTAGCCTCGTGCCATTTCATGGTATCACTTAGAGAGCGTTCAAGAATAGCTTTTTGAGTTTTCAGCGCTTGAAGCTGTCCTTCTGCACGTCTTTTTTCACTCAATGCAGTTGCCAGTTCAGCTTCTTTGGAATTGAGTTGCGATTCCACATCTCCCAGTTGACTCAGTGCAAGGCTTAAATCTGTTTCCTTTCCTCTATTTATGATCTGTAACTGCCGGTGCTCCTCCCGGACGTTGTCCAGCTCTAGCTGCAGCTGGGCCATCTCATTGTCCAGGTGGTCCAGCAATTTGCGGGCATCTGCCATTTTGGCCTCATAGCACAGTGTCAGGCTGGCCCCTTGATGAACGGACACCTCTTCACCGTCTTCCTTTTTTGCGAGCTGTTTCTTGAGCTCAGCAATCTGCGTCGACAGAGATGCAAGTTGCTGGGATGTATGTTTAGCTGACAGCTTTAGCTCTTCCACTTCTAGGCATTGATGCAAGTTCAACTCATCAGCGAGAGATCCCTGTTTCTTGAATGCATCCTGCAATTCTCCTATCAGAGTCTTTATCTTTTCACTGTGCTTTCTCTGAGCTTGTTTCCACATATCTTTCATTATATTGTGGAGCACTGTGAATTTCTTCGCTAGGGCCACAGCTGCTTGCATCAGTTTCTTGTACCGAGTCAACTGACCTCTTAGCTTGGCCTCCAGCAAAGCTCTGGTATTGTTCAGGGTAGCCCTCAGTTCCTCATGCTGCTCTGCGGGGACAAACTGGGTAATCAGCCATTCCTGCAGCACTTGCACTTCTTTAGCAGTTTGTAGATCTTCTTCCTGCAGAGATCACTGCTTCTCCTCTGCATTCTGGAGGTGAGTACGCAGACCTTGCAGTTGGTTCTGCAATAGCTGCTGTGCTTGTGTGCGTTGCTCCAATGCTTCAAACTTTTCATCTTCCAATAGTTTCTTTATTTTTTGTAGCTCGTGCAGCTTTTCCTTCTTTTCATTGACGTGGTCAGTCGCATCAGAATTTACTTCTGTCAGCCTTGTATCTTCTCTTTTTACAGTCTCTATAATATTGAAGGCCTCCTTGTAGCCCTCCTTCCCTTTACGCACTTCTGAGTTGAGACTCCCGGTCTCCTGGCGTGAGACTTCTATCTCTAGGTTGAGGGTTTAAAGCTCCATTTGAGATACTTTAAGATTCATACTAAGACTGAGGATAGCTTTTTGAGAGATGTCCAGCTCCTCAGTGAGATTGTGAAGTTCCTTTTTAGAGACTTCCAGTTCTGTGCGGCAACTGCTAATCTCTTGGTGTGAGACATCCAGTGCTATGCAGAGAGTATGAACTTCATTCTGCGATATGTCCACCTCTGTCCGGACACTGTTGACCTCATGGTGTGAGGTATTCTGTTCTATGCGGAGAGTGTGAACCTCAATCTGAGAGACTTCCACCTCTCTATGGTAATTGCAAACCTCTTGCTGAGAGAGACTAATCTCTTTCAGTGCTTCGTCATATTTCTGTTTCAGATTAGCAATCATTCTTTCAGATTTGCTCTGTTTTTCCACCATGGTGACATTAATAGCGTTCGCAGTGTCTAGCACAGTCTAAGATTCTCTAATTCGGTCCTGGCCAAAAAGTAAATTGTGAGCACAGTCTTCTGTAGAACATACAGGACACCTACAAGCTCATATTGAACCCCCAAAATAACCACAACATATATATAAGCATATAAGTGTCACAGAGGAGTGCTACTGAGCATGGCAATATATATTTAAAACCAGACAGAACATGAAACACAGACAGAGCTTAGTGCACATCCAGTGAAACTTATACACGGTACAGTGCCTAAATATATATGTATAGATATCTATTAAATAAAATGGTCTGTCGTGTAGCGGCTCAAGGGCTTACAACACTTACAACACTTACAACACTTACAACACTTTGGCCAATTGTTAAACTAAAAGATCATTTTATTTAATAGATATCTATACATATATATTTAGGCACTGTACCATGTATAAGTTTCACTGGATGTGCACTGAGCTCTGTCTGTGTTTCATGTTCTGTCTCTGGTTTTAAACACAGTCTTCTGTAGCTCAGCATTATATTCTCTCTTCAATTTTAATTGTTCACAGACATGCCTGGCAGTTTGCAGGGTATCTTCAAGGCTGGTCAAGGGATCGTTACTCACTGGTTCCGGCTCTGCTTCCTTGGTATAGTTTGAGGGTTTCTCACTGTCAGCATCAGACAGACACTTGTTTGGGCTACACAAATTCTGCCGTGGGCCCTCTGGATATTTGGTCATCCGCGGGAAGAATTCTCCATTTCCTCTAGGCTGAAGGGCATCTCGGCCCCATATTTCTCCATGGGATCTGCGGACGTGTCTAATCCTTCCATGGTAATTGGAGAACCTCTTCTTTTTCTTGTTCCGCCTTTTTTTGCTTTGGACGACTCCGTCCCATCAGGGGTACTAGGGTCTCCTTGTAGGTTTGAAACTTCAGCAGTTTCACAGCATCCACCATGCTTTCTTGAAATTGCATTAGATGGCAGGAATTTTTGGGGTCATAGAGACAAGTGTGTTCGGTGCGTACCGAGTTTAGGCACCTTCACCATCCTACGGCTGTTTTGTGGGTGCGTCTTGTTTCAGGTTCGCCATAAGAGATATCTTCATCCTTATCCTCATAGGACCGGAAGGGTCACTCCTCCGTGGGGTAGGGTTCATTACAAAAACGCTGCATCTTGTCCTCCATTTTGGTGGGATCAGGTGTATTTTTCATCATGACCTCGGGAGGCGCTATTGCTGCTGTTTTCACTGTATTAACTAGAACCCCATCTGGTAGTCCTACAGGTGGGCAGACTTTGCTTGCAGCGTTTGCAGCTTTCACAGGCATCTCTCTACCCTTTTTCTTCTTCTTTACTTTGGTATGTTTCAAAACACCAGCAGTACTGTGCAGACATTCTTTCTCATCAGTGATACTGGATGTGCACTTGTTAAGTAAAAGTTCTGTACCTTCCTTGTGACCACTGCTCATTGCTTGCTTCTGCAGTTCATTGGCTTGTTGAAAAAAATATTCCTCTGGTTGTTGTCCTTTTTCTGGGGCCACGTTGGGATCATCCTCATCATCTGAATAAGGCTGGGCTCTTTACACTAGGAACACATTTGCTTCCCCATTCTTGCAGAGTCTGTATTTGACTTCAGCTGGGTGGCCATTTTAATATCCCATGGTTTTTTCTCCCTTTTCTTTCACAAGTGGTGGGGGTAGACTCTGGTCACAGCATCAGTTCATTTCACACAGCTCAGGCACGAAACCTGACACCAGTGTGTGGTTTCCTGAGAGCACAGATAGAATTTAACTCTTCACTCTCTCACATATCTTCTCTCTCAGAGTGTAGCCTTGAGTACACTTGTCAATGAAATATTCCCCACTTTCTGAGGAGAAGACTAGCTTTGAGGGGGAGTCTTCTTCTGGCCTCTGTTTTGAGCAACAGCTTCCCTTTTCTTCTTCTTGGACTTCTGGTCCATCAAGCCCTCAAACTCCTCTTTCTGACTTCCATACAACTTCTGCTGGGGTCCATGAATCTGGCTCTCCTTTGTTCCATGTACTTTCTAAAGACCATCTTCACTCCTACCAGAAACTTTGGGTTTCCCATTTGTGGGAATTATCTGGTACTCAGGACCTGAGGCACAGAAAATCGCTACCTCTTTATTAGTTCGCTGCCACGCTGTGTAGTTGTGGTTGAAGAGATTACTGGTGGCGAAGTCTTTGTACCCTGTGCACTCGAACAGTGTCTCTTCAAGTATTTGCTCTAGCTTGGCACATTTTGCCCATTCTCGTTCCGCACAAGATTTTTGTGTGGTTAACTCAGTGAGCCTCTGTTTCATGAATATTTCAAATGCCTGCTTGCCCATGATGGGCGTAGCTTCCTCAACCCTGCAGAGAACTTCTTGCACCAGCTCATCTTTCCATTTCACTATCGCTTCTTTTACTTGCTTGGCGATTAGTTTTTCTATGCGTTGTGCGGTCTCCTTGTCTATTTTCATCAACTCTAACTGGACCCCATGGCCTCTTTCTTTTGCAGTTGGCAGACTGAATCTTTATAACGCCCGCTTTCATTGTAAGGAACCTGTTTTGAACAACGTAGACACAGTAGTATGACTGGATTTTTATTGCACTTCTCAGTTGTAACTTAGCTTTCCTATTCTGCATTTTGTGGAAGGCAGACTAGCACTGCCGCGGCATTGCGGATACGCTTATAAGACTGGACAGCTTGCTTGGTTATAATGTAGGATCTATAGCTGTACTGAATCCCACAGGCAGCTTTCTTCATGTCCCTGTGGGGTCGTTGTTGCTGACACTTTCTCATATTGGACTGGAGAAAAACCACACATTGCCTCAAGTCCATATTAAATCTTTTGTTGCTGTATTCACCAAACTGACTGAAGAACATTAGCTGCTTTATTCTGGCGATAGAGCTGGCGAGCTTTCTTCCCTCTGTAGACAGCCTGTATGGCGATAGCTGCAGAGTACCTGCACATATAACTTTATCTCTCCATCCATCCCTGGACAAGATCTCTGTAGCATTTCTGAAGTGTTAGGATGTTTCTCTTCTTTCTTTCAGACTTTACCCTGATCTCAGACAATTCTAACTGGAAACATAGGGATTTGTCTATTTCCTGCTCCAAAGAGCCCTCTGCTTTTTCCTGTTCTAACTGCACTTCTAACTTTTCTTGTTCCACTTGTTTCATCACCTCATGAAGTTTCTCATTTGTTTCCCTGACCTGGTCAGTGAAATCTGAAATTTCCTCTTTCAGACTTTAGTTCTCACTTTTTACAGCCTCTAAATTAATTTCAAATTAATCTTTTCATTAGCATCCTTCAATTCACACATCTCTGTGCCGAGACCGCAGACCTCATGGCGAGAGATTTCCAGCTCTGCTTGAGCCTCCTCAAACCTCTGCTTCTCATCCATTGTAAGAATAACATTGTTTGCCATCACCCGATCTGTTATCAGGTCCTCTAACTCACTATGCAAGCGCCGCTCTGTTACTTCTAATGTTGCATGTGCCAGGAGAGCTGGGAACGAATTGTTCATGGAGGAGGTGATAGTCATGCCTGGCACTTTGCAGTGCGTGCTCTTGCGCATCTTCAGCAAGGCTCAAGGAATCATTAACCTTTTGCTCATCCTTTTCCTTTGCGGTCTCCTTTTGAATGCACATCTTCATCACTGGATATTCATTTACTGTTTCCCCTCTCTGTTCCTAGCTGATGGCTAATCTGTGAGGTAGGGATTTAGGGAGCGCAGAATCATATGTGAAAATATAAAAACAAATACACATATAGTGCAGGATTGTTCAAAATCAATCTTCCCATAAATGTAATGTATAATGAACGAAGTTAGAACTTACATGGTCCCAGTAGGCCAAAGGCATATATAAGGATATCTTTGCGGGCGTTCCCCTGTCTGACTCGGTCAGCCCTGAGACACACAGCTGAGGTGAAGAGTCTGTGGGAAATCAGCTACCATCTGGTACCACAATTACAGCACAAAGAGAGTGACATGTAAAAATCTTTATAGAGAATCAAAGGATAAAAAAACAAATTCACACTTGCATCAAGGAAAGTGTGTGACAGCTCACAACAGAGTGAGTATTCGGCGCAGTCGACGCTATGCCTTCTCAGCATCTGCAGCTGTTCGAAATCCTCGATGCTATCAGATCGTGGCATCAGCTATGGAAAATTTTGTGAGAGCTCGCCTTGTGTCTTACTGCCTCTGGTATTGCAACACGGCTAGACACGTTTTGCAAAATAGCTTCTTCAAGTAGCTATTTTGCGAAACACATCTAGCCGTGTTGTGGTCCGAGAGGGTATCTGATTTCCCACAGTCTCTTCCCCTCAGCTGTGTGGCTCAGGGCTGACCGAGGCAGATAGGGGAACGCCCACAAAGATATCCTTATATGCCTTTGTCCTCCTGGGACCATGTGAGTTCTAGCTCCGTTCATTTAATTTATGAGAAGATTGACATTCAAACACTCGATACATCATCACGTCAGTAGCATGTGATTTTCCGAGGGCATTCAAACACTCCACTAGCTCCTCCGATCGGCTCTGTTCCCGAAGGAGAATTAGCAACAAAGTATTGACTGTTTGAATGTTAATGTACTACCTCAAGACCTAGTAATACTGTAGTAGGAGTGCAGGGTCCTCTTATCCCCTTTCCATGATTTGATCAGGTCTCAGAACAGATACTGAGAGACATTGAATAATATCTATATATTTATAGACCTAATTGAGACTACTGTGAGAAGACATTACCAAGCAGTACTTGCTACAAAACTGATACTTTGCTACTTATAGACACTGATACGTAATAACTATCAGTGCTGACAAATACCAGCTCAATCAGCTACTGTATATACTGAATGCACTATACAGATATACCTATTATCTTCCTTGCAATAGAGGATTATTAACATATATGATCTTAAGCCATTTAACTCCATGCTGGCATATATGCTAAAATATACTGACTATTCAAATAAGCTAATAAAGTTTAATATAAACTGCTTAAAGCAAGTATTAAACATATACATCCTTTTGTTGAATAATTAGAGGACCATATATCTAAATTCTGCTGCTCCTACAGTATCTACTAACCCAGCAAACTCTATACTAGTTAACTGTGGGGGACAGTAATCTGAGTTTACAATAGAACAGACAGTCATAAGTACGTCATATCTACATATACATTATAAATAAGGTGAGAAGAGAAGAATATACAGTAGAGGCAACGTTTATTCTAACATTTGCCGTAAACTAGCCGGGTTACATTCTGGGTATGTGCTGGGTATGTTCTGGGCTAGTTTGAGGCACGTTTAAGGCATTTCTGCATTGACTAACGACCCATAGGATTAACACAGCAGGGATCCCTCCAGAAGGGCAAGATGAAAATCTTTGAGGTAGTGAAAATCTCTGGCTAACAGACTTAATTCACTATTTTTCCATTTCGTGTGTGAGAAAGAAGAAAATACACAAATAGGTTTATGTATCACCCCGTATGTTTTCTTTGGGAGAGAAACAAGAAAAAAAGAGGATATAAATAATAATATAACAATGTAATAATTAGGTAATATAATTACAAAAAATAATGTTATATACACAAATAGCTGTATGTATCACCCCATACATTTTCTTTGGTTTTGGCTTTGTATCCATGGTAAATTAAAAAATATCACCCAAATAAATGTAACAATAAAAATGTTTATGCACAGATTATATTTATTCTAAGGGTATGCAGTTTACAATGTAAGCAAATTATTTTAAACTATCTAACAAAAAGGATCTATACCATAAAAAAAAGTCCTGCATTTTAAAACTAGGATTCATCTGGAGAAACAGTAGGTTTTATGCAGAGCAAAGATTAAACTTTCTGTACATGTTGAAACAGTAATCCTTCTTGGGATTTAGCAAAGGTTTCACAGGTGGAATGTGTTAGCTATCAAATATTAAACTAGTTTCAGATGGAGAGATGGTTCATGCTTTTCGAAAATTCATATTTAGAATATAATTATCTAAACTAAAGATAGAACTCTCTGGTGCTAAATTGGTTTTACAAAGCCTCATCAAGCCGGGTTTCACCATGTGTGACATTAAGTTATAATTGAGAAATAATGAGTTTCAGCGGAATCAAATCTGAGCCCCCCATACTCCTGCGGTTAGGATTAGTCTAATCGGCAGCTCAACCCTACATTTCAAGGCCCAAACCAAAAATAAGCAAAAAAACATTCCTCGTCATTTCGGGCAGCATTTTCTCCCTTTAGTGATGTCCTACTCTTGCTGATCTTTTGTGTTGACATTGGCAAGGAAAGGTACAATGCGAGTGAGGGTGCTCAGAGAGAGATTTTGAGGGACAAAAAAAATACAGAAGCAGAAAGAAAGAGACAGAGAAACAGATGCAGCCAGGGAGAGAAACAAGAAAAAAAGAGGATATAAATAATAACATATAACAATGTAATAATTAGGTAATATAATTCCAAAAAATTATTGTATTGTATTGTTTGTCTTTATTTATATAGCACCAAAAGTGTACTCAGCGCTTCACAAAGAATACAGTACAGGGAATTTTAAAAATACAATAAGTGCAGCAAAAATCAGACAATGGGAAAGGAAATCCCTGCCCCGAAGAGCTTACAATCTAAGAAGTTTGAGGGGAAACTTACAGAGACAGCAGGTGAGGGAATAAGTGCTGTAGATGGGTGTTAAATGAAAAGGTTAACACCATTTACAGGGGAAGAGATGGAAGGGAGGCGTGGATGAGATCAGGTGTGTATGTCTGGCTTCAGTCTTAGGGGAGATCCCCAGCAGCAGGAAGGAGTAGATAGAGGGTGTGAATAGAGGATTTGTGTGGGTGTTTTTTATTGAGGGGTAAAGAAGATGGAGATATTTGAATAGAGTTGGAGACATGGGGCTGGTAGAAAGAAATGTGTATTTTGAAAAGAAGCGAGGTAAGAGCAAATATAAATAGTAGCAGCATCATGGCAGCAGTAGTTTAGTGCTGAGATGTGTGATCTGGAATAGAAAGTGTCCACCTTGCCAGCGTAGTTCACATCCAGGATTGAGGGTCCGTAGTTGTTCTGTAGTCCCCTTGTTTCCCTCCTGTTGAACTCCCTGTTAAATTCGACCATGCCACTTAAAACTGGGCCACTTTGAATCTTGGGCTGCTATATATTTATAGTATGACTTAATCTATACCACATCTGATCTGTTTCTCCTCTTGTACACTAGTCAATCATTACCATTTCAACACCCTTAGGTTACCTGTTATAGATATATATATATAATATATATATATATATATATATATATATTAATATATTATATATATGTGGCAGGACGGACTCGCGGGCGGGGGGGTCAGTAAGACGCTAGACACGATGGGAAACTTTAAACACTAGTGGTTTATTAGCCACAACCAAAATAAGTACGGGTGCACTGTCCTTTAAGAAACGACTTTCTTTGAAAATTAAAGCCTAGTCCCGTTAGGGACACTAACTCACTTCTTGAGCCCTTACTAAACAGGACAGCCAGCTAATCT
Source organism: Ascaphus truei (assembly GCA_036426205.1). Classification (NCBI taxonomy): domain Eukaryota; kingdom Metazoa; phylum Chordata; class Amphibia; order Anura; family Ascaphidae; genus Ascaphus; species Ascaphus truei. The sequence continues at coordinate 145,141,617 of CM071570.1, read as the reverse complement.
GGTCATGCCCAAAACATGCTACACAAAGGATAACGATACGTATAAGAATAAATTCTTATCTGTTTTGCCGCTCCAGTAGCAAACAGGAACACGGTTCCGGGGAGCAGGCTATGTCCAGCCTCGCAGCGATCTTGATCTTTATCCTGGGTTGGGGTCCCAGCTGGTCCCAGCAGCCTAGCTCCTCGCAGGACTGGGGGACCAGAGCAACAGCAACGGCTTCCTAGCCGGCAGAGTTCTCTCCACCTTCCTGTGGAAAAACAAGCTCAACTTGTGTGAGCAACTTCCTGCTTTTTAAAGCACTTGTTTCACTGATAGTTCAGCCCCTGTTTAATCAGGCTGCATGTGTGCTTCTCTGTGTCTGAGGAGATTAACACTCTGTGAACTGGCTGCAGCGTCTCTCCATTCACTATTCCAGCCTACTGAGTTAGTGACTCTGTCACAATATATATATATATATATATATATATATATATATATATATATATATATATATATATATATATATATATATATATTCACACAGATGTAGCACACTTTATCTCAACCCTGACCCACACATATGCTGCTGAACCGCGCACCAAATGTGGAGTGATCACAGCCAAGTGCAGAGCAGGGGCAATTTCCCACCAGGATTGTGGGAGTTGCTCAAACTCTCAAGTTTCAAAAAGAGCAACAGATTTTTGCCAGCAAGGTGCTATTTGCAGGCAACATAACGTAGGAAAGGCTATGAAACCTACACAGCGCAATTATCCACCTTGTTCATGGGGCCCTTTTGTAAATTTGAAGTTTGATTTTATTGAACTCTGTGACAGGGTGAATGAACGTCACCAGGCATATACCTGGCAAAAAGTGAAAACAAATAACTTGCGCTCATAGGTGATCTGTGATGAAGAATAGTGACTTAGATATAGGTTATAAGATACAACCTGATGGGTGAGGTTTTGTGCTGCTGGTCAATTGGAATGGCTCAAACACCAGGCTACATGAAAACAAAGAAAAGACAGCGCAAAAAAACCCATTGTGTAGTATATTAAAAATATTATTTATAATGTGAGGGTGAGTACACCCCGGCGCGCGCCCGGTTACTGTCGCGGCCGAGACCGGGTAAAGGTTTAAATAAACTCGGCCGCGACAGTATTCAAAGTGGCCCATTATAAGTGGCAGGACTACTGAACAACTCAAGTTTAAAAGGAAGGAACTCTTACCCTAATGGATTTTATCCTTCTTCTCTCCTCAGGTAAAAACCATCTCTATATCCTCATTGAAGCCTTTGCTGTGTGTATTATATATATGCAAGTGACCCAATGCTAGGTAAAAATCATATTTGAATGTTGTTTTCTGTCTACCCCTAATCAAATTAAGTGTTGACACCTAGGCCGGGAACACCCTGTGTAGGAAACCATCTGTTTGAATGTGCCTCAAATGTGCTAATTAAGCAGACAGAACCTAACTATCAGGTGACTGTTTAGGCCCATATAAACCCAGGTAGAACAGCTTTAATCTGTATGCAGCACATATCCAAGTGGCCCATTATAAGTGGCAGGACTACTGTACAACTCAAGTTTAAAAGGAAGTTCGAAAGAAGTGGACACCCCCATCTGGCCCTGATTCCTGCATTTGAACTACGCTGGAAAGGAGGATATCATCTATACCAGACTGCATCATTACTGCTGTGATGCTGCCTTTACCATTTATATTTGCTGTGACTTCACTTCTTCTCAAATTATGCCCTTCTTTTTACCAGCCTCAGTATGTCTAACTCTATTCATATATCTCCATCTCTCCTTCCTTCCCCACTTCTCAGTTTACATGAACTCCTTTCTTCCCTGCGTCCTCTGACACCACACAGCTATATCCCCTGCACTAAAAAACACCCCTACAAATCATCCTCACAAATTCTCTTTCTATCCATGCTTCTCCTACTTGCTTCTGGGAATATCTCTCCCAATCCTGGTCCCTGCCTTATTTCTACATGCGCTCATCCTCGCCTGCCAATTGCAACCTCTACTCCTTCTGGTGTCAACCCCTTCAACCTCATACCCATCCCCTGCCACCCTCCCTCCTCTCTCCCTTTCTCCTGTGCCCTTTGGAATGCTCGCTCCCTTTCTAACAAGTTCCTCTCTGTACATGACTTCTTTCTCACTCTCTGCTCCTATTTGCTATAACTGAGACCTGTCTCACTCAGTCTGACTCTGCTCTGGAAGCTGCCCTCTCTTATGGTGTCCTTTCCTTGTCCCACACTCCGCGCACTGATGGCAGGGGTGGAGGCGTGGGGCTCCTGCTCTCCTCTCTCTGCCATTACCGAACCCTTCCTATTCCTCCATCTCTTGCTTTTCCTGCTTTGAGGCTCACACTGTCCAGATCTTCTCTCCTCTCCCTGTCCATGTGGCGGTCATCTATCGCCCACCTACCTCTACTCATCCCCCTTCTGCCTTTCTCTCTAACTTTGAATCCTTGCTCACTTTCTTTCTCTCCTCAGACTCCCCTGTTCTTCTCCTTGGGGACTTCAATTGCCACATTGATGACCCCTCTCTCCCTTGGGCTTCCCGCTTTCTTTATCTAACCTTTTCTTTTGGCCTTCAACAGTGGACTGCAGCCAGCACCCACAAGGATGGCCACTACTTAGACCTGGTTTTCACTAAAAACTTCTCTCTCCGATTTCTCCATTTCCCTTTTCCTCTCTCTGACCATCATCTCATCCTCTCTATCTCACTTCTCCCTTTCTCCACCTCCATCTACCCTCCGGTTCTGCAGAAACCTGCACTCTATTCACTTGAAAACAAAAAACTTGCGCTCATAGGTGATCTGTGATGAAGAATAGTGACTTAGATAAAGGTTATAAGATACAACCTGATGGGTGAGGTTTTGTGCTGCTGGTCAATTGGAATGGCTCAAACACCAGGCTACATGAAAACAAAGAAAAGACAGCGCAAAAAAAACCATTGTGTAGTATATTAAAAATATTATTTATAATGTGAGGGTGAGTATTGCACGTACATCAATAAAAAGGGTTAATAGCATGACATGTTAGGGACATGTTACCACTCGGCGGGGACAGCAGGACACAAACACAGGTTTCTTTAACTTCCTCTCTCTAGCTGCTGGTATCCAGAATCAGCATGTACAGCTCAGCGTTGGGGAACCTTCCCGCGTGTTCAAGGAGCTCCAGGCGGTGGTTCAGAAGGGTTGATCTCCGCGTTGCTTCCTGGTTAGTCCACGCTTATGTGTGACGTCATCCGGCGGCGTCTCTCGGCCGGTCGCGTCTGAAGATGCAGCGGTCTCTATTCATCCACCCGGTGGAGGAGGAAATGGACTTGGGTCCTCAGCCCCCACGGGAGAACATCGTGGGTGACGATAAAATCCCAATGGGTAGACAGTTGTCCTCTGAACAAAAAGGGGACTTGTTAGAAATAATCATACAATTCCATGATGTTTATTCTGATTGCCAAGGCAAACTAATTTAATTTCACATGTGATCGAGACAGCACCTGGGGTAAAAGTACGTTCCCATCTTTATAGGTTGCCTGAAAGTCGTAGGGCCCTGGTAGAGAAGGAGGTATAAGAAATTTTACACTTAGGAGTGGTTGAGGAATCATACAGTGAGTGGTGTAGTCCACTAGTTATGGTCCCTAAACCCGATGGGAAGGTAAGATTTTGTGTGGACCTCGGAAAGGTCAATGAAGTATACAAGTTTGACGCATATCCGATGCCAATGGTGGACGAGTTAATTGACGCTCTTGGTAACGCGGAATATATATCCACGCTGGACTTAACAAAAGGATACTGGCAAATACCTTTAGAGGAAAAGTCCAAGTGCAAAACAGCCTTTGCCACACTTTGGTTCCTCATGGGTTTATACCAGTGGGTTTATACCAGTTTGTGACAATGCCATTTGGACTGCATGGAGCCCCACCCACATTTCAGAGACTCATGGATAAAGTGCTGAGACCCCATAGGGCTTATGCCGCAGCCTACCTAGATGACATTGTCTTTTATAGTAAACACTGGCAGGCCCATCTAAATAGGCTGAAAGCGGTCCTCAAATCTCTAAGAGAGGCAGGGCTCACAGCCAACCCTAAGAAATGTGTCTTAGGTAAGGCGGAAACCAAATACTTAGGGTATGCAGTGGGAGGTGGAAAAGTAAGGCCAATAGCCGACAAGGTAGTTGCCCTGAAATAAGTTCCGACCCCCCAAACAAAAATGCAGGTACGCTCTCTGCTGGGTTTAGCAGGGTACTATCGGCGGTTCATCCCCAACTACTCGGAAGTTGCAGCCCCATTAACAGACCTCACAAAAAAGTGTGCCCCTACACAAGTGGTATGGTCAAGGGAGTGTCAGAGAGCCTTTGAGGACATAAAAAGGTGTCTATCAGAGGGTCCCGTCCTTAGAAGCCCAGACTTCAACAGGCCTTTTGTATTGCAAACCGATGCATCAGAGATAGGGCTAGGGGCAGTGTTGTCACAACAGTTTGAGGGAGTGGAACATCCGATCCTTTTTCTGAGTAGGAAATTGTTCCAGAGGGAAAAAACTACTCAGTGATTGAGAAGGAGTGCCTTGCAGTAAAATGGGCAATCGAGGCTTTGAGGCATTACCTGGCAGGAGTCCATTTTACTCTGGTGACGGACCATGCTCCATTAAAGTGGCTAAATAGTATGAAGGACTCCAATGCTATATTGACCAGGTGGTATATGGCCCTCCAACCCTTCTCATTTGAGTTTCAGCACAGGCCTGGAAAAGAAAATGCAAATGCTGGCTTCTTTTCTAGAGAAGGGGTGGATGATCGGGCTTCAGCCGTGCATGGCCCAGCCACACACTAACAGGGGAGGAATGTGACAGGGTGAATGAACTTCACCAGCCATATACCTGGCAAGCCTATGTTTAGGCTTGCAGTGCAGCAGTGACGAGGTTACGTTTCAGTTGAGAAGGGCTGCTTAATTAGTCTGTCCCCAGCTGCATAATCAAGATGTTTTTAAACCCCCAGGCTGTACACACATGCAGGCTAGCTGGTCAGGAGACAGGACTGAACTACTGAAGAGATTACTGCTTTAAGGTCTGTTTTCAAAGTACATGTATGATGAACTGTCTGTGTCCTGCATGCTGAAGAGAAGCTGCCTGGTTTTCTATGCTGAAGAGAAGCTATTTTGTTTTTGTCTGCTGAAGAGAAGCTATTTTGTTTTTGTGTGCTGTATGTTTTTAAGGCTCAATAAATAAGCCTTATCAAGAGAACCCATGTGTGTGGTTGCATGTACAGTACCCTGCAACAAACTCCCTTGAAGGTTGCACTATCAGTATGTGTTGGTAATGATTTGTACTTTCTCAGGTTGGGTTGTGGGATTGAGTACATCTTAATTTCTTATATAATCCACAGAGTGCAGGGGCAGTTGAAAGGGTTAATGGAACCCTCAAAAACAAAATTGCTAAAATGTGTGATGATACAGGGATGAAATGGCTTGAGGATCTCCCTGTGGCTCAAATGTCCATCCGAAGTGCCCCTACTAAAAAATATGTTATCTCATTATGAGATACTTATGGGTAGACCAATGACAACAGGAAGTTCAAAGGAACTGATTGTAAAAAATCACGCAATCTGTTTTGAGACTATTGAGAATTAGTAAATATTGCATGCAACTAATTAAACTTTTTTGAGGTGGGTGACTGAGTGCCTGTCTTGACTGAGTGACTGCTTGGGTGGGTGAGTGACTGCCTGGGTGGGTGAGTGCCTAGGTGGGTAGGTGAGTGAGTGACTGCCTGGGTGGATGACTGGCTGGGTGGGTGGGTGAGTGACTGCCTAGGTGAGTGGGTGAGTGAGTGTGTGGGTGATAAACTGCGTGACTAACCTTGACCAGGTGGGTGCTGCTTCCTGCTTCCCTACCCGCCAGACACGCCCCCCTTGTCCCTGATCCCCATGGCTGCTGACAAGGGCAGGAGGTGGGCTCAAGGGGGTGGGGAATGGGAGGGAGGTGGGCTGGGGGTTGCGGGAGGTGGGGTGTGTGTGTGTGTGTGTGTGGGAGGTGGGCTCGGGGGGGCATGGGAAGTAGGCTGAGGGGGGGGCGAGACTGGCAGGCTAATTCCCGTGGGAGCATCCCCCCCCTCGGCCCCTGCTGCGGCTGCTACCCGGGGCAGGAGGCTGGCACGGGGGGAGCTTGGTTTGCGGGCGCGTGGGGAGCTGTGTTGGTGGACAAGGGGGGAGCAGGGTTGGCGGGCGCGGGCTCACCATGGTTCTTGCCCTCTATCCCATGGAGCGGGAGGGAGCGGGGGGGGGGGCAGGCCCACAGGCAGCAGACTGAACACTCTGCTTCCTTGCGCATGCACGCCGAGACCTCTGCTCTGCACATGTGCACGGGGATTGCCAGATTTTTTTTCTGAATCACCGGGCCTGGGACGCCAACCCCAGCAGAACCCCCCTGTTGGTGCCCCTTATTATAGGGGTGGTCCCCTTTGTTCCCTTACCTTAGGAATGTTACACCTATGTCACTGAAGTATTATAGAATATCTCTAGATCTGTGTCTGCTATATATTGTACTGTTCATTGTCATCGTTTGCGTTAAAGGAATCATTGCCAAAATTTCTTCATAAATTATTCTCTTCATGCCCCTACGAGAAGATGCTACAAATAAAGGAATGGAACTGGACTATGATGATGCAGATTCTCTCTTGATGAGATGCAGTTCAAATTACAGGAATGACAAGACAAGAAAAAAAAATGGAAAGGATAAGGAGTGGGTGAGACTCCAAGGGATTGAGGTAGCGGACCAAGGGTTACAGCAAGGAAATACACCCTATAAGGAAAGGTTACCGTGTTTTCCAAGAATAAAGAAACATTTCTCACTGAAGATTTTGAAACATATAAGAGGAGGGACAGACAAAGTAATATTGCTGAAATGAATATACTGTTGATATTTCTGAAAAGGACTGGGGAGTATATGGAGAGGTAATAGAGGGGTTAACTCAATCTGCAACCCTGCAAGGCCTAAACACTCACCAAGGGCCTTCACCTACCCCCGATACCCACAATAAACCGGGCACTGGTAGTTAACCCCTTCATTGCCTTATCGATAAGCCGCTGAAGTAATGAATTTGCCTGTAAATGCATTTTTCTTGTATCTGATTCATGCCGGGGACCTCTGGTGCTGGCATACATGTGTATCAGCTCCGGAGACCCCCGACATCAATCCGATGCAGGAAAAATGCTTTTTTTTCTAAGTCCCTCTCTCGCCGCAGCCTATGAAGTTTCACACCAGCTTCACGCCAACTTTTTCTGGCGGGAGCAATTTGGGAGGAAATCGCCATTCTAGAGCCGCAATTAGCATCGATAAGCTAATCGAGGCTACTAGAATTGCACAAGTATTCCCCTGGACCCCCCGTGGTCTCCCCTTGATCCCCCTTGTCTCCCCTGGACCCCCCTGGTCTCCCCTAGCCCTCCCCTGTTCTCCCCTGGCCCCCCATGAACTCCCCAGGCTTCCCCATGCTCTCACACAGCCCCCGGCCTCTCCTGGACCCCCTTGTCTCCCGTGGGCCCCCCATGGCATCCCCTAGACCCCCTGGTCTCCCCTTGTCCCCCCCATGTCTTCCCTGGTCCCCCCTGGTCTCCCCATGCACTCACCCGGTCTCCGCTGGAACCCCCTAGTCTCCCATGCCCCCACACGGCCTTTCCTGGACCTCCCCTGGTCTCTCCTGGACCCCCCTGTCTCACCTGGTCCCCCCTGGTCCTCCTCCTGGTCACCTCTGGATCTTCCCTGTCCCCCCTGGCCTCCCCTTGGTCTCCCCTCAACCCTGGTCCCCCCTGCCCCCCTGGTCTCCCCTTGCCACATTTTGTATCCCATGCCCCCCCTTGTCTCTAGTCAGTCACCCATCCAGTCAGTCACCCATCCACCCCATCAGTCATAGTCACCCACCCAAGTGCCAGTCAGTCAGTCACCCAGTCAGTCATAGTTAGTCACCCAGTCAGTCAGTCACCCAGTCAGTCAATCAGTCACCCACCCAGTCACTCAGTCAAAGTCACCCACCTAGACAGTCAGTCATCCACCCAGTCAGTCACCCACCCAATCACTCAACCAGTCAATCACCCAGTCAGTCACCCACCCAGTCAGTCACCACCCACCCAGTCAGTCACCCACCAAGTCAGTCACCCACACACCCAGTCAGTCACCCACCCAGTCAGTTACCAACCCACCCAGTCAGTCACCACCCACCCAGTAAGTCACCCACCCAGTAAGTCACCCACCAAGTCAGTCACCCACCCAGTCAGTCACCCACCCAGTCAATCACCCAGACAGTCACCCACCCAGTAACCCACCCATCCAGTCACCCACCCACCTAGTCAGTCACCCACCCAGTCATTCAGTTACCCACCCAGTCACTCACCCACCCAGTCAGTTACCCATCCACCCAGTCAGTCAAGTGTCAGTCACAAACCCAGTCAGTCAGTCACCCACTCAGTCAGTCAGTCAGTCAGTCAGTCACCCACCCAGTTAGTCAGTCACCCACCCCAGTCAGTCTCCTACCCTGTCAGTCAATCACCCACCCATCCAGTCAATCACAGTCACCCACCCACTCAGTCAGTCAGTCAACCAGCCAGTCAGTCAAGTCACACACCCAGTCAGTCACCCACCCTATCTCCATCACCCACCATCTCTCCGTCACCCACCCCATCCATCACCCACCCCTCTGTCACCTACCCGCCCTGTCACCCATCCCCTCCCTGTCACCCACTCCCTCCCTGTGTCACCCACCCTTTCTCCTTGTGTCACCCACCCTCTCTCCCGGTGTCACCCACCCTCTCTCCATGTGCCACCCTCTCTCCTTGTGTCACCTACCCTCTCTCCCTGTGTCACCCACCCTCTCTCCTTGTGTTACCCACCCTCTCTCCTTGTGTGGGGGTAGGTTATAATGATTACACAGTACATGAGTAACAAGGGGTAGGGTATAATGATTACACAGTACATGGTAACAGTTACACATAGGAATGTGGGTGTTAGTGGGTGTCTCTCATCCTGTGACAGGTGCTGATATAGTTTGCAGCATGTTCTTCTGTAGTTTCATCCTCTCCTAGGAGGATCGCTATTTTTTGGGTCTCTTCTATATTATTAAAGTTCTGGATACGAGCTGTGAGTTTCTCCAAGTGGGCACTCCTCAATTCAAAGTATTGTATGCAGCGCAGCAGGAAGTGTGTCATCTTCTACCTCTCCTAGCTCACATCGCTGACACAAATGTACTTTTCAACCCCTGACCCTACACCTGCTGTACAGACCACAGTTTCTGAATGTCTTAAAATGTCAAAAACAGAGCTCCTCATATTTCATCCCAAACCTGGTCCCACTACCTCCTTCCACATTACTGTTGGAGGTTCTGTCATACACCCAGTAGCCCAAGCACACAGCCTAGGGGTCACACTCGACTCCTCTCTCACATTCTCCTCTCATATTCAAAACATATCTAAAATCTGTCGCGTTTTCCTCCGCAATATTACAAAGATATGCCCTTTCCTCTGTTGCTCGACAGCTAAAACTCGGACACAGGCCCTCATTCTCTCCCGTCTCGATTACTGTAACTTCCTGCTGTCCGACCTTTCTGCCTCTCACTTGTCTCCCCTACAATCTATCCTAACTGTATTCTTTCCTAAATCTGTCTACCACCTCCCCTGCTGAAATCACTCCCCTGGCTTCCAATCAAATCCCGCATCTCACACTCAATTCTCCTCCTCACTTTTAAAGCTTTACACTCCTGCCCCTCCTCGACCCTAATTTCTCGCTATACACCATACATTCCCGACTCTTGCGTTCTGCTCAAGCAGGTTTTCTCTCTACCCCCTTTGTATCTAAAGACCTCTTCCGTAAACCTTTCTCACTGACTGCCCCACACCTCTGGAATGCCTTTTCCCTCAATACCGGCTAGCACCCTCTCTATCCACCTTCAAGACCCACCTTAAAACACACCTGCTTAACGAAGCATATGAGTAGCTCCGTGCCTTATACTATACACCTGATACATAAAGCTTGGCCCCTTGTAGACGCACTTACCAGAATGCCCTCCTACTGTCTCTGTCAGTTCTTCCTACCTACCAAGTAGATTGTAAGCTCTTCAGAGCATGGACTCCTTTTCCTAAATGTTACTTTTATGTGTGAAACACTTCTTCCCATTAAATGTTATTTATATTTATATTCTTCATGGAAGAAGTCTGTCTTTTTGTTATTAACTTTCAAGCAACATTTGTTTTCAGGGGTTATTAGTCCTTGGTTCCATAGTTCAGGGAAGTGGCCAGTAGTAAGCACAAGGTTGAACATTTTCAGTAGTGCTTCTTGTATAAATGGGTTGCTATACTTCAGCATCTCATGTAGAATGCCATCTGGTCCACTGGCATTCTTGATTTTTATTAGTTTTCTTTTTTCTTGTATTTCCTGGATTGTAATTGGTACATCCAGGGGTCTTTGGTTATATTTTATAATGTTCTCCAGTGTTGTTTGTTAGGTGAGGATTTGTTTTTGTTCTTGTGTCTGGTTTTCTTCTGGGATTTCTTGGTAAGGTCCTCAAAGTAGTTTTTCCAAATGTTGCCAATCTGAATGGCCAGGTGTCTGTTATTCTGTTTTTATATAAAGATGGTTCCAAGTTTGCCAAAAAGTATTCTCATCCAATGCTTCTTCAATTCTTTCTAATTTTTTCGCAATGTGGTTGTGTTTTTTCTTTCTTAGGGTGTGCCTGTAGTGCTTCAGGTGTTGGTGGTACCTTGTTCGTAGTTCTGTTTTTTGGATTGATATTGTTCTTAGGCTTTTTCTAAGGGTGTTGCATTCATTATCAAACCATTTTTCTTTGATTTTGGCGTTTGTTGTTGGGCTTAGGTTTGATTTTCTTGTTTGTTCTGCTCATTGTTTGTGTTCTGGAAGCTGTGGAGTAGGTTTCCAACTTCTGGGCTGTTGATTGATTCTGTGTATGTTGCTGTTTTGTCCATTTGTTGGTGGTTTTCAGGCTATGGAGGTGTGAGAAGGTATTTTATGTTGTGCTTGGTCCCTTAATAAAGAGCAGGGTTTGATTGTGGTCTGATAGAGGTGATGCTGGTTTAATTATGAAAGCACTGATGGCTTGTGGGCCTATTTTGGTGATTGTGTAATCCACTAAGCTGCTGCCCAGCACAGAGCTGTACAGTATGTGTATCTGTCCAAAGAGTCTCCCCTTGACTGTCCATTGATAATGTACAGTCTTAGACCGCGACACAGGTTCAGCAGCGCTATACCATTCTTATTTATTGTGTTGTCATAGCTGTTTCTTTGGTGTGTCACAGAGCTATGACAGCAAGTGTCATTTCCAAAGATGTAGTTATTTCATCTGTAGATATGTAGTCCTGTTCTCTGCCTGTTCTGTGTTGAGGTCTCCACATATCAGCACTTTGCCCAGGGTCTAAAAGTGGTTTGCCTCTGTCTGCAACATCTCAAAGATGTCTGGCTTTTAGTATGGGGAGTCGGAGGTGGGGATGTGTGCTGCACATAGGTATGTTTATTTGTAGCCACATGTGGGTATCGCCTCTTTTTATTGGGTTTATTTGGCTTTAAAGCTCCTCCTTGTACCATATTATGATTCCTCTTGAATGGTGGCTTTGTTTCACACCTTTGTGTTTTTGGGGCTGGTACTAGGAGCTGCCTGTAACCCATAGGTTTGAGAGACGTCCTCCGATTGGATCCATGTTTTGTGTAGGATACAAATGTCTACATTTGTCAAATTGTTTATGAAGTCTGGATCTTGTGTTTTAGACCCAAAAGCTGAAGCATTCAGGCCCTGAATGTTTCAGCTGCTAATTTTAAAAGTGGGTACATTCATTCTTAGCATTTATGTACTTCTCTTTCTCTGCATACAATATGTGATGTATGCTTATTTATGGTAATGATGTTGGTAGAATTTTGCATACTTACATCAGTCTGGTGCAGATTATATTGAGCAGCGCCTGAATTTCATTTAGTTAATTGCTGGCAGTTGTTCTGGTTCTGGAGGTTGTTTGTGTGATGATGTTCTGTGATGCTGGGTGATTGTTCCAATGCTGCTTTCTGTGTGGGTACCTTTGTGTCTCGTTGTCACACTGAGCTCACCACAAACAGGAATTAGACCGTGGGGCTGAGGTGGGAATTTATATAACTGCCGCCCTACAACCACAGAGCCAGGTCCGGAGTGCGTAGTCAGAGTCGTGAGGATGGGTCAGGGTACGAGACTTCAGGTATGTTGTCGTACTTGCTGTGGTCCGGGATTGTAGAGAGAAGAATGGTCGATATCCATAAGCCGTGGTCAAGGAGAGGAGATAGCAGGAATCCAAAGTCAAGCCGAAGTTCAGGGTTAGGGAAGAGGCGGGTCCGGGTACAGGCATGGGTCAAGGCACAGGTTCAGACAAGCACTGGAAACAGACAGACTTCAAGCAGCGAGAACAGCACATAAACCTTAGTTTATGCTCAGCAATGTGCACAGGAATCAGGAAGGTAAATAAAGGGAGTGAGAACCAATCACGAGGCTGCAGACAGAGTGAGGTCAGACAAAGGCTATGAGCCGATAGGAGGAGAGGAGATTGGCTGCAGGTGAGAGGCAGCTGATAACTAAGCAGTAAAAAAACAGAATTAAAAAACAAAGAATAAAAATAAATTAAAAAACAAGTTTTTTTTTCAATTGTGTTGTTTATGTGCTTGGTTTTATTTAATCGTTGTGTTGTTAGGTGCTTGGTTTTATTTAATTGTTGTGTTGTTTAGGTGCTTGGTTTTAATTAATTGTTGTGGTGTTTAGGTGCTTGGTTTATTTAATTGTTGTGTTGTTTAGGTGCTTGTTTTTTTATTGTTGTCTTTTTGGTTGCATTTTTTTTTTAGGTTGCCCTATATATTATATGGGCATGATGTACCATTGTGCCAATCAATGGGTAGAGGGTGGGGGTAGTTGCCCCGGGGATGGTGGTTTTGCCTCCTGGTGGGTAGTGGGGGAGGGGGTTTAACCCCTTAATTACTATAGCGGTTATTAACAGTTAAGGGGTTATTGGCAATTAGTTTGTATTTTTTTTGTACTGTTGCTGCCCATGGTAATGAGGGCGACCTTCATTCTGGCAGGGATAAGTAGTACTTTTATTTACTTTATGCTGGCTGGATAATGTTTTATTTTGATTGGGCAAATAAGCTATTATCCAAATCTGGATAATAGTAATTTTGCCCATTACTGTACTATATGTGTTGAAGGGGGATGTTGGGGGTAGAGGAGGCGGGTAGTAGGGTTGTGTTTTTTTAAATGTTTCTGGGGGGTAAAGGGATTGGGTGAAAGGGGTAGTTTCCCCAAGGGTGGGTTGTTAGGCCTCTCGGGTGGGTAGCGGGAGTGGTTAACCCCTTCATTACAATAGCGGTTACCACCGCTATGGTTGGGAAGGGGTTAACTCCTCCCACAACCTTCCCGGCAGGCCTAACCACCCAGTATAGATTCCACGGGGTGAAAAAAAACAGTGCACCACCAAACACAGGCAACAGCTAGACTGTGTGACTATGAAAATGTTTATTGATAAAAAAGCATGACAGTAGAGTCCTGGCGGATCCTCTAACGCATTTCAAGCATGAAGCGATTTGATCCACCATAGGGCAACTACCCCCTCCATCCACCCCTTCTGCCCCCAATAAACAAGCTACTCTGTTTTAACCCCTTCATTGCCTTAGCGGCTAGCCGCTAAGATAATGAAGCTGTTTTTCTTTAAATTTGAATACTAGTGTGCGGGAGCAGGGGGTCTCTTGAGCTGAACCAGATTGATGTTTAAATCTCCCACGTCACATGACCGGGACATTTAACTAATAGGAGATACCGGCACCCCATTCTGGGGCCTGTATCTCAGGAAGCAGGGGGTCGCCGAACCTGAAATTTATGCGGTTCATGTCCGGAGACCCCCTTCTCCTTTACACGAGAATTACAATTTAAATTACAACAATACAATCGCGAGAGCTGGGCAGGGAGAGGCATCTCTCTATGCAGATGTGGCCAGATTGTACAGGGAGAACTTTGAGTGAGGCTGAGATCTCATCGCTGCTGTCTTGAGCGGTATTAGCATTTTCCTGCCTCACGGTTTGAGATGGTTTCAGATTCTTTCTGAATACAGTGATAACACAAATGACAAATCGTTTGGCGGGAACATGCCACATCGTTCTAGATAGTAGCAAAGTTTTCAAAGCTACTAGAATAGGCCTCAATGAGTATTATTATGTCTGTGTTGTTCTGCCTGGTGACTATTCCAGTTGTCCTGCTGTGCTCGCTGTTGCTCTACACATGTGCATTGTTGTAAGTTGTTTTGGGGGCAGTAGTGTTTATTGTTGAGCCACTGGTTGGGGTTGAGTCTGTTTTTGTTCTTGCAGTGTCTATGTCTGAGCTGGGGGTTTGCTCTGTGCTTTGGGTTACTGACTTCTGTCTTTGCTGGTTATCAGTGATTGTGGGCTGGTTGTCACTATCTTGGGAAGTGTTTAATAGGGTTTTTTGTTGTGTTGGTGTTACAATGTGAGTATCTGGGTTTTCTCTCTCATTGGTTTAGACTATCATTTTATGTTTCTCTTCGAGTATCCTCAGTTTGTCTCTGATCTGCTTATTGTCCTGCTGTAGGGTTATTATAGTAGTTTTTAGGTCTTGCATATTTGCCATGTATTCATTTTTTATTTAACTAATTTCTTCCTTTAGCTTGGCAGTGCTCACTTCTTGATGTTGTTTTATTAACAAGTCTTCTTTGAACTGTTTGAATTCCCTCTCCAGCTGGGACAGACTGTCTGTGATAGTTCTTGGGGGGTGGTGGGGTGGATATGATGTGCTGGGACTAGGTGTGATATCTTTGCTTGCTGTTTTTGTGGTTGGGACTGGATTTTTGATGTGTATTGCACTGCTTTTCTTATTTGAAGCAAGCTTCTTTTCTTCAATTCTGGCCTGGACTTTAAGAAAATGGAAGATACTCTCAAATTCCTGCAGACTGCCTTTGACCATGATGGTGCCATTGTGATAAACATTTGCAATTAACACAGTGCTGTCTGACTCAACATCATGCCTGATTAGTTGTCTTCCATGATTAATTCCCCCTTTTATGAAGTGTGTGTAGTGTTTGCACATTGCAGTGTGCTAGGCTGCAGGGGATTCAGCAAAGCAAATTAAGTTTGTTTTGACCTTTTTCTCCTCTGTATTGGCAAAAGCAGCAAACAGAGTTTCTGGATTTTCTTTTGTTATATTATGCTTGAATCGTCTCTGGGCCGTTTGTGTTCTGGCCATGCACACC
This sequence comes from Ascaphus truei, assembly GCA_036426205.1. NCBI lineage: Eukaryota > Metazoa > Chordata > Amphibia > Anura > Ascaphidae > Ascaphus > Ascaphus truei. Next base: position 145,126,373 of record CM071570.1, on the reverse strand, counting down.
CTGATGGATGAGCAGGGACCGGCAGGTTAACTCAATCCCATATATCAAGCAAGGACACCTTCTTAAATGTTTATTTGGGGCAACAACATACAAATAAAAAGGGGGGGGGGAAAGTACTGAGGGATCACTGGGACATGAGAGCAATGGAGGGGAGGGGAAGCTATGAGGGAAGTGGGCTAAATGCAAGATATAGAGAGAGGTAAAAATCAGTAACATTACCAGGATAGGAGAGATGACTGCTCAAGATAGCTGCTGGTACTAAAAGACAGCATGCTAGTCTGAGCTGATGGGAAATTAACTGGGACATTACCAATTGGCAAGGGGAGGGGGAGCAGTCCATCCTGGTAAAAGGCAGGGAGGTTGCCACGGCAACTGGCTAAAGCCAAGAAACCCACAAGGGTTCACAACATTGTTGCAACAGCTAAGCTGAGGAGTGCTGGCAGCCTGACGATAGAGAAAACACAATCTGTTCCAGGACAGTTTGACTTTTTATTTCCTCAGGGTATCTGATTTCAGAGGTCTTAGGGGCCTAGTCTATAAACTTCGATAACGAACTCATCGAGGATTTTGAGCAGTTCCCGAATTTGGCAAGATTGCAATTCAGAAAGCTCTGATGACCTGCCAAACTCGTTTGGGAAGTGCATCTCCCCAAGCAGTCTCGATCCTGCTCAAACACACCAAGCGGGAGCTGAAAAACAGCTCCAACACGCGCTTTTAAAAAAAATTAAATCACCCTATTTTATACCTCCTATGAGATCATCGAGGCACTCACCTAGCGAGCTCTTTGCAAGTGTGGCAAGATGGAATTTGCGAGTAGGACTTAGAAAAATAATTGTATTTGTATTGCATTAGATGATATGCATTAATACCAGCTCCAGAGACCCCTGGCTTCAATCCAATGCAACAAAAATACATTTCCAGGCAGCTCTATTAGCTTAACTCACGCCTGCACAACACGCGGCCCGGGCCACATGCGGCCCGCCTGCACTCACTGTTTGGCTTTCCGCTCTCCTCCTCTCTCCCAAGTCCTCTCTAGCCCTCCGCCTCCTTCCCGAGTCTGCTCTCCTGCTCCCGCTCCCCCACGAGTCCGCTCCCCCACGAGCCTCCTCCCCCACAAGCCCGCTCTCCCCCTCCCCCATGAGCCCGCTCTCCGGTTCCCCCACGAGCCAGGGCAGCAGCGCGCTCTAACATTGAGGCACTTCCGTGCCTGCTGCTTGCTAGAGCGCGTGCGTAAAGTCCTGCCTGCTCTGCCGCCTCCTCCGCAGCAAACTGAGGTAGGGGGGGTGATTTGAGGTACAGCGGGGGTCATTGGAGGTGCAGGGGAGGGTCATTGGAGGTGCAGGAGAGTGTCATTGGAGGTGCAAGGGGGGTCATTGGAGGTGCAAGGGAGTGTCATTGGGGGTGCAGGGGGGGTCATTGGAGGTGCAGAGGAGGGTCATTGGCGTGCATGGGGGTCAATGGAGGTGCAGGGGTGTGATTGGAGGTGCAGGGGGGTGATTGGAGGTGTGGGGGGGGGTGATTGGAGGTGCAGGTGGGTGATTGGAGATGCAGGGGAGAGAGATGTGTGATGCAGGGGGGGAAAGTGATGTGAGGTGCAGGGGGGAGAGAGTGATGTGAGGTGCAGGGGGGAGAGTGATGTGAGCTGCAGGGGGGGGGGTGATGTGATGTGCAGGGGTGGAGAGTGAGGGATGTGCAGGGGGGAGAGATGTGAGGTGCAGGGGAGGGGGGGGAGTGATGAGGTGCAGGGGGAGAGGGATGTGAGGTGCAGGGAGGGTGGGATTGTGTGTGGTGTGCAGGGGTTTATTGTGTGTTGATGTGGAGGGGGGAGGGTATATGTGGTGGGTGAGGGGAGAGAGATGGGGTATGGAGATAGATGGGGAGGATCGCAAAGGTTGATAGTGAGGGGTTCTGGGGGAGATTGAGGATGACGATTGAAGGGTGTGGTGGAGATATGAGGTGATGAGAGGGTGGCTGGGGGGAGATATATGAGGATGATGATGATGAGAGGTGCTGGAGAGAGATGATGATGATATGATGATGATGATGATGATGATGATGATGATGATGATGGATGATGATATGATGATGATGATGATGATGATGATGATGTGATGATGATGGTGATGATGATTGATGATGATGATGATGATGATGATGATGATGATGATGATGATGATGATTTTACCCGTGCGGCCCAATTTTTTTATCATTGGAGCAGTTCGGCCCTTCTCACTTTACGAGTTGTGCAGGCCTGGCTTAGCAGCTAACTACTAAGGCAATGAAGGGGTTACATACTAGTGTCTGGTTTATTGGGGTGGGTGAAGGTGGTATTTGGCCTGTGGTGGATGTTTAGTCCTTGTGAGAGGGTTGCAGGAAGAGTTAACCCTTCATTACATTAGCGGTTACTACTGCTAAGGTATGGAAGGGGTTAACCCCTCCCACTACCCACCATGTAGGCATAAACATTAAAATCCAATACTAGCCAATACAACCATTGATTGCAAGTGTGGTTACCTATGCCCTCAATGGGAGCAAAGATAACCCCAATGGCAATGAATGGGCACCCCCTCTACCCCCAACAACCCCATCCTCCCCACCCCCCAACACATTCAGTACAGTAATGGGCAAAATTACTATTATCCAAATCTGGATAATAGCTCATTTGCTCATTAAAAATAAAACATTTTCCATTCAGCATAAAGTAAATTAAAGTAGTATTTACCCCTGCCAGGATGAAGGCCATACTCGTCTTCCTCCTCATCTTCCTCACCATCCTCCATGGCAGCAACATAATAATAAAAAACAAACTAATGGCCGCTAACCCCTTAATCACCTTAGCTGTCAATAACTGCTTTAGTAATTAAGCAACAAACATACAGAACAATTAAATAAAACAGGCACCAAAATTAGACAAGAATTAAATAAAACAAGCACCAAAAATACAGAACAATTATATAAAACAAGCACCAAAAATACACAACAATTACATTAAAAAAAAAAAGGATGTGACATCATCCCTTTAAGATGATGTCACATCCTTTTAAAAAATGGAAGCTGTCACATGGTACTTCAACCAATCAGATTGGGGGTGTATCATGTGAAGGCAGCCATTTTTTAAGGATGTGACGACTCTCCCTTTAAGATGACGTCACAGCCTTTAAAAAAAGAAAACCCTGTCTCATGGTACACCAGCATATCGGATAGGAGGTGTACCATTTGACACTCACTTATATAAGGCCTTTTCCGTCTCATTTGAAGCCAAGAAGACGACGGGACAACATCTGCCCCATTGGATTGCATTACAAATAAAGAAAAGAAAGAAGAACTTACTGGCTATTGAGGAGTATTGCATTGAGTGTCAAGAGGTTCCTGTTGTTGCTGCTGGACTCAGAATCGGAGGGTTTAGACATCAATGGTAAGAAAAACATGGATTATATTTTTTTCTTTGCGTATTTTTTTTAAAAGTTGTTCATTGACTGCCAATGTGTTTATCTATGCCCCTTTCGGGCTATAGATAAACACAGTGACAAGCAATGCATCTTTTGGCAAATGCTTGTTTTTATTTAATTGCTATGTATGTATTTTTGGTGTTTGTTTTAATTTAATTGCTATGTCTTTTTTCTGCCTTTTTCTTATGTTGCCCATTGACTGCCATAGTGGCAAAGCATGCCAAGCAAGCAAAGCATATGGGCATGGTGTGCCACTGTGCCTATCAATTGGTTTATTGGCATTTTTTTGAATGAAATGTAATGTATTTTATTTGGTGCTTGCTTTTTTATTGGTAGATTGCCCATTAATTGGTATAGAGCCATAGCTATAGAGCTATAGAGCCAGGGCAACTACCTCCCCCATCCTCCCTCTACCCATTGATTGGCACAGCGTTAAACCATGGCCCTTCAGCACGAAACGCATCAGAGTTTCTCCTCAAGATACCCGCAGTTGCTGTATGGTTTGTCGACTTCAATAAAATATTTTTAAGTGACCCGGCAGTGCACGCCCATATCCTCCTGCATGGACAATCCTTCTTTGCTCTTCAGTACCATCCAGAAGCCATGGATTACCTTATCAACTGGAGCATACGCTGTAACAACACCAGCAGTAGCTGCTGTAATAAAGACTATCCTCATTTATACTTCTGGCTCCGCAGCAGTCTGTGTGGAGGGAGGTTTTAGGAGTAAGGACTGCCATAGCGGGGACCGCCTTCAGCCTTTCTGAAGCCCCTATGTCTTGAGGCGCTGTCACCAAGAAGGAAAGAACCAGAGGAATCCCCAAAAGTCTGCCTATCTTCCCCCACTACATCGCGGGAACCTCAGCTCTCTTGTACCTCCCAGGTAATCAGCACTACACCAAGCAATAGCCATGACAAGATCCCCAAGATGGGGGGGGGGCATGTGCTACACATATATATGTATATATATGTATATATATATATATATATATAGCAACTGTATGTATATGTATATATATATATATATAGCAACTGTAAATATTACTGTATGTTCATTTGCATGTCTTAGACAGGTCTGCAACCCTGTCTTCCCCATGTCACCCAGCATATACAGCGCTTCCACTGCAGCAAGGGATCTGGGAAATGACATGCAAATGAGCACTCAGTGCCACCTTGTCTCAAGTCGTATTACACAGCCCATCCTCAAGCCAATGCATGCTGTTTAAACACAGCTTTTAGACAGAGGCTGGGATGAGATGCAAAGCCATTAAACCCACTATATATATACCAGACGTTGGTCCGGGAAACAGAGACAGCACACAGCAAGGTTGCTACAAAAAACTATATTCACATAAATAGTACAAGGCACTGCATCCAACGTTTCGGTCAACGGAACGTGACCTTCCTCAAGGATGTGCAATGAATGAGTGACAGTGACACACCATATATACCCATACTAATGAAATAATTAATGCAACTCACCCGTGTGGGAACCGGCAAAGCCCGTGAAAACACAAGTGTGGAGTGTCCGTGACACGCACCGCATTCTTGGAGGAAATCACATGGTTGTTGTTTAGACCAATGAGCGTCACCGCTCGCGATGACGTATCAGCCGGTGACTGGGGCACGCATTGAGATGCAACTCCTCAGTGCTGCGTATGCGCCTCAAGAGCAGGGGTGTTGCAGGGCTGTCGAGCACACAACCGTGACTGCGCATGCGTAACCGCACTGCATTCCAGCGCCCGTGTGCACAGCGCAACCCCGTGTGTCCCGATGTCGCCATGTCAGCGTGGGCACTGGTCACCTGTGCACAGGGTGCGCCAGGAGCGTCGGCTTACACTGGACATCAATCATAAATAATGAGCTGCAGTCCCATGTGGATACTGCCACTGTCATACCTCAATACTACTAAATACAATAAATCCATACAGTGTATGTCTCTGCCCCTGCTGCCCCTCAGTATATGACTAGGAACCAGCATATGTAAAAGGGAAAAGCATATAGGGACACACAAAGTGAGGCCAAGGGCAAAAACATGCAAGACAATGGGTAACAATATCAGACAACCAGACACCCACAATACACCTAAGTAGAAGATAAATCACCCATAAAAAAGGACATGAGGGGAGTGATAAGTGCATAACAATAGGGAAGCCATGTAGGAACACAAAAAGGAATAAGCAAAATACTCGAAAGAGTTATCCATATCACAGAAAGCATATATATATATATATATATATATATATATACAGTACCAAGATTTAAAATGCACCATTGATTTAATAAAAAAAATTGGGGAGAAAAAGAAACACTACATTAAAGTGCAGAAAGAATGTATATATATATATATATATATTATATATATATTAATATATATATATATATATATATATATAATTATACATTAGTATGAACAAAAAAAACAGAGAGCGCACACCCCATAGTGTAACACTGTAACATTTAATATGGGGAGGGAATGGTGGGGGGATTAAAAACACTCACAATATATAAGTGATATTAAGGCAATTTGTGATATATAATCACCACCGAGGCAGGCAACATCTGATGACAGGTATGCAGTCCAACACCAACTGGAACAGGGCACCCGACAGCGTTCAAGATCACTCAAAGTCCTCCATATAATGTGGTATCAGAGCAGGCCTCGATATTTCATCCTGCACTCTCCGGCCGTAAAGAGTGCACGCAACGTGTTGACGCGATGTCGCGAGGTACGTCCCTGACGCGTTTCGTCGCAACAATTGCAACTTTATCAAATGCTGTCTTGTGAGAGGGGGTAATCCAGGAAGTGGAAGTGGAACAGCGTCTCCAGTGTTACCCGGATCAGCATCACATGTTCATCTCCAGCGTGATTCAGTTGGTGTGCTGACGGAGGGACGCGGAGACCCCTGTGGTCATTGCGGTTACATCCTATGGTGAGACCATTCCTTAATCCCTTGCCTATGCTATTTGCTTACCCCCAACTCCATCTATAGAGGTCAATATCAGCCTGATTTTTTCACATTTGTATCCACAATCTATCATCTGACGGGTCAATTACTTCTCCCCATTTGTTGCTCCAGTCATTTGCTACCTATCGAGTGACAATTCCTCCCACATCTCACTGCCTCCTACATTTGCGCTATTGGACATTTTTTGGTCACATTTCCCTTCTTTTTTATTTTCAAGAGTACTCTTGTTTTTGTATTGTCATATATTGTGTTTATTGTGTCTATTGGCATCATTGTGTTTGTTTTAATCTGTTCAGTCACCTAGCCTTCCTTGCTTAATTAATAAATGTTCCTGTTTTTCATTGCTATACAGGATTGCACCTTTTTTCTTCTTCCATTTAATCAGGATATGCATATCCTCATTAGGGTTGAGAGCAGACAGGAAGTGCCCCGCCCCCTCAGAGTTATCACTGGCTCCTGAACTCCAGATGAGTGGTGGACAACTTTAATCAGCCCAGTGCCTGCTGTGACGGCCGTGGAGCGGATGCTGTTGCTGTGAATACCTTGTCTGACCCTATGACCCAGGATGGTCTGAATGCTCACAAACAAAGGCACTTATGTAAGTGGAATACTTTGTGTTTTTAACATTAAAAACAGTACTATACTATTTTGCTTTCCCTTTTTTGTATATGGATTTTCCCCCCTCTATATGGATCTTGAGTACCCGTCTGGAGACATAAGTTGGTAACTTTGAACAACCACAACGCTTTTATTTCACGTAATACACGTGAGTGCAAATTTTATAGAACTTCCAGCATTGAAGCTATTTTGTTGGAATAGACAATATTGCACTATTTTGTGTTTTCACTTTCTTTTTCATATCCTGATGTGATTTGCGCAACTGTTTCTCCTTCGCTTGCTGATTGAATTTGGTTTGAATTCTACGTCAGGAGCTGCACTCATTAAGGATAGTATATCATCTGTGTTACCTTTGATTTATTTGTGATATTATTTGCGCTTGTTCTTTCTTTTCACTGTAACGGGTATTCCCTCCTGTCTGACCCACCCAATCTCACATTGGCCCGTGTGGTCTAACCGGTCCCCATTACGTGATCGTGTATGGTGGTGCACCTGCAAGTAACAGGACTCCTGAGTCTCTCGCACGATGGTATTAGGGGATGTCATCAGGAACAGGTAGCTGAGGTAGTGGGTGCGAGTCCTACCTATATCATGTGCAGCGCCTCCACCTCATCAGGATCTGTGCTTTCGCAGGGAGATGGTCCTGGTGAGGAACTCCTTCTCGGTGGTGACTGCCACTGCAGAGTAATCTCACACTCACACAGTGGGGGTATCTTTGAACAGGGCATCTTTATTGACCTACTCGATGTAGCAGACTGCCCCATGCAGCTGTCAGCTCTAGCCGCACATTTCTCCGTGCTGTCCCATTGCCAGGTACTGCCCTCCCAATTGGAGTGGGATCCCCTCTCCCCGTAGGGAGATCACCCCTGTGCCAGGTCCCTGGACACAGTGTGGCCTTGACAGGCTTGATCTGGAAACCAGTGCCACTGGTTACAGCACTAGTGGGCACAAAGCTATCCTGCAATCCCTTTCACAGGAGCCAAACACTTTAGCAACAACAACTAACTTGACAGTGTTGTGCCTTATATACCTCAGGGGGCAGGCACATCTCTGATGTCACTAACCAGGGACTCAGAGCATGCAGCCACTCCCATCCATACATAGGGCACCTCACCAGGGTGTGAGGGAAAACCTCCATAACTACTGCTGGCATTCCTGTACTTACCAGGGTTTACTGCCAACAGGGAAGATGTCTGCAGTCCATTATTGTGCATGGCTACATCACTAAAATATTAATCATCAACTACTTCACAGTCCACGAGCGTGCTGCATTCCCTTATATACATGGAGCAGTGCATGTCTTGTATATTATCTTGAGATACTGTAGACCATTGTGGGGAACCCAAACACCCATAAATAAAATACTTTAACAAATAGAAGACCTTAATAATAAAAAAAACTTTTATTAAACATCTATCTGAGTGCAGAAGACCTCATCTTCAACTCGATGTACCCAGGGAGTTCCAGACATGCCGTGCACCCGTGGCATATCACTTCAGTAATCGTGAGTGTTTCGATATTCTGTGATTTAGTAAGACAATCATTTCCAAATTGACAGATGATGCTGTACTTTTCAAACAACACTGAAACTAGTGGTGTCTTGAGAAATAAAGGCAGCAAGCTGAGGATGACAGATTGTTCATTTATATAGATTTGTGACCTTAAATCACAGGGGGTTGTGCATTACACTTCTTTTCTGTCTTTTTTTATTCTAGATTTACCCTGTCATTAACTAGTTCCCTTGATTTATGGATGGGCAGGCAGCGGGACATACCACCTGTAAAAATAGTTCACTCTGTGTTGCTTATTTATATAAGTAGGGTTCCTGCAGGCAGTAATGGCTTTACTAGTAAAAGGAGAGGCTGTCAGACCTTCCTTTATTGTAAGATAATGTATTCTAACATTTTCACCATCAACCCTTTTTTAGTTTAACACACTACAATGAAAAGCAAGTACAGCTATACATTTTTTCAACTAAAACGTCTTCTTTTTTTTTTTGGAGAATGGCAATAGAACCCCCATGACTGCACACTCATCCATAGCACAACAACTATAGCCACCCCACTAAAACTAAAAATAAATACAAACACAAGGGGCTTGGATTTAAAACATGCAGCTTTTCATAGGCAATTAACAATTAACACTGTAAAGGGGGAAGAGAAAACAGGAAGATCCATAATGCTGCAGGCTCTGAGGACACCACAAGTTTGAGAGAAATGCATTAGTAATAAAACTAACTTAAATAACTTTAATTCAGAATAGTTTAAAATAAGTTACACATATGAAATATATAATTGTAACTAAATAAAAAATACTTAAAAGTGGGTGTGGGGGGTACACTCTGTCTGTAGATAAGACGTTATAATTATTCACAGAATCTGTGATAAATAAATCAAGTCTTAGGTCACAGGAGAAACAAAAGGTCAGCTGGAACACAGAGTATGTGATCAAAATTGTATTGGCAACCAGCCCTTTGGTTTTAAATCAGAAATTCATTGGTCATAAGTTACAGTATTTGGATGGATTCTAAATTGGATTGTTAACCATGGTTTAATAGATGGTTAATCTCAGCAGTAATTACTGCATCTATAATGTTACACCAAGTTATCGTATTAATTTGCCATTATTTTTTTAGACTAAATTAGTCAGATTTAACAGATTTAAATTTCACCGTCTTGTGGAGTCTGTGTATGAGTGGTACGCGGTGAAATCTTGCTCAATTACAAGAAGTTTAATAAAGATAGTGAAAACATTTTTTTTTGGAGGCAATCAAAAAGGCCTCTGATATAAATTCAGTTAATGCCAAGGATATACAGTACAGTATATACTTTTGTTTTGGTTAGCGACACTAATAATATTAGTGTAATTCAAAAACAGATAATAGTATTAGTTCAAACTATAATTTACAGTACAGGAATTCGTAGTTATATAATATTAAAATGACAATAAGAGATGACGCTTCCTGTAGCTTCTAAATATTTGAGGTAGCAGTAGTATATAAGAAAATTGCTTTTAGTTGCAGTAAACAGAATATAATACTACTTCTGTATACTGTAGTTCCCACTAACAGGGGCAAGCCTTTCTACAACATAGGGACCCCAGGTAACTATGGTAAATTAGTTTTGTTGTGAATTGTATTGTATTTTATGTGTCTATTTTTTATATTGGATTTGGAAGGTTAATTGTCCCAATTGGATCCAAACCAATAGGAGTGGCCTTAATGAATGTATATATATACGACAGCCCCTAGATCCATAGACCCAGCCCCTGATGAAGCGTATGTGACAAAAAACACGAAGAGGTATTGCGGTCATTATTTTGCCCACATCAGATGCCGTAGACGCTGGACGCTTTCCCGTGCCCACGAGGACGTTGCAATTAGCCTTGTAGCAGCCCTGTAATGTTAGCCAGGACACTGGTTGGGTCCCGCAGCTTAGGTTTTTCACCATCTCATTACCACAGCTTTGGGACTCCAGCCCAACCATCTAGTCCTAGGTGTGGGAGAGACATCTCAACACGATGTTGTGCAACAATGTTTTTATGGATGTACGTTTTTAACTTGTTTATTACCTATATAAAGCGGTTATATATTTTTAAATTGATTTCATCTTTCTATGCTTTCTTTGTATGTTTGTTGTACTTTACAGATGTAGGAAGACTTATTGCTCCCATGACCATGAGAAGCCAAGTGCAATTCACCGGCACTTCATTGTATATTGGGGCCCGTGACTGCGGATGAGACGCAGCTGCCAAATGGGTTTGTGTGGCTGCCGTAGTACTTTGCAGTAACGATAGGTGGTGCTAGTGTGTCTTTAACTTAAATTCAATGCACAATATTCCGAGGCTATAGCTACAGTAATGCGCATTTTGTAATGTTCTGTGTAATGTAACCCACCCCTTATTCCTTAACACTCTTTCAATGATAGGTAACTTAAGATAATAGACACAGTGAGTCTTCATAGGTGATGACATTTATTAATGTAAATTAGAGAAACATGTTTTGTACTCTACATCGGTGTAAGATTTATGAAAATGTATATTGCTTTATACAATAATAGAAATAACTTTGCATGTGTGGTATATGCCAACTGAGAGGAATGCATATACATTCCATTAAATTACTGTGCATGCACACTCTTCAAGGAAGAAGTAGTTTATAAACTATGAAACGCATAGGAATGTACTAGTACTTTTGCTGTACAATTATTGACTTACTGGAAGCACAGTTATAGCCCCACTTCAGGGAAGAAGTAGTTGATATACTATGAAATGCATAGGAATGTTATATTAGTACATTCTCTGTACAATTATTGGCTTACTGGAAGCACTGTTATAGCCCCACAAGTTTGCAGCCCTATGGTACTTTTGATAGTCTTGGCGAGTCGTATGAACAAGTGACACAACCTGTGACGTCACTGGTGGCCACCGGAGTTTGGTGTGTGTGATCGGCATTTGCCGTCAGTGTGGAGGGGTCACTGTACTAGCGATCCAGACATCAGAAGGGTGGACGGTCGCAGATGGCTACAAACTAACCTCTAGGAACCAGCAGCCCATGGAGAGGAGGATTTCCTTCCAGGCAAAAGACTGTGGGACCATCCGATCGGTGTGTGGACCAACTGAATATTCCAGTGTGGTAACATGTCCTTAACATGTCCTGCTGATATATTTCATATTTGATGTACGTGCATACATTACCTGCTGACTGAATATTCACTTTCAATTACATATTTCACTATGAGATCTTTTGCGCTATTTTCTGTATAACAGCAGCAGAATCTCATGTTTGGTCTCAACAAAGGTTTAATCACTATTTTTGTGATGAACCACTGTAAGTTTAATATATAGTATATATATATATATAATATATTATATATATATATATATAGATATATATATATATATACAAAAAAAAAATAGATGATACCGTTCTGTGGCTAACGAAATGCTTTTATTTGTGCGAGCTTTCGAGATACACTGATCTCTTCTTCCGGCGATGTTACAATGAATGAAGCAAGCAAAAGCTATACTATAAACAGTGTCTATTGGAATGTTATCTGTGCTGGTCCTTCCCCCGGTGTGGATGTGTTTTATGGCTGGAGGTGTCAAAAGGTTCCTGAAAGCAAGTGATGAAAGAGTGTGTATGTGTATCAGTGTGAATTAACATGAATGGAGAGCCCACAGTATATACAGTGCTTTACAAAAGATGTGTGTGGAGTGGGAGCGGATATAAATGGTGTGGGTGGGTGTGGAAATGTGAGAGTTAGTAGCATAACTAAAAGTGTGTGTGGATACTATGTGGTCCCTATTGGTGTATAGGGATGGAAAAACAAGGAGTATAAGTATGTGTGAGAGACAGCTGTGTGTGCATACATATAGCACAGTATGTACAGACATGGCCTATAGCGCTCATGGGAAGAGAGTTCACTTGTGTCAGTAATGACTCATAAAATTTCGATCTCTGTTTAGGCCACTGCTAAGTGTCCCGAACAGTTGCATAAATTTGTATTCATGCAACCGTCTCTCTTTCAGGGTTTTAAGATTACCTTTGAGTATGGCAACCCTCAGATCGTTCATCTTATGGCCAGAGTCAGAGAACTGTTCGCCAATAGGACTGTCTCTTGTTCCACGTGTGATGCTGTAGCGGTGCAGGTTCATTCTCTTGTTTAGCCCCTGCCCTGTCTCACCTATGTAGTAGCAGCCCCCTGGGCATTTCATGCACATGATGAGGTACACGACATTGCTGGAGGAACAGGTGAACCTTCCTCTGATTTTGTATTCTCGACTCCTGTGTGGTATTTGTATTGTGTCCGCTGTGTAGAGCATTGCGCAAGTTTTGCATCTTGGGTCCTGGCATGGTTTTGTCCCGCATTCAGTTGTACTGCTGAATACTTTACTCCTCACCATAATATTCTTGAGATTATGGGGTTGTCTGTATGATAATAAGGGTGCTTCAGGGAAGACCTGTTGCAGTCTTGTTTCTTCCTGGAGGATGGGTTGTAGTTTCCTGGCGATCTTGCGTAGGGCTCCTAGGTGTGGGCTATATGTGACCACCAAAGGTACCCTGTCGCTTGTCTCCTTCTGTTTGTAATCAAGGAGATCAATTCTTGGTATTCTGGTGGCTTTGTGAATTTGCTGGTCTACAATTCTGTGGTTGTACCCACGGTTTATAAAATCTAATCTCAAGGCTTTAATCCGCTGGTCTCTGTCTGCTGTGTCGGAGCATATCCGGTTGTATCGTATGGCTTGACTGTAGATGGTTGCATGTTTGGGGTGTGTCGGGTGGAAGCTGTTGTCCCTCAAATAGCTGGCTCTGTCTGTAGGTTTGCGGTATACAGAAGACTGTAGTTGGTTGTTCTTTATAGTAATGGTGGTGTCTAGGAAATGTACTTCATCCGGAGAATGGGTGAGTTTGAGGTTGATGGTCGGGTGGAACGTATTGAAGTTGTCATAGAACTGTAGGGGGTCCTGTTATATATATATATACACACACTGATTATTCTTGAAATAATGTATTTCACATCACGGAATATGTTTAAATATTTATTACTAAAGCACTGGCACTAAATGTATATATAATCACAAATCACTATCTGGTGTGCGTTTTAGTCACTTTTTTTCACCACTTAAACGTAGCATGTAGTGGAGTGTGATGGGTCTGAGGTGATATGAGAATGGTCTGGAGTGGCATGTGATGGGTCCAAGGTGGGGTGAGCTGGGTGCGATGGTTCTTGAGGTTGATGATCGGTGGGGTAAGCTAGGTCCGGCGTTCAGAGTGTTCGGTCTGAGATCCCTTACCTGGTGCAGAACGTGCTTTCTGGGGGATGCTAAATCAACTTGGTTCTTGCTGGCTTCTTCTTCTAGATTGGTTCTAGAGTCTTTCCCTTTGGAGTTTTTGGATGCTTCCGCAATTTTTTCTTTTCCCACTTTATTCTTTATTTTTAGAGGTCACGGATCGTATTATTGGCAAGGAACCTGAGCCTTGTTAGGGTCCTTAGTACTGTAACTGGTACAGCACTCAGCAGGTTCTTCCATCCATAGTAGTTAGGGAAACAAAAATGAATGATTCCGGATAAAGAAAACAAGCAAATATAGTACATTTTCACATCCCGAGTGATAGACAGGGATTCAGGAAGGTAAGTCTCAATGCAAAGGCTCTGTGACGACTCAGGAGATTCCTTCCTCCTCCTCTCCCTCTCTCCCATCTCCCGTTATCCTTCCTGCCGCTTCTTACTCCTCTCCTTCATGTCTACCTCTCCCCCCTTGCCGCAGCGCGTGCCCCGCAGGTCTCTCGTACCCACGCGTTCCCCCAGTCCCTGCCATATTCCTTCCCGCTCCCTCTCCCCCGTGGTAATTCCCTTACCTTCCCCTGTGGTGCCATCCGTCCCGTTGCCTCCTCCGCCTGTGGTGCCCGCAGCGCGGCATTCCGCGCGCCTAGTGACGCGTCCGGTGAACGCGCCCCCTCTGCCCATGGGGGACGTGCATGCATGCTCCTCTCTGCCCTTGCTGGCCATCGCACGGTCACAGGCCTCGCCCGCGTTTCCCTCTGCTTGGCTCCGTCCCCCTCCTGCTGCCTTTCCCTGCTCCGTGCGAGCCACACCTGTGTTGCAGTCTGTGCGCGCGCATCCCCAGCTTACAGGGGCCGCGCGCACAGACTCTCCTTATCAGGATTTCCCTGTCTCCGCCTCCCAAGCTGTTCTGGTCATTCCCAGGACTGCCCCTTCTGTCTCCTCCTCTTCTCTCCCTGACCTATCTCCAGCTTCTCACTCAGAAGCGTGTGTGAAGAGCTCCCAGGCATTTGGTAAGGAATCAGCTTTCTTCTTTCTTTATTTGTTATATTTTGCTGTGGATCTGTGGGGGAGTATACTGTGAGTATACTGTGAGTTTTTAGAGGGTTTTGGGTGCTTTTTGAGGTTTAAAAACCGTTTTTGGTTTTCACCCAGAGGCTGCAGTGATTCAACCCAGCAAAGCTACACTGTGGCTGGCTGGAAACTGTAGTCTCAACCCCTCTCACCTCACCCACCACTGGTTGTTTCTTTTTCTTCTAATTTCACCTTAATTTAAGCCTGATTTCCTTTTGTCATTTGCATTTTTGGGAGCTCTGTGTCTTACTTTAAGACCTTCAATATTGTGGTGTGGTTTCTTGTAAGAGAGAGAGTTAATAATAAGGGGAGAAAAGAGAAAATTACAGCATGTTTTAAAAAGCTGTTTTTCTTCCCCTTCCTGTGCAGAGATACTGCTGCGGCCGAGTTTATTCGAGCATTTGCCCGTTCTCGGCCGCAGCAGTAACCTGGCGCGCGCCGGAGGGTGCCGGGCGCGCGCCGAAGCCTCGGAGGAGAGGCCCGCCGATCGGGGCTTCCCCCTCTCCTTACCGGGTCCGCCGGGTCCCCCGGAACGTCCCGCCGCCGTCCTAACATCCGCGCGACACCAGGGCTCCCTCGGGGAGCCCTGGGCACGCGTACAGGCGGCACAGGCACCCGATGATGCGTGACCGCGCATCGGTGATGCGCGGAACGCTGAGGGAGTGCGGCTCGCAAGCCGGGACATATCCCGGCTTGCGGAATGAGCCGTACTCTAATTAAGTGTGCCGCCTGTGTAGTTAATTGGTTCTTAAAGGGACAGTTTCCTCTCTGCTTCTCTCTCCCTAAGCACTATTTCCTCCCCTTACTTAGAGGCTTATTTTATCATGCCTGGGAGGAATAGGACTAGTGCAGCAAGGGGGACAACGCCTGGACATCGTACCCCAAAAACTGGGGCCCCTAGGATCAATAATCACAGCCCTAGGCCTGATACATCCAGTGCCCTGGCCACACCTCCCCTGGCTCCTGTTGTCAGTTTAACCCCTGCAGTCCCAGTTCCAACATGGGCGCAGGTGGCAGCTGCAGGCGTTGACCCCAGCAACAACAACGCTGGGGCCACGCCCGGTGTGAGCAGGAAGCTTGGGATGAGGTGCCCAATGTCACCTGGCCTCAACATGGAGATTTATGTGAGGGCTGTGGCAGACGCTGTGGGTCTCTCTGCTATGGTGGCAGCCAGCAAGATGTATGGGAGGGGCATTTTCTTCCTCCGTACGCTGGCTGCCACCCACACCCTGGTGCAGAAAGGCATCAGTGTAGGGGGGACCTACATCCCCATAGAGCCCATGGAGGGGTTAGGCACAAAAATCATCCTGTCCAATGTGCCCCCCTTCATCCCAGACAGCCTCATGCGCCCACGCCTGCAAGCCCTGGGAGATATTAAATCTCCCATAACAAAAATTCCGCTGGGCTGCAGGGATAGAGCGCTGAGGCATGTGCTCTCATTTAGGCAGCAGGTACAGCTGCTGCTGCCGGGGAGCACAGAATCTGTGGAGGGGTCCTTTAGGGTGCCCTACGAGGGCATTCAATACACTGTGTTCTATGGCACGAAGGGGGTTAGGTGTTAGTTTTGCAAGGAGCTGGGGCACACTCGTAGGAGTTGCCCCAAAGGGAATAGAAATCCCACTTCAGCTCCTGCACCCACCCCTCCCTCTGCCAAGACACCCGGTGCCGCTGTGCCCACCACAGCGGGGCCCTCGAGGGCCCAGGTCCCTCCAGGGACGGCAAGAGATGTCGCTGTCCCATCCCGAACAGTGACGTCTGTACCTCTCCCCAAAGAACAGAGGGAGAAGGAAAAACCCTCGAGGGCCCAGGTCCCCTTTGGGACTGCAGGAGATGTCGCTGTCCCATCTCGAACAGTGACGTCTGCGCCCACCACAGCGGGGCCCTCGGGGGCCAAGGCCCCCCCTGGGAATGCAGGAGATGTCGCTGTCCCATCTCGAACAGTGACATCTGCGCCCACCACAGAGGGGTCCTCGGGGGCCCAGGTCCCCCGTGGGACTGCAGGAGATGTCGCTGCCCCATCTCGAGCAGTGACATCTGCACCTCTCCCCGGGGAGCGGAGGGAGGGGGTCGCCCTGGAGCGGCCACCCTCTGTTGTCGCTATCCCCCCCAGGAGGAGACACCCTGTGCCACTGCGCCCACCGGGGCAGGGCCCTCGAGGTCCCAGGTCCCCCCTGGGACCGCAGGAGATGTCGCTGCCCCGTCTTGAGCAGTGACATCTGCACCTCTCCCCGGGGAGCGGAGAGAGGGTGAGGGGGTCGCCTTGGAGCGGCCATCCTCTGTTGTCACTGTCCCCCCCCGGAGGAGACACCCTGTACCACTGCTCCCACCGCGGCAGATCCCTCAGGGGCCCAGGTCCCCCCTGGGACCGCAGGAGATGTCGCTGCCCCATCTCGGGCGGTGACGTCTGCACTTCTCCCCAGGAAAAAGAGGGAGAAGAAAAGAGTACCCTGAAGAAGTCACCCTCTGTTGTCGCTGTCTCCCCCCAGGAGCACCCTACCCCCAATGTAAGCACCGTACAGGGTGCGGGGAAGCAGTGGGAGGCTCCCGCCGAGGAGGTGGCGGTACCCTTTTTTGGGGAATCAATCCCCAGGAAGAGGAAAGCAAAAACTAAGAACAAGAGGGTGATTGAGGAGGGCGAGGAGGGTGAACCATATTACGTTCACCCTCAGAAGTCTCCGAAGCAGAATGCAACATCAATTCCGCACAAGGTGGCCCTGTCTGGCCCACAGTTTAGGATTAGCCAGTGTAAGCCGGACCCCTTAAATATGCAGTCCCCCCCCTCGAAGATCTGGAGGGAATGCAGGAGGAGGTACCCGGCGTCCCTGGTGTGGAAGATCAAAGTGCTCAACAACATGAGGCTTTGATCCTAGAAATGGACGTTGGGGAGCCTTCCAACACCCCTCCCAGTTGGAGAACATCCTCCGGGGACTTGTGTTTAAGTGAATCTGCCGCGCCGGACACAGTTGTCTTCGGGGACTCGGAGGTCGGCCAGGATCCCCCTCCGGCTGTGCCGACTTCGGGTGGCACACCTGAGGCTGAGCCCCGGTTTGTGTCACCGGAAGAAGGGAATGGGCTAGGGCTGACCCCTGTGGTTGGGGGTTTGGAGGATGGAGCGGGGGAGGTGGGTGTGGGTGAGGGTGTTTTAGCGCGCACTTCATTTTGCATCAGGGAGATGCCAGATGTGAGCTCTCTTGGTGAGGAGTTTTGGTCGGGCACTTTG
The DNA here is from genome assembly GCA_036426205.1 of Ascaphus truei. Taxonomy (NCBI): domain Eukaryota; kingdom Metazoa; phylum Chordata; class Amphibia; order Anura; family Ascaphidae; genus Ascaphus; species Ascaphus truei. The sequence goes on along the minus strand of CM071570.1, from coordinate 145,108,259 downwards.
TTGGAGGCGACTGCTGGGCTGGACCCTCCCTATGAGGTACTTGCTGAAAAGTGCCCTCCCGTGATTAATGCGAACGCCCGTGGCATCCCGTTTGTTCGCATGGTGGTAGAGGAGACCAGGAGGGCACTGTGTGCCTCGTTGGCCCCCGAGGACACTAGGGAGACTGCTACCTCCGCCATACCGCCACCAGCTACCCCTGAACATCCCACCCCGGGGTTGGATGTGGAGGATATAGTGGACCCCCTCGTGGAAACACCGAGGAGGGGACCCACTTTAAGGCTGAGAAAGGCCCCTGCAAAGAGGGGCGGGGGTCTTCAGTTTTTCAGTCAAGAGGAGCTCGGGGAGTTGGGGCTCAGTGAGGAGTCCTCTGGCACCGTGGAGCCGGTGGACTCTTTGACCCCCATTATCCCTGCCCAAGAGCTAGATGGTTTCCTGGAGGATACCCTCTGCAAACACAGTACCACGAAGGTGCAGTTGGCCCTTGGAAGGTGGAAGGATGCCTCGGTCATTCTCCACTCTCTCTTAGTATACATCAGGGCTAACCACAAGGCCAAAATCTCTGGGCCTATCCATCTTCGTGTCCTGAAATTTCATAAATTGATGCGAGACCACATAAAGGCTTCTCGGGGTGTAGCTCCCTGAGCACCTGTGGAAAGCAAAACTGATTACCAATAGCTTTGAGCATCGGTACACTTAACGTGAATGGCTGTAAGGACGGGTTTCTCAGGTTCCAGGTACTCTCCTTTTTACAGAAGGGAAAGTATTCTGTGATTTTCCTGCAGGAAACCCATACCACTCCAGAGGAGGAAGCCAGCTGGCATCTGGAGTGGCGAGGCAAGGTCTTCTTCAGCCACCTCACTTCGTCATCTAGTGGGTTGGTGACACTGCTCTCTGAGTCCTTTCAACCAGAGCTACTGCTTGCCAAAACTGTTGTTCCGGGTCGCCTGTTGCATCTCAGGGTCCGGCACTAGGACTACACGTTTAATTTCTTGAACGTGTATGCTCCTGCCACCGGACCCCTGAGAAGGCAGTTATTTGTCAGAATGTCTGAATACCTGGAGACAGTGGACGCGGACGAACACGTGGTGCTCGGAGGTGATTTCAACTGCACCCTCGAGGCTCTGAAAGACCGGAATGGCCCGGAGCCACACCCGTGTTCTGCGTCGGCCTTGCGGGAGGTCATCACCCGCTACTCCTTGGTAGACGTCTGGCGAGAACAACATCCCGAGGCATCCACTGAGTTCACCCATGTTAGGGTGTTTAGGGGTGAACGGATGTCCTGGTCCCGGATCGACAGGCTGTATATATCCAGCCACAGCCTGTCGCGAGCCCAGTCCAGTACCATTAGGCTGGCGTCGTTTTCGGACCACAATTGTGCGTCCATGACGGTGGCGCTTCTACCAGCAGCGCCCTCGGCCGCCTATTGGCACTTCAACAATACGTTGTTGGAAGACAAGTGGTTTGCAACGTCGGTCCGAGAATTTTGGATGGCCTGGAGAGGTTGCAGATCAGACTTTGCCACGTTAGAGCAGTGGTGGGACGTGGGCAAGGTTCATCTGCGCCTCGTTTGTCAGGAGTACACCAAAGGTGCCAGCAGGCGGCGCGATGCTGAGATCGAGGCCCTTAGGGAAGAGGTGCTCGATCTCGAGAAGCGGCTGTCGGTGGCAGGAGACCAATACCTGCAGTGTGCGTACGTGGAGAGGAAGTGCGCTCTCCGGGACTTGGAAGATCGGAGAGCTCGGGGGGCGTATGTGCGATCCCGCATCCACTTCCTTCAGGAGATGGGTCGTGGGTCGCGCCTCTTCAATGCGCTGGAGAAAAAGAGGGGAAACCATAAACATATCTCCTGCTTGCTAGCAGAAGACGGTACCCCTCTGACTGACCCGAGAGCATCCGGGACAGAACCCGGAGATTCTACGTAGACCTTTTCTCTCTGGAGTCCATCCAGCCAGACGCATGGAGGGTCTTATGGGAGGGGCTTCCCACGGTCGGCGAGGGTGGAAGGGAGCGGCTTGAGTTACCTTTGACTCTGGCCAAGCTCTCTGAAGCCCTCAATCTCATGTCCCGCGGAAAAACGCCGGGGCTAGACGGGCTGACTGTGGAGTTCTTCCGGTTTTTCTGGGAGATGCTGGGACCTGATTTCACCGAGGTCCTGGCCGAAGCCCTGAAGACCGGTGAGATGCCCCTTTCGTGTCGGCGGGCAATACTGTCTTTGCTGCCGAAGAAGGGGGATCTCCGCCAGATCTCTAACTGGCGACCGGTCTCACTGCTAAGCACGGACTATAAGATCGTAGCCAAAGCGCTCTCGCTGAGGCTCAAGTCAGTGCTGGCAGAGGTGATTCACCCCGACCAGTCCTATACTGTCCCGGGCCGGAGTATTCATGACAACATTTTTCTGGTCCGGGACCTGCTACATCACGCGCAGAGGACTGGTCTGTCACTCGCCCTCCTGTCCCTAGATCAGGAGAAGGCGTTTGACAGGGTGGATCACCGTTACCTCATGCAGACCCTGCAGGAGTTTGGCTTCGGCCCACAATTTGTGGGCTTTCTCCAGATTCTGTACGCCTCTGCAGAGTGTCTGGTGAAGATCAATTGGTCCCTGACGGCACCTTTTGTGTTTGGTCGGGGAGTACATCAAGGGTTCCCCCTGTCTGGGCAACTGTACGCGCTGGCCATTGAGCCCTTCCTCTGCCTACTGAGGAGGAGGCTCACCGGGCTGGTGCTGCGGGAGCCCGACATGCGGGTAGTCCTGTCGGCTTATGCCGATGACGTGCTCCTCGTGGCCCAGGATCTAGATGATCTAGAGCGGGCGCAAGCGTGCCAAGAGGTCTACACCGCGGCCTCTTCTGCACGGATCAACTGGTATAAGTGCTCCGGCATTTTGGTGGGTCCCTTACAGGTGGACTCTTTGCCCCCCACGTTTCGTAATGTCTCGTGGGGGAGCGATACTCTCAAATATCTGGGAGTCTACCTGTCTGCTGCGGAGAACCCGGCCCCCGAAAACTTCAGTGATCTTGAGGAACGAGTCATTGCTCGTCTGGTGTCTTGGGTGTATCTGTCGAGAATGCTTTCCCTCAGGGGAAGAACCCTGGTGATCAACCAGCTGGTGGCCAGTCAGCTATGGCACGGCTGATAGCCATGGGCCCCACCCCCGAATTTATCAACAAGATCCAGAGGAGGTTGATGGATTTTCTCTGGATGGGGAAGCATTGGGTCTTTGCGGGAGTTGCGTGCTTTCCTTTGGAGGAGGGTGGACAGGGAGTGGTGTGTGTCCGCTCCCAGTTACACACTTTCCGCCTCCAATACCTGCAGAGATACTTATTTGCAGATCCGCCTCCGCAGTGGTGCCAGCTGGCAACCAGTTTCTTTCGCCAGCTGCGCAATATGAGGTATGACCGGCAACTGTTTATCATCAAGCCCGAGGGTTTAGGTAGAGACCTCTCGGAGCTGCCGGCATACTACCGGGACTTACTTAAGGCCTGGAAACTGGTCTCCGCGACCGGGAAGGAACAGGCGGTGGGGGTTGATTTCCTCGCCGAGCCCCTGCTGTATAATCCGGATGTTGGATTCACCCTCTATTTTCCGCCGGCTAATCCTGGCGCAGGTGACCACAGTCGGGGATCTCCTGGACTTTGAGCGGCAAGACTGGGTTAGGTCAGAGGTGCTCGCGCCCCGTATGGGTCTGCGTACTGCCTGCGTCCCTCATCATTTGATCCGGGAGATAAAAGATGCCATCCACCCCGACTCACGCACCTTCATTGAGGGGGTATTGCAGACCGGAGAGCCTTGTCAACCTATCAACTTCAGCTCTCCGGATCTTTACGTGGAACCAAAGCCACGGCAACCCCCTCGGGCTCCTCTTTCCCCCAACCTCAGCAGGTTGGGGGATATGTCCCCGGCATGTTTCCGCGGCATGCCGAGGAAAGTCCTGTATTCTCTAGTGCACCATATAGTGCACTACCTTGCCCTTGTCACCCGCCCATATACTATCTGGAGGCGGGTATTTCCTGCGAATGAGGGCGAGAGACCCCGGTGGAAGGAACTCTATTTAGGTTTGGTTCCCCGTCCCGCCGGGGATTTGAGTTGGAGGGTCCTCCATGGTGCACTGTGCACAGGAGAGTACTTGGCACACTTCACGGACTCCCCCGCCGCCTGTCCCTTTTGTGGCGAGCAGGAGTCCGTATATCACATTTATTTGAGTTGCGCCAGACTGCAGCCCCTCTTTTCCTTCTTGAGGAGCCTTCTCCTGCAGTTCTGGCTACACTTCTCCCCTCATCTTTTTATTTTTGGGTGCCCAGTGTCCCGGAACGATAAGCCTAGGGATCTCCTGGTCAGCCTGCTCCTGGCATTGGCTAAGGTAGCCATTTGTAAAACCAGGAAGCAGGTTTTGGAGGGGGGGTCTCAACAAACATCGTGGCCATGTTCCGGGCGCTGATACACTCCCGTATTCGGGCAGAGTACTCATACGCCGAGTCTACTGGGACAGTTTCAGAGTTTGCCTCCCAGTGGGCGTTAGGCGGGGTGCTCTGCTCGGTATCCCCCATCAAGGGTTCTTTAGAGTTAACCCTTCTGCTTTAAGTGCAATTCAACAGTGCACTTGTTGGTCTTCTTTTGAATATTTGTTTGACTGGTTTTTCTTTGTTCTACTTGGCAACAAGTAGAATTGCTGTTCAACTGAATTGGCCGGCTTTGCCGGCCAATCAGTTTTAAATCAGATCAAAATAGACCCACTTCTCTCTCTACTCCTCCCCTCTCTACCATTGGTGCACCTCCCTTTATAATCCCTGTCTGTCCACCTCTTCCTCGCTCTGCATAGTTCCTGTTTCCCTGTGTGTTACCTGTCCTATGCTGTGCTCCCTCTGTGCTCCTGTGAATACCGGCTCCTGTGTTATTTTGGATTTCCCTGGCTTTGACCCCTGCTCTCTCTGGACTACTCTGCTCTCTGGTTACCCCTTGAACCCTGCTATACGACTTCGCTGACCTCTGGCTTCCTAGGACCTGGCTTGCTCTCTGACGACTCTACTCTCTGGATCCCCTGAACATTGGCAAACGGACACGACTATTCTCACGGACACTCCCCAAGCGTTGCAAGTATATGCTAACAACTCTTTCTACAGGCCCAGCAACGCTATACCACACTCCGGGCTTGCTCCCACTGCTGTGGGTGTGTGGTATCATACCGTTCCCACCTTAGTACTGGGGTCTAGCTTGGTCTGCGGGCATACAGGCATGACAGGCTCACAGCAGTTCAAGTAGAGTTCAATATAAAAATACTTGTGTATGGCTATCAAAATGGCAGAGGTAAATATCCCTCAGGGAAAAAGTGTTCTTCACCCATGGGTAGAAACCATGCTCCATCTCTACCAAGCATCTCTTATCCATGTCAAATGTCACAGGTTGCAGTTTGTGATGTGTGCTGCTGAATTCTCCCATGGTCAATTTTTTTTAAAGGATGTAACATCCCTCCCTTTAAGATAACGTCACCTCCTTAGAAAAAAACTTGAAGCTGTCACATGATTTACTACAACCAATCAGAATGTAGGTGTACGATGTGAGGCCCTCAGATGTTATATCTCCCAATCCGATTGGTCAGAGCAACATGTGATGGCAGCCATTTTGTTTTTGTGACATCATCTTAAAGGGAGGGAAGCATAGCCTTCCTGATGGCTGTCTTCCCTCCCTTTTGATGACGTAACATCCTTTAAAAAAAAAAGGAATGGTACACAAGCCAATCGGATTGGGGGTGTACCATCTGACACTCAAATGTGACATCACAGGCTTTATGTAAGGCCTGTCCCATCTCTTTTGAGTTGAAAAAGCCAATGGGACAGCATTACAATTAAAGAAGAGAGACTGAAGAATGAAGAAAGAAGAGAAGAATTTAGCAGAAGTTGAGGAGAATTGTGTCGAGGATGAAGAGGATCATGCTGCAGTCGGAATCGGAGGGTGAAGACATCAAAGGTAAGAAAAAATTGATTGTATGTTATTTTTTAATTTTTGTCTTTTCTGTTGTATTTTTTTTTTTGGTTGCCCATTGACTGACAATTTTTTTTATTGTAATGTTCCTGCCAACAGAGTATAAGACCCGGGAGGACAGTGATGAGGATGGCCTTCCTTCTGGCAGGGGTAAGTGCAACATTTATTTACTTTATGCTTGCTGGTTTTATTTTTAATGGGCAAATGAACTATTGTCCATATTTGCATAATAGTAATGTTGCCCATTACTGTACTATATGTATTGGGTATGCGGGGGGGGGGTGTATTTATGTATTGCACTGTAAAAAAAATGTGCATGGGGAAAAGCGCTATTAGCCGTCTTTGGCTAATAGCACTTTTACCCATTCCTGTTGTTGGTACAGGGGGTGGGTGCAGGTGGTTGTTGCCCCAGGGTGGGTGTTTTTGCCTTGCGGGGAGGATGTAGCGCAAAGGGTTAATCCCTTCATTACCTTAGTGGTTGTATTTGCTATGGTAATGAAGGGGTTAACTTATACTGCCACCCTCCCGCAAGGCCTAAATTCCCACCCTTGGGCAACTACAAGCTTCACCCACCCCCTGTACCAACAACTATACAATGCCTGCTATTTTAACCTTTCATTACCTTAGCAGTTAACCGCTAATGTAATGAAAGTGGTTGTAATTTAATTTTTATTGCACATTATTGATACTGAAGGCTGGTGGGGTCCCTCCAGAGACCCGCGGGGTCCCCCGGTCTATGGAAGGTCCACCGCTGGCCTCCGTTATTAATCCCATGTAGTAAAACTAAAAGAAACTGCTTTAATGTATCGTACCCTGCTATATTCTTTACTCTAAACCTGGCATGTTAGTCCTGGTAACAGCAGGCAGTCCTAGGGTTAAACCATCACAAGTCAGCACATGTGAGATCACATCCCCTCATGTATCTCTTATGTTGCGGCCTGTCTGGGAGCAGTTGGAATCACATGACAGAATGAGGGCCTTGCTACATTTAATTCTGCCCAGATGTGATTCCTTTAAATTATAGTGAGTTCTAGTCTGAGTCCTGAGTGCTGTTCTGACTCCTCCTGAGTCCTAGCATGTCCAGGGGGGTGCTCAGACCTGTGGGTGGGAAAAACTCAACAGAGTCCATATACTGATCCAGGGGGAGATGACCCCAGAGGAATTCTCTGCTTCAGGAGATCTTTCTATGATAGAGGGGATCCCAGGGAATGCAAGTCAATAGAGTCAGCTGGTCAGCCAGGCATGTAAGAAGAAGGAAAACCCTCCTGGCCTTGATTTAACAGACAGGGATGAGATTCCTGAGACGCAGAGTCCTAAAACTAGGTAACCAAAAGAGGCTCTTTTGCATGGAGGTGGTGGAAACCATAATCTATGTTCATTGAAAGGCGTGAGGCCCTATATTCTCCATTGCCTGCGGGGAACTCTTGTCTGGAGGGGGAGAGGTTACGATATGGCAGAATGCCCTGCTCTACTATGCTCACTAAACCTGTCCTGACTATGCTGTATGCTGAATGCTGTATAATCTGTGCTGTGTGCGGACTCTTCTGTACATATGCGGAATGTCCTATCTATTGTTCCATAGAACTTTTGCACACCAATAAATACCATCAAATGAAAAGTTCCTGGCACCCTCTCTTCTATTGTTCCTGCACTCCATTCCAAACAGCCTTGACCTGATCCCAGGCAAAGAAGACCCTGAGATAAAAGGTAAGCACTGAGCTGACACTCCAATGAGCAGGTCTGAACCATGTCACAGAACATCACGTACATAGTTATTCATGTACACCCAAGCTCTATACAGCCGGGATGGGATGGGGTGTTACAAGTACTAACTTGTAGGAATGCTTGTAATCATTGATTTGGAGTGTAAACCTGAAGCATGTAGTTTGATATTGGTGGCAGTGGTCTTGAGGAACAAGTATGATGGGAGTGTCCCATCTGGATTTTTCTTAATTTGCTGGTCTGAAAAGTTTAACACAGTGTCACTGATATCAGATGTTGATGCTGTTGTGGTTAAGAAAATCAATGAATTGGCAGAAGCTGCCTGATGTGCCCTCCCACAGGATCAGCAGGTTATCAATGTATCTCAACCATAACAGCACCGAACACAAAATCCAAATGGGCATCCTAGAAATAAACCATTAAAAAAAGATATTTAAATAGGAAGGAGTGCAAGTTGCCCTCGTCGAAGTTCTTCTTCCTTGCAAATAATGTCTCTGATCAAATACAAAATAATTATGTCTAAGCACAAAATGAAGAAACTTAACAAGAAAAGGATCCCATTCAATATTAAGTTTTGTGCCAAAAGAGAAAAAGTATTTCGCAGCCCAAATAGCATCCAAATGATGAGTAATCGAATGAAGAGCCTCCACATCACACGTTGCCATCAAAATATCTTGACCCACGTTCAAAGATTGTATCTCAAAATTACATCAGTGGTATCTCTGACATAGAAGGGTAAGATCTCAACAAACAGTTTGAGAAATCTATTCAGATATTGACAAATTGGTTCATATAGCCCTTCCATGCCATGAGAATCCAATGGTAGCTCCAACAAGGGGGCCGTGCTAGGTATCATGCTCAATGGAAGACAAAGGTTCATAGGAGGATTTGCTGGGTTGGAACCGAGTATGTACACTACTGTATACAGAGCACTGTTGTTCCTTTCATGAGTTTTATACAATATGTGGTGTACATTATGCCTCTTTACGCTTTTTCATCTTTCTAATTTTATCTTTTTACACTAATGTGATTTGGCTGGTGGATGAGAACAGCGTGGCAAATTATGAACGATCTGCTGCTGAGGTTAGGAATATTATCCACCACAAGCATGATATTCCAGTGTCTGAGTCCAGCATCAGACTAATGAGATGCGATTTGGGCTGGACCTTTGAACGTATGAGATAAAGTGCTATACTGAACAGTTTGTTTCTACACATGCCAAGTGATATGCATGAAAATTGTATCATATTTCCGATCTAACCACGTTTTTAAATTATTATGCAGAGTGTATCCCATGATAAGAGATGTTAACAATGTTAAGAGTTGACCAAGCACATGCATGGATAGACAGTAGAAAAAAGTTTAAGGATGTCACATTTTCTGATGAAAAATCTCTTGCCCTGAAAATATTTTCCACTATGGCATTTAGAAAACAAAATTGTTTGTCCCTCAAAGTTCGACCTAAGCATCCACTCAAGGTTCATTTGTGGGAGGCAATATCTAGACTTTTCCCAGGATGTATAGCTATATTTGAAGGTAAGTCCACTTCGGTTTCAGTGTTGTGAAAAGTGACTGTATCTTAACATTACCCTGTCCCTTTTCCCATCAACTGAAAGTGTGCCATTTTTATAGTATCTCCAGGATAAAGCCTACTTCCAGGAGGTCATAATTGCTCGGGCAACAGCACCTTACATTTCAGAATAGTTCGCACCTGGTCACCGGTTCTTCAAAGACAACGACCCAAAACACAATGCATGTTTGACAATCATTAAGGACAGTGGAGTGAACTGTGTCAGAAAACCTCCACAGTAAGTTACTGTATTGTGCAGTAGTATAGCATTTATGGTGTAAAACAGAACTGTACTCTGTGTTGTTGTGTTTGTGCTTGTTTTTTTCTTGGCTATAACCGTTCTGTATTCGCCTCTATATTTATAGATCCCCTGATTTGAACCCCATCATATTGGTCACGCATGCATTAAAGCATAATCTGCTCAAGTACAGTATGTGAAACCTGCTAACAAAAATGAACTTGTGAAGGGAATTACTGGAATTAATTGTGGAAACTTGCAACAACTACATCAACCATATACAAAAAGTGTTACTGGTGGTTATTGAATGAAATGGAATGGCAATAGGGATGTAATAGTAATAATTAATTGTACTGAAAATTATTATAGAGTTTCAGTTGTAATTGTCATCATTATTTGTCCCATTCAAGTACCTTTCCTTTATTGAACTTGGAATAGCCTAAATGTAGGCTCGATACCAATTTCAGCCAACAAGATTGATGGTCTAAGTCTAATTCTTTATCAAAGGAAGTATAGGTTACCCTATAGTCCTCCGAGTCAGTTGCATTATTCACGAAACATCCTTCCAAGTATGAGAGATGATGACTTAATCTGTATTTCCCAACCTTCTTTTCTTGGCACTAAATGAAGCAGCAAAATCCTGAAATCATAAAACAGCGGCTCCTGAAATGGGCCTGCTGTATGACCTGGAGTAGTTAAACTTCCTTCATCAATTTACTATTAACCACTCCTCAAATACGCTCTTCAACTGGGCTTGCTATATGACCTACAGAGGTAGCAGACGTTATTGCTCCTGCTGGTGCGTTGCGGCAGGTAACGCACAATGTGCCAATGGGAGCAGCCACCTCTGTAAATGGATTAGCTACACATGAAATAGGTGTCGGGCTAAGACACTATTCTATCTACTATTACGCTTCAGCAGGGGCAATAACGCCTGCTACATATGTAATTTAACTTCCCACTTCAATTTACTCAACCACGGGCTCATTCTGTCAAATTGACAAATTACCGGAATAAAGTTTCCCCTCCTTACTTTTAATTGAATCCAAACTGCCCTTCTCCAGAAAAACAATATCCTTTTTATTGTGGTACTTATTTAGCCAAAGCTCTTTTGTATGTATACTCACTGGAGTCTTTCCCCTTATTTGCAACATCTTTTGGGGGGTTTAACCCTGCCTGGTCTGTCATTTCTAAAGCATGTAAGTGCAGAATGGGCTGGCCAGCAATGAGCCAATTTACATGATCTGCAGTGGTTCTCATTTAAAATCCATCAGATTCCCTCCTTGATACCAGTCAACACTCCCTGCCCTGAAGTGCTTGCAGACATGGGAAAGAGGAAAGGCCTCTATGGCATTATAAAATAAACAAATCACTGTCTTCTATGTCCCATTTCAAATACAGTCTAACTCCCATCTTGAATGAAATTGTTCATCATACTTTCATGATGCAACATACCCAAATCATATCAAGATAAGAAATCAAGGTTGAATATTTCTGTGGACTCTTTTCCCCTTTCACACTGACAAGAATGGCAAAACCTTGAAACCAATTACGAAATGTGTTAGTTGTTTTTTCTTGTCTAACCCATTGGACTGGCCCTCCAACCTCTTATCTATCCTATCCAACATTTTCCTATCCACATGCACCAAAGTAAAACTAGACACAAACTCCATTTATAAATTCTATCCATAACCATGGCCGACAAATACCGTACATGCCCAAAGGGCTAGCCTCACACACATTTGCCTTTTTACACACAGTTTTAGAAACCTACAAAACCCCTACTGCAGTAGAAGATCCTGAATCACATTCAGCTTTGCACCGATGTGCCCTATATGAGCCACACTTCAGGTACAGAGATGCCAGCTGCAGTCACTTCTGAATTTTCCCATGCATCAGACAACAGACACAACACATACTCCAGGCCTCCCAGTCATGCCGTGTATCCACGGCATGATGTCTTGACTACTGTATGTGCTCTAAGAACACAAATGATTTGCTGCTTTAATTTTAGGGCCCACAATCCAGCACTAGCCTGCGACCAGTGCAAGCCTGTTATGCTCCTGATCATAGCTCGCACCATCAACAAAAGACCCAAAGCGCTAATTCAGAGTTTGCCCATCTGAGCCCTGCAGTCCCATGCAATATGTTTATTTGGATTTAACTTGCTCCTGGTCACCCGTAGACCTCCTCATGTAGGCCCACCTGGACTGAAAAAGGGTTCAGACATTTTCACCTGGTTCTCATGGCAGGATCAATAGGTACTGGAGCTTCCAGAGACTCCATAAATGCCCCAGACTCAAATTCTTCCCACTCCATCAGCCGGGTTCCTCATCAGCCAGAGCTTCCTTCCTAACCCTGCTTAAAAGTCTATCAATCTCCTCAACTCCCAAAGATACAGACTCCCTACCCTGACAGTAGAGCTAGGCCTAGAGCCACTCATTATAAATACAGAAAAAAACAGGACCTAAAATTAGAGCTGAAAATATTACAGCAAACAAGGAACACATACTATATACTCCAACAACAAGGAATTGAATGCTGGTGTTTTTTTCTTTTATTTTTCTGTCTTTTCTGTATTTTGTTTTCTTTCTTTGTATTTGGTGGCTTTATATGCCAACTTTTTATTACAGCATGGTTTTATTTGTATTTTAACAAATAAACAGGCGCACCTTGCAAACTTTTAGAAGAGTGGTGAAGTGTAACAAAGTAATGTTCAATACTCCCCAACATTTAACAAATCAGATCCCAGCCCCAGCTACTGACACATTAAACCCAATGAGTAGAGAGGTTTTGATTCAAACTAGAGCAGAGTTAACTACTTAAAGACAACTCATCCCTGTGGTCATGCACCAATTTACTTACAGTAGCTTGCATAGGGCTTACTTTAAAGGCTCTTACTAATACTTGCAGATGGTGCTTTCCACTGTCCACTCTTCAACTAGCAATTCCTCGGTAACCATGGGTCCCAGGAAACTGGGATAACTTGGTTTGGCTGTGTGGTATTCCGAGATCAAATATAGACAAAAGCTAAAAAATAAACCTAAATAAAACATCAAGGATCATGGATTACTGCTTAATTTCCTTTTTTTGGTTGAAAAGCAATAGAAACTAATTGTCCAGAACACTATTATTTTGGATTACAGGACACAGTCAGATACAACAGAAAATAAACATCTTGGCACGGTGAAGCTTGGCATTTTTCTGAAAATAAGCAATTGACTGTATCTTTCTGCAACCTTTTTATAGCGATAAAACACATATATTTTTAATTACATTCACAATAGCAGTAAATTATTTAGAACATTGAAAATGTCTTCACTAGGGTTCCCACCGTGTGTGACGACAATGTGGATTGTGGATTCTTTTGTTAAGAAGAATACAAAGTGTGGTTACATTGGTGGAAGTCCTTACCAGATATGTGAGATGCTTATGCTAAAGTTTGAGAAAAGTGAAAACTGTGTCCTTTTTTGTGAACTATCTTGAGAAAATTGAAAAAGGTCTCATAAAAAGATTTGTCTCCCATTAATAGTCAATGTGCAATTCCTTTTATATACTGTCATTTTCCAGAAATTCTTCGCCTAAGTGACAAAAATTGGAACAACATTTGCAAAATTTTAAATAAATGTGTGAAAAAAATTAAAAACCACATTTGAAGACATTGCAGCAACATGTGTCCAGGTCAACTATGCCTCTTACGGTTACTTAAAATATATATTTATTAAGTAAACTGCACAATAATGAAATAAACCAATTTTGGGGGAATTGTCCATTTATTTTTTCAATGACAACAGCAATATATAGCAATACACATGCAGTCTCTATCTTCACATCTACAGTAATATTATCATGTACATAATAAATATATATTCTCAGAAAATGATTTCACATTTGTCTGGGAAACGCTCTTTAAAAAATGGTATTAATACAGAACAAAAACAGGGAAAATAACAGTAAGATGGGGATATGAAAGAAACTTCAAGGTTTCTAATTGTGATCACAAAGTTTTTTTTCTTTACTGTCTACATCTGTGCTCTTCAACAGTTCTCCAAACCAGGCAGATCATAAAATATTTTTATTTACACATTTCAATAGGTAGATAGATACTCCTAAATATATGTATCTCAGATAAATAAATGCATTCTCTCGCCATCAACATGATGTATAATTTTGTTTTCAGTTCAACCGTCTGGGTGTAAGCATTTGGTGAGAAAGCAACCGTTATGATCCTAGCTGAACTTTTTGCTAAGGGTGGGCGCTTTCACTGGTGTTTTGGTTTTGGTTATAACTATTTTTCATGTTTTAGTTTTGATTCTAAAAATTTATTTTCACTTTTTTTTTGCCTTTTCCAAACCTTTTTTTGATGTTGTTGTAAAGTTTGACCATTTTATTAGCAAAAAGCACGAAAAATATGAAACAAAAAGAATGAAAACAACATCAAAATAATGAATTCAAGGATGAGCCTTTCTTGGGTTTTAGCTTGTATTTTATTCTGATTCGAAAATTAGTTTTGAAGTTCTATTCGCAGTTCTAATCAAAGCTCAGATTTTTTAATTCTTTGACTGTGAGTTTGAATTGAACGCCCAAATCGACCATGCACACATAATACCCTGCCTCCCCCACAATATACACACACCCTTCTTTTGTTGAACATACTAAATGGCATGTGAAGAGTAAATTCGGTATTCTGCCTCTATTCGCATAACTACAGTATTCAGAGATTAAATTAGTTTTGACGATAAGGCAGCCAGGAGTCCGTAAGTGCAGGTATGTATCTTTAACATATTAACATAGTAGTCTATGTTAAAAAAAAATACATATGTCAATCAAGTTTAACCTTTGCCTAATTCTGACTGGGCTCATAGTGTAAATGTATTTATAGTGATCTGGAGGAAGACAAAATTAACAAGCCAAACCAACATTGTTTTTTGTCTCACAACAGAGGTATTATTCATGCCTTACTCCAATTATCTGCCTATGTTTTAAATTGTTTTAGCATGCTTCTGTATACGAATACAAATATTTATATTATTTTCTTGAAGTCATATAATGTACCTGTTAACACAATCTTCAGGTATAGTACATCCTGTAGTTTTACTGGAAATAGTCCTTTCTTTTTGGTGCTGGTGCAATCTAATTTCCTCTAATCTCAATGAATGATCCTCGTGGTGACAGATTCCATTGAAAATTCCTTACATTGACTGTTAAGGCATTCAAACCAACCCTGTTAAAAAAAGGTTTGCCCTTTCTTGTACAGTTTCCATCACATTTGCAGCCTTCAATGAATGTAGCCGATCTTGTTCATTCCATTTGTGATGGAAGATTCTAAGTCTAACTATCATAGGCAATGTGTAGTATTGACATTAATAATAATACTCAAAGCTTTCTTTAAAATTGCTAAAAAATTGCATTTTTTCCAGTACTGCTTTATTCTGCAGTTTCTTCTCCCTTCTCCCACCACATGTTAGACATTATAGATGCAAACTACTCTGCACTTCATATTTACAGTGTACCCCATTTCGCAGGCATAGTAATGTATAAATAAAATGACTTTCAATACTTACACAAACATGTGGGTTTCACCCATAAAGTCATATAAAGTGATTTATGGGTAGTTTGATGGTATGGCACTACTTCAAACCATAGCAGATTAGATCCATTTGTAGACATTACAACAATTGGCCTGATGTACTGTACTTTAATGCTTTCCATTTAATACATAAAATACGATACTGAATCAAATAACAATATTGGCATAATAATTTTATTATTGGGATTATTTAATTATAATTCTTATTAAACAAAGTTTAATATATCAAGTGGCAAAGTTATCTTTTCAATGTTATTCTTATTATTACTTAATAAAACTAATGGATAATGTATGTAGGGAAAGAGATTGATTAAAGTTTATATTTTTACTTTGAAATGCATTTCATGATCACTGTTCTGCTAAATAGTACTTTTCCATATATAGCCAGATGTACCATAAGATATAATGTATAAAAATAAGAAACAAACATTTTTTTTATCATGATTTTGTTACAAGGATCCATCTAGTGGTAAGTGAAATTGTAGCAGGGCCTTTCAGTATTATCATTTTAGCTTTTAGAGGGTTATGGATTATTACAGTTTCCTTTATTCCCAACGGGTGGATCATTTATATAACATTGCAGATACATATGGGTACTAAAAGGATGAGTAATTAATGTAAATAATAATAATAATAATAAAGTAATAATAATTAAAGTAATTAATGTAAATAATAATAATGTGAACGCAAAATAACCACAATTATATTTGTTCTTCTATAGCACTTCACATAGAACTCTATATAGAATTATATAACTCCCCCTGTATAGTTTGCAATATAAATTGTAGTGTATTGAACACAGGAGATAACCTTGCTCAAGGTCACATGCAGAGATATAGAAAGTGAAAGAAAAGAGGAATACGATAGGGAAAAACATAGATATTTATGTAAATGTTTGCACCCTACAATTACAATTATATTTAACATGAGA
This sequence comes from Ascaphus truei, assembly GCA_036426205.1. Taxonomy (NCBI): domain Eukaryota; kingdom Metazoa; phylum Chordata; class Amphibia; order Anura; family Ascaphidae; genus Ascaphus; species Ascaphus truei. The sequence continues at coordinate 145,092,232 of CM071570.1, read as the reverse complement.
CAGTTACAATTCATAATTTCTCTTTAAAAAGAACCTATAATATTTGTTCATATATGACGAGCAGAAACATTGGTGATACAGCAATTGTAAAATAATGCTTTCTAAAATCTTCCATAATTGGTACATGCAGCTCACCCATGTCAATCCCAGAAGAAAGCATTCCATCATAATCTAATGAAAAATATATTGTTTTAGTCACTGGTAACAAAATATAAACACATTAATACCCAAGTAGACAAAGTAGCCAAAGAGGCATAGGCAACAACGTTTCTTCATCCTAACACCAATTATATGTTCTAGGGGCCATTGTAGTCATGTTTGTCATTGAATATACAGACTTCCTCTAGCAATAGGTCCTCCCATTCCCAGTTGTCACATACTGTAGGTAAGAAACTCTAGAAATGGCACTGCTTAGAATATATTGCTTATAAGGTTTCTTATAGATATACTCAATAGGCTATTCCATCCCTTGCTTCTGCATAAGAGAAAACAGTCTAAGGGTATCATGCAGTAAGCGGTGGAAAAATGCATTAGCCAGTTTAGCAATTAGCCATGTTTTTGGCGTGTTAAACTGGCTGTATGCTGTAAGGGGCAAATCCCTGGCGAATGAATTAGCCACCACTATTTGATGAAATGGCGTGTAACCGGTGGCGGGACGGCTGCCTGGCAAGAAACTGCCGAGAAGTTGTCCCCTGCCGAGATGTGTTTGCAGCAGAGAGAGATCCGCTGCTCTCTCGGCGCAAACATCAGCACAATAAAAATTATTTTTAAAACAACTTTTATTCATAGTGTACATGTGCAGGGGGTCTCCTGAGCTGAACCGCATTGGTTTCAGGTCGGGGGACCCCTGCTTCCCGAGATACAGGCCCCTTTATGAGGTGCCGGTATCCCTCTGAATTTAAAGGTCCCGATCACGTGACCGCGGAATGTAAACAAAGCAGAGGGATACCGGCACCCCTTAAAGGGGTCTGTATCTCAGGAAGCAGGGGGTCCCCGGACCTAAAACAAAAGCGCTTCAGCTCCAGAGACCCTCGGCACATCTACAATATGAGTAAAACACACATATCAATAAAGACTCGTTCCTTACCTTACAGGGTATCTGCTATGGTAGCGGAGCAGCATTAATATTTATTTAATAATACTGTACAGTGAGCAGGGGGTCCCCCGAGCTGAACCGCATCACTTTGTGGACCAGGGACCCCCTGCTTCCCGAGTTACAGGCCCCGGTATGTGTGATCAGATGGGCAGTGTCGCCGCCATGTTTATAGCGTCCCATACGCTACGTGCCCGCAATAAACATGGCGTCCACACTGTAACCGATGCCCCAAACCGGGGCCTGTAACTCGGGAAGCAGGGGGTCTCTGAGCCTCAAATAAATGCGGTGCAGCTCAGGGGGCCCCCTGCTCCCGCACAATATTAATAAAATACATTAATGCTGCTTCATTACCATAGCGGATAGCCGCTAAGGCAATGAAGGGGTTAACGCATAATAGCATGTTTATTGGGCACAAAGGCCCCCAATAAACATAGCAGCAATACACAACATACAATACAATAATGGGCAACATTACTATTATCCACAAATGGATAATAGTGCATGTGTCCATTTAAAATACATACAGAACAATAAATAATAATAATAATAATAATAATAAAAATAAAGACATTAAATACATATAGCACTCACCCATGTCTGTCTGCCACAATGAAGGCCATCCTCATCTTCATCCTGCCCATGCCCCATCCGCTTCTGCAAAACAGACACAAGAATAAAAACATCCAATGTAATGTCCCCTAACCCCTTAATCACCATAGCGGTTATTAACCGCTACAGTCATTAAGGGGTTAACCCACCATCACCCACATACCCTCCCCCACTAACCCCCCCTCCCCCTGAGGCCTAACCATCCTCACCCACTACACACAAGGGAGTCCTATCAGATACCCTTGGGGCCAATACCCCCTCCCCCCAACACATACAGTACAATAATGTGCCAAATAACTATTATCCACATAGGGATAATACATTATTTGGCCATTATTAAACACATTAAATACCGTAGTAAAATAAAGAAAATTCTACTAACCTCATCAATAAGAAGGCTCCATCGCCAGCATCATCCTTGGGGTCCGTTGCCAAAATATTAAATAGCCAATACATATCAATGACATTAACATACCAATGAACCCCT